>CM052062.1:11049130-11649130 GCA_028476895.1 Tetranychus truncatus
TCAATGTACAATAAAAACGAAAAGGTTTACTACAACAGAAATTATTTATAGTTTAATTATCATGAAACATGATTAATTAAATAGCTCTGATACTCTAATGATGCTTCGATTTATGATCGTTTGATTGAAGTTGCTAGGAAAGGAGTGATGATTGGAAATTAGCTTTGAATGTAGCTAGGGTTGAAGTAGCAACAAGATAATTTGATTTATTTAAAGAAGCAAATATTATTATCAAAGTACCCTCAATGAAAGCTGCTCCCAATAAATAAATTGTTAAATGAAGAAAAGTTAGAGAAATATTTTAACGTAGGCTGAGGTTAGTCGATCTGGCAGAGGTTAAAATATGTAATAAAGGGGTTTCAATGAAATTCAAAAATTAATGTTTCAATACTTACATCTTTATTGTTGGGATTGTCTTTGTTGTAAGTTTTAATGCAATATTGTTCAGCCTTTTCGTAGTCATGAAGATATTGAGCGTAAATTGCCAAAGCGTCTTTATGATTACCCATTTTACCTGAAACTATTGCTCTTTCTTCCCAAAGTTCATCGTTAAGCAAAAATATGGATAAGGTTTCAGTGGAATAATTGTTAGATGTTTCCAAAAAGGTTAATAATTTTCTCCTAGTATCTCCAAGATCTCCGGGTTCTTGTCCGGCAGGTAAGGGAAGTTGCCCTTCAGGTAAAGATACCAAGTATTCCTCTCTTAAAGCTTTCACTTTTTCACGGTACTTATTGGCTAAAATATTGTGAAACATTGCAGTTTTATCTTTCCAAATTGAAATGATATGCTCAAGATATGGGATAATAAGATCAGGACAAATTTTTTGTAAATATTCAAGAACAGCTTCACGGGGAAGAGCCTCTGTTTCAGCAGTATCTTCAGTAAATATACGTAATCCATCAGTGGGATGATCTTTAAGTACCCATTCAGAATATTCAAAAATTAAATTTAAATTTGTTTCTCCCAAATGTTGAAGATATTGAATTGTTCTTTCATGGCCAGGCAATGATGAATTTGGCTGTTTGGCTTGAGCAAATAGTAAATCTAAGGCTTTACGGTGGAGTCCACGAGTTTGATAAAAAATAATCAAATCACCATATTTGTGATATTTTTTCAACCATGTTTCACTTTCTTGTAGATGACAATGGTTGTCTGGTAGGCGAACCAATGAAGAAACTAGAGCATCATTAGTTTGTAAGTAACACTTAAGTAAAGTTGTGTCCACAATTTCCAATAATTTGTCACGAGATTTGAGATATTGTTTGAAAGATGGTGACGAATTTGTTGATGATTCAGAGATATTTGAAGAGATTGGATGATTTATAGCTTTGTTGGTGTTATAGCCTGGTGGACTATTTTCAGTGTCTTCGTTGAGCTTTTGAAGTTTTTTCTTGAACTCGAGAAGATAATCAATCAAGGCAAATATACCTGCTTCAAAGTCAGCTCCTCTGAAAACAGGAGGCTCATGCGGATACTCGAGCTCATTACGAAAATCCTCCGGGAGAAAACCAGGGAAGAAACCAATTACAAGCGATGGATGAGTTTCCAATTTGAGGAATAGATCCATGGCTTTAACGAATTCCTTTTTACAAAAATAATCAAAAGCTTGGAGATTTTCAATTTGAGAAATTATCATCTCTTTGCGTTTCACTGATTCTAATGCATCAGAATCAAAATCTGGGGACATGTACACTAATTGTTTAGCCAAGTCAAACTCTTTACTTTGAATCAATTGAGAAGTTTGCTGGTCAATTGGACGAGCAACTAGACAATATAAATCTTTATTTGAGCAGACAAACAAGAATCCTTTCTTGTCTCCACATTTAAAAAGGTGCTTCAGCTTTCCAGTTGTGGTACTGGCAAGTTCATCAATTTTTTGAATCAATAGTCGAGGATCAGCTGTACGTATTTCCATCATGTTATTTGGTAAAAGAGCAATTAAATAGGGTGAATCTTCAACCATTGCAATAGGACAATCAGACCAGGTTACTGGACATTTAAGGATAGGTTTAGCAACTTGATCGAGAAAGAATGTTTTCTCATCAATCCCAACAGCAAATCTGTCACCTTCTAGAGATGTCACAATTGGTTCCGGGTATTTTCCGAGAGGAAAAAGTTCTGTTTTATTTCCTGAAACTGATATCATGCAGTATTCATTGCGAAAACCAACACAAAGTGATTCAGAGCACCAAGCAATGACTTTGGGTGTATCAGGAACGTTTATATCTGGAGCTAGTTCTAAAAATTTGTCGTTTTTCCAATAGAAAAACATCAGTTTTCTTTTGACGACAACGCACAATCTTAATGTGTATTGAATGTCTCCTAAACAAAAAAATGATAGAATAAATAAAAATTAAACTAACAGATAATGATAAAGGGAGGCAAACAAAAAAGGTCATGCTATCAAAGTGTTTTCCAACTATCATTTATCTAACAATCATCAATCAAATTTTCAACCCACCAGTTAATGTTTGAAGTTTTTGTACATTTATAACAAAGAGGGTGGCTCCTTTGGTCTTTTGCAAGCATGATATTAATGGTGAGACAACTTTATCTAGATCATGAACATTGATGAGATTGTCATAAAGGCTGATAATCAAATGAAATTCGGGAACACCAGCAACTTGGATGATCGGTTTTTTTGAAAAGGCCTTGTTAGCTCGCAATAGTTGCACATCAAATTTGAGCTCTAAAAAATGATAAAACAAATGAAAATTTAATAAGTATCCAATTCAAACATGTGAATACAAAGCGTCAATTGATTAACTTGATAAATTTACCTTTGGTTGGTTTAAGGACCAGTTTAAACAATAAAAGGTTACCCTGCTTGGTTCCAACAAGTAGATGATCTCCATAAGCATGCATACATTCAATGTCCAGAGGATAATTTTTAAGAATAGTAGCTATTCGATAAATTTCCAACATAATAATTAACCAGATTAAACAAATGGGTAAAAAATTTAACAGAAAAACGTCCAGAAAATTGAATAATTAAACACATTGATTAAAAACAAAAAAGAAAAGTAGTTTTTTCAATCAAAACAATTTTCCCTTTCATTGGCGAAAAATTATGCTATGACAACAAAAAGCTAACTCCATCTAGAGATTGGCAAACAAACAACTAAAAGGCAATTGAATCAAAATCAAAATAGATTCAAAACTTGAAAGTAATCAAGAGAAATAATTTAATTTAATTTTGACTGAACTTAACTGATTTACATTGATAAATATTTATAGATGCTATTGGAAGGAAGCTCATTAGATTATAATGAAATGGGCAGAGTTAAAATGATCTATAATAGCTATAAAGATGACATCGACGGTTAATCAACAGATAGCTTTAATATTAAATTAATCAAATCATAATAAGTTGATTTGTGTTAAAATTTTTCAAGTAACCGTGTGTATGAAAGTTTAATGAGTTAATTTGACGTTAATTTGTGATCAATTGTCATTATTGAAGAGCATAAATCAACATTTTTCAGGGTTACAATAATGAAGGAACTGGCAAGCAGACAAACAATTATAACATTATAATCAATTAATAGCACAAAACAAATGGAACTGTGATTTATGAAAGTTAATAGCAAAACTCTTCAATAAAACACTGAATCATAACCAGTCTGATAGCTAACCATTACACTGTGTCTCGATTGATTAAACACCTAAAAGTTCAATTTTATCTGAAATAATGAAAAAATTGGCAACAATTTTCAGTAAGTCATCAATAAATTGAAACCTGATTCAACAAATTACACAAATGTATCTTATATTTTTCATGAATTACAGCTGTCTTCATATTAACCTGGCTAACAGTGAACAGTCAATTTTATCCATATAACAACCCTCAACCTTATCAACCATACCAACCTTACCCAACTTACCCGACTCCACAGAGTTACCCATATAACCCTTATAATCCTTATAACCCGAATTACCCGATAAACCCGCCAAATATTTATCCAAACCCAAACTTTCAAGTTTATCCCAATAACGGTAAGGATCAACCGGCTGATTGAATAAGCTCAACAAACTTATTTTCATTTCCAAAGGATATTGTGCTCCATTGAATCCTCCAGCTAACGGATTTTTTACTTCGTTTTGTGGCAACACTTATGGCAGCTCATGTACTTTTGCTTGTTCATCTGGTTACACTTTGACTGGACAAGCAACGATCACTTGTTTGGGTAACAATTGGTCAGCAAATAGACCCACTTGTGCTGCATCTGGCACTTCAAGTGAGTATTTTTGATTTTTGGGTTTACCAGAAAAACTGTAATTGTACTTTTATGTGAAGCTTCACTCGAATTTCATGGAAATGGATCGAAAATTGAGTTGTAAGAATCCTGCAACAGTGATGATTTTCGTTCTTTAGTTAAAATTCAAATGTGTTCATTTAATTTTATCAGCAATCATTGGGCGGTGATAAAAAAAGAAAAAGTATTGATTTTCAAGAGTTTTATTTCATTTCGTTTCAGATATCATCGGATACTGGGCCATTCCAAACAGGTGAGTAAAACGATAAACCTGACAAAACTCAGAAAGGCTGGTAATCAATTATTTTGATCTAGAAAAGAGAAATCATGAAAATCGTTATTGAATGAACACAAAGTTTAACTGTTCGATTAAAGTTACCCATTTTCAGGGTCAACTGCACAATGCGAGAAATGAATTGATGCTTTTAAAATTGGCTCGCAGCCAATATCGATAGAAATGTTTCAGCATTTTACATTTTCACGAACAAATTGCAAATCTTTAAATTCATATTTTATTATAAAAATGTTGAAATTGATGAAATTGACTCTTCTCGACAGAGGATGAAATCATTTAGTGCTTTCTGATGCAGTCATTTGGAGGTTAAATTATCCATTGAGACGATGATTGTGACAAAACTTGGCATATATTTGGACATTCAACATTTCATTGATCATTATAAGCTCAATCTGACCTAATAAAGATGTGTATTTGTTTAATGCAGCAACCATTTTCCATGAAAAACTCAAACTCTTTTCTAATGAGCGATAATTTCACAATTTAGCTACTTTATTTACCTCAAATATGTCTGAGTTACCTTTTGCTATTTAAAGATTTCTCTGATCGTCTATTCTCGAGAAAATCGAGTTTGAAGATGAAACTTTCAAAGCTTTTTGTACAATCATGGAAGCAGATTTTTTCGTCAAACTGATGTATCTTTTAATGGCCAACCAGAAATGTATTCATTTTGCGAAATATAATTTTTCTCTTTTCTGCAAAACAGATTAGTTTGAATCTCACTTAAACCGATTGTTTTCTGTGGTCGTAAGAATTAGCAACTTTCTGCTTCCATAATTGTACAAAAAGCTTTTCAAGTTTTATCTTCGAACCCGATTTTCTCGAGAACTGGCGATCAGAGAAACCTTTAAATCGCACAAGAAGTCTCAGTTTTATGTCTCTGCAAACCAAATGTCTCAGCATTTGTCCAAATTCAAAAGAAATAGATTTTTACTAGTTTACGGCCATTTGTGTATCAATTTGCAAATGAGTCAATAATCTTGATTCACTTT
This sequence comes from Tetranychus truncatus, assembly GCA_028476895.1. Lineage (NCBI taxonomy): Eukaryota > Metazoa > Arthropoda > Arachnida > Trombidiformes > Tetranychidae > Tetranychus > Tetranychus truncatus. The sequence continues at coordinate 11,054,675 of CM052062.1, forward strand.
AAAATTTGTCAACAACAAAAACCCAAATTCGAGCTGATTTCTTGGCAACTAAGTCGACTAGTTCCATGTGTATGTAGATGAAGCTTCCATTTCGTGGTTGTTGTGCTTGGACTCCGTTTCGTTTCGCTAGAATCTTGTAAATCTTGACACATTGATTCCTAAATTGTATCTCGAAGAGTAAAGAGTGAATCTTCATTATTCAATAAAATGTGCTTAAAAAACTACCAATGGTCTCCAATCATTTATCTATAACAACCCAAATTACAACTTGCAAGTTACATTGCTAGTCAACTTTAAGGGACTTCGAAGTAAAACTTCGAAGCTTTGTTTCCACCCTTTGAGTAGACCGTTATATCTACGACTTCGCTATCTAATTGGATTGATAATGAACGTTTAAAACAATTGCCTCTTCTTTTACCATCTAAATCAGATCAATGTTCACTTTATCAGTTTCCATGGATTTGCTGAGTGAGCCGAGATAATCCGATGAGAGAAAGTTAATTACATTTGGTTGCTTTAATTACTGTCATGTTGTTCGCATATTATCTTTAATTGTTCAACATGGATGAATCGGTAAACTCCAAGTCAAAAGATTTTAAATTTCACTTCATTTCTCGCCTCAAACCAGTTCCAGGAATTGGAATCTTATTCGCTACATTATCGGGAATTTTATTCGCCATAAGCACATCGATGGTTAAATATTTGAGCAAAATCAATCCATTTGAGATTCTCTTTTTCAGGTAAGTCATTATTTTTACAAAGAAAGTTAATGATTGTCATTATCATAATTCAACGGAACTGGGTTGTTAAATGTGTAGCAAACAAACTAAATGTCAAGTCGAAATCAAAATGTTACGTTTCTCGATTCCGTTTAATAACATTGCATATTATCAAACAATTTACAACCTTTGAGCACTTGAAGTGCCATTCAAGAAACAATTGCAGGTTTAATTGCTCAATTGTTGTCTCCTGCCTTTGTATTTGCCTAACATGATTGAGTGAAGATACAAAGTATTGTTTACATTGAAAGTTATGCTACAATAAAACAATTGAAAATTAGCAATTTTCACAGTTTCATTGATTTTTTATTGCATTTTCAAGTCAATCATTAAAGCTGAATTACAGAAAGAAGAATAAATATTAACCAGTGAAATTAATTTCCACTTATCCATTAATGGTAATGGAATTGCATTAACAAGTTCACTTTGCAAATAAAAGTTACAGTCAATAAACTGGTTGATTGATTTAACAATTAACCTTTTCTTGCAACATAATAGATCGATGAACTTTAACGCTGGCATCTTTTTGTATCTCAGTTCAGATTCAGATTGACTTTGAAGTTTCTTTCTCGTGAAATGCAAAGCAAATCAAAATATTATATTTCCATAGTCTAGATTGACATTGGTTGGGTAGAGTTGCAGATGCTTCATGGACCAAGTGCAGACTTGCATAAACTTTACAGTTGAGAGGCTGGTAAAGTCACGGGTTGAATAAGTTTTAACGCTTAACCTAATCACTCGACAGAAGAGTTTTTCGTGTTACAATAGAAACTCAATCTGAACGTATAATGCTCATATCGATAGATGGAGACAGTTAATCTGTGGATTCATTTTCTTTAATCAATTCCTTCAATAGTAAATGGAATCTTTTCATGAAATGTTCCACAGCTCAAACAATTGGCTTAATATCGATTGTGAATGTATTTTTAACTTTAATGGAAAAAATTGACGAACTGAGTTTGATTACTTGACTATTGCCATTTAATGCAACAATTTGTTCAACCTTTTCATATGAAACTCATTTTTTGTTTACACCCTGAAGACAACTCCAATTTTCAACTCGAACTTCTCTTTCAATGGATTTCATTTACAATTTTTATTCATATTATAAATTGAAATCAATTGGAAGACCAAATAAAAGCAATTTTGTTAACCTTTTCTTGCAGATCTGCCGTTCAAGTGGTTATCTATTTGCTACTCATCTTGTACAAACGAGACAACATTAAAGGCAGTCGAGATGAGAGGCTCTGGATGTTGATTGATAACTTGATTGGCTTCACCTTCTTGGGTTTGGGTTATGTAGCCATTCGCCTTATATCACTTGGCGATTCATCGGCCATCATCTTTTCATCGTCCGTTTATGCTTCCATCTTTGCTCGCTTCATCCTAGCTGAACCTTGCAACATCATCAGCATACTTTGCATACTCATCGTCATCTCAGGAGTCTTTTTGATCTCCCGACCAACCTTCCTGTTTGGCACAACTCATTACTCTTATTCATCTTTTGATCGAACCCTTGGTCTTGCCTTATCCCTAGTCGCCTCTCTTTCTGCCGCTTTATACTACGTGCTCTTGAAAAGGATTCGTAAAACATCGACAACCGTTGCAATGTTTTGGTTCTCATCTACTGGTGCCCTCGGCTCGCTGGTCGTACTTCTAATTCAAGGTCAATTCACAGTTGCCTCAACCGCCAAGGAGTGGGTTCTACTCATAACAAATGGATTCGTTGGAACTGCTGGCTTATTTCTGCTTGGTTTTGCTCTTAAACTCGAAGATGCTGGGCCCGTTTCCCTGGCTCGAACCATAGACATTGTTGGTGCCTTCATTATTCAAATAGCAGCCTTTCACGATCCAGCGCCATGGACAAGCATTCTCGGCTCAGTAATCATAATCTTTGGCGTTGCCGTTTCAGTGATGAGAAACTACATTCTCAATAAACTGTCCAGACTCGCGAAAAGGTCAACATCCAATGAACCGAAAAACATGCAATTACAAGCTGTAAACTCTTCCCAGCCAATATCAACAATAAGTTCACAATAATCGAAATGTCACTTAAAAAGACAAATGGTTCCATTGCAAAACTCGTAATCGTAAATTAAAACAAAAGCGAAAACAGACAAAACATTTCCAAACCGAAATGCTGTAAAAAGAAATAAAACATTTCCATCAACATTTTTCATTCTTCGACTTTTAATACCTTTTAATAAACCATAAAACAAACTAAAAGAAGATGAAAAAAAACTTGATTTTGCCAGAAAAAAAAACTTTACTGGTTACTGATGACAAAAAATGGCACATTTTTCGAAGCTTGTAATGAGCAGTGGAAATGTCCAATTGATAATCATTCCACTCCCAACTGGGATTCAGTCTTTTATTAATAATTTAGAGGTTCTCAATGAAGTGCTTGGTAAGCATGAAAATAACAGTTTTTGTCTGAAGAATCGAGAAAAAAAAGAAACAAATTTTTTCTTCCATCAACTTTTCATCCTTTTCCAATTTTCAATGTTATTGAAACATTTTCATCTCTTTTACCCTGCAACGGTTTCAACTGATTCTCTAGCTTGTCATCTCTGAATTTCATGAAAACTGATGAAAAGTGCTGATCGTTAAGAGTGAAAATGAATGACACTTGACTTTACTTGTTTAAATTGAAGATTGGAATGAAATTGCAAGAGAAACTTTAATTTCTCGAACATTTACATTAGCCGATTCCTTGATTGTTTAATCAATTGTCTCGACATAATTGACTCTCAATCTCTACACAACTCTTTGAGTTGTCAAATTGTTGCAAACAAATATCTTGGAATCAATGAGAATTGAGATTTATCTGTTGACTTTTTGCTTTGTTCAACTTTCAAAGCTTTTGCATTGGTAAGCAAATGTAGAGTTAATAATGATATCGAAGGGGAAAAAGGATTCAACTAAATTGTCAAACAAATTACCAAATTGCTTTGGAATATAAAGAAGAGAAAATGTCGAAATGTTTTAAAACTCGAGATTTATTAGCCATGCAAACTGGTTCCATGGTTTAACCAGTCAAGTCTATTAATTCAATGAGTCGATTCGAAACACTTTTATCACTGAAAGTTCAAAGATGCATGTCGTTGGTAAACCAATAAACTTCAATAAATCAAAAGAAAAGCAAAATCGATGATTGCAAGTCGAAACTTTTTTTCTCTCGATTGTAACCTAGCAAAATGCTTGAATGTCCAAAGTTGAGACTCAATGTCAAGATCATAACTTTTAGGTGACTTTTTTGTTCTTTTTTTTTGAAAGAAATTTCTTTTCTCTCAACAGAAAGGGCAATATTTTACAGAAAAGTATTGAGATGGAAAAATGATGACTGGAAGGAAAAATGATAATCAATGTTCGATGTTATTGAAATGAGATTAGAGACAAAAGTCGAAATTTTTGTACATTCAGAATGTTCCATTGATGCGCATGATTTTCATGATAAACATTCCCAAAGTTTCTTTCGAATCTTCATCTTCATCTTTTCCCTTCATTCACTTGTTCAATTTGACGTTATTATTTGAAAAGCTTCTCATGATGAATTTTTTCATCTTTTATTTCGGTTCAATTTTTCTCCTCATTTTCACCTTGAATGAACATGGTTCATTGGAACAATCAAATTGTTGTTAATTGAACGAAATAATTCCATTCCTTCCAATCATTTTCTCATCTCAAATTCAGATTCACCTTAAATCGATTGTCATCATTTGTGTTTCCATTGTGAGTTGACAATCAACAGTCAAGAGAAAAGGAAAACATGAAAACTTTCGTTTGTACAAATGTGAACTTGATTCTGTCTCAATTAACTTTGCCTGATTACACGTTTCGTTAACCATGGTTATTCATCGATTCATTGGTTAAATGAGCATTCCATTGAAATGAATTCAAAGTGCAAAGTAGAATAAAATTTGTTTAAAGATTTGTTATGAATTGAGAGAAGAAAAAGCTTTTCGTTCTTTTTTCGTTTGCCTTACAATTGCTTCTGTTCATTTTCTGTTGAAACATGAATGAAACCATGATTAACATTTCTGTGCTTCGTGAAAACCTTGATTCAGTTAGGGATCACTCGGCCAATCAAGTTACCAATGTCAACTTTAACCAATTTGTTTCTTCCTTGAGAAGAGAATCCCTTTTGGAGATTGTTTTATACTCGTTGCTCTTTGTTTCTGGTGCCATTGGAAATTTATGGGTTTTCTTTAAGCAACGACAAAAGTGTCAACGCGATGCAAGGATCAACTATCTTCTTCGTCACCTCAACTATGCCGATATTCTGGTCATCTTTGGTACCATTTTGATTGAGATCATTTGGAGGATCACAGTCTATTGGCATGGAGGTGAAATTTTGTGTAAACTTGTTCAAACCTTCAGGATATTTGGTGTCTACCTATCTTCCATCATGCTCATCTGTATTTCAGTTGATCGATACTTTGTTTTCGTCCATCCGTTGAGCTTCATCAACCGAGAGAAGCGCAAAAAGATACTAATCCATGCTTCGTACGTGGTCAGTGCAGTATCAGCTTTGCCTCAAGTAAGTTCAATCCAATGATCAGTAGAAGCTTGGAATCACTTTGTTAATCAAAACGAACAGACTATTTACTCATACTTTGCCCAATGGTAAGACAATGACATTGCTTAAAGGCAGACATTCGAATTCCAAGACGTGATAAAACCTCATTCACCCCAACTCCCAACTAGAATTCAACTTTTCAGTCTTTCCAAGCTAGACTTGGATGCAACTGCCGATTAACCAATAATGCATTTAAACTGAATGACTGTCAACCATAGAAAGTGTCAAATAAGCTAAGTTTATCACAATTTGTAAACTTGACTGAACATCGAATTGAAAGATTGAGCCGACGCAACATCAACTAATTGAACTGAAAAATGGCAAATTAGTTCGACTTTTACTTGTAAAGCTTAAAATTGAGTGAAAGAAAAAAACTTGAAAAGTGTTTTTCCGTATTCAAACAGCAATTGACATAAACGTTGCAATAAACATTTTCATTCAACTATTATCAAGTCAAAGAAGTTAAGTCAAAACTGAAAGGCAATTATTTTTGGACTTGTAACAATTAAATGAAAGATTCGCTTTCTGAACAAATCTTTGATAAATCTTTTGAATCTCGAATTTGGAATAAAAAGTGGAGAAAATTTCTCTTTACTAAACCAAGTGGTTTTAAATGTTCAATTACATTGTAAATAGAAGAAAATGTTGAAGTCTCATTTGTCTTGAAGTTTCTATTGGCAATGAAAATGAAATGTCATGCATTTGAATGTTGACAAGCGTCAAATGTATCACTTTTAATAAACTGAATAAACCATGAATCGAAAGGAAACTGACAAATGTTATATTCAGCAAAATATTGTGACAAGTCATGGAATTGAAATCATTGCAAAATGATAATGAGAAAAACAATTTTACGCAATAAAACGTAATAATACATAAAAGATGATTAATAATTGGATGCAGCTCTACAACAATTGATGGCCCAGATATTTGCCTTCATGTTTCATTGCGATGTTCATTTGGTCAAAGAAAATATTCCCAGTTAGAATTACGCTTTCATTATAACATTTTCACCAAAAATGATTCTCTATTCGCTTCTATTTCTTAATATAATAATACAGTTATCCTTTTCCTCTCACAATTGATAACTTTCACGGTTTGTCACCTTTCATGGGTTTACCTTGTAAACCGAGTTACATTTGTATTCTGAAGTTAAACTTATTAATTTAGATGATGTTCCAGGTTCCATGAAAGTCCTCTTAATTTTACGTTCCAATCCATTTCCATGTTTTGTCGCACAAAATTGACTTCATGTTCATAAAGCTTTCCTCTTGTTTAGTATTTCATTCACGACCCTTCAACTTATTCAATCAACAATTGACCGTAACAACGAGAAAGGATCATTTAGAATTTCAAATTTTCATTTCTTTCCCATTGCATGATATTACAGTGAGAGTAGGGCACATTTAAAGTGGAAAAAGGAGATTAAATAAAAGATCAGAAACCGCAAATTGACATGGATTTGTAACAATATTGAGACAGAACAAAGTTGTTACTCAAAATGTAACCTTTGTTAGGATTAAAGCAACTCTAGTCTTGAGTTATAACTATTGTGTTCATATTACTGAATCAGTTTTGTATCAATTCAGAGTATTGTTACAAGCTGTGAAATAATCCATTGTTGTTCGTCAAATTTAGAGTTAAATCTTGACTTTTGGAACTCTTCACTACTTTAATACTTTACTTTGCAATAGCAAAGCTTGTAAAAACGATGAAATCAATTTTAATCACTGTTGTACCAAATAATGCTCCTTCCGTTTACATTGTTCAACTAAGGATTTTCAATGGAATCAAACGTTCTTTGCTGACGAAATAAGCAATCAAAAACTTAGCAAGATGACAACAGATTTCGTAAATCGATGTTAAAATTGCTAAAAGGAGTTTATATAAAGATATTGTTAAAGTTAGTTCGCTGATGAAATAATAAAGCATATTAAGGTTTTGGGTGATGAGCAAGTAAATGTTTCAAAACACTAAATAAAAAAAAGATCGATTGCTCTGTCAATACGTGCAAAATGAAGAGACAAAAGTCTTCGAAGTTCGCAAAAACAAAGTGCAATGCGAATTGGTAAACTTGGCTATTTGGCTTTCAATGCAATCCTAAGTTAAACAACTTAATATTGCGATTCATTGACTAAACTTTCTTATTACTTATTGCATGCTTTGAAACTAGAGCAAGATGAATGAGCCAACATTTTCGTATTACTTTACTTGCGTTTAAATGATGAGATTTTGATGCATTTTAGTTTCGTTTGATTCCTTTGTTGACAATTTTTCGTTCATTTTCACTTGTTATTGACGATCAATGCAATTGAAACTTAATGGTTTAAATGCGACTGAAATTAGCAATAAAGATTGAGAAAACTGTTTCGACTTGATTCGTTTTCAATATTTCACTTTTGCCATCATTAGAATTGGATTATTTGTTTCCTTTTTTTGACCTTTTTCTTGCCGTTTCCATGTTATTTAGCATTCAAATGAAGAAAAATGTTCACTTGATAGACATGCATATTCAGTCTAAACATGAAATGCAAACAAGAAAAGGCATATTTAGATACTCTTTGAGATACATTTTTACCTCTTTCAATGTTTACAAATGATTTTCAAATTTCTCTTTCCCTTGATTTATTTACTTTCAGAATGTAGTTTTGATTATCCGAGTATTCTGTTGCTCATCTCATAACTCATGGAGAATAATAAAAGAGTCAAAAACATTAAATAAACACAATCAATCAAGATGATATGCATTATAATATTTTGAATAGAAAATTGTTTCACCTTTTTACACACTTTTATCCAACATTCAACAAATAATCTGAACAAAAGGAAAACAACTCAAACTTATCAAATATTGCATTAATGTTTCATTTTCATGATGCTTCCACTATTCATCTCAAGCTGAATAATCATTCAAAAGGTTCATTTTCCAATCAATTAATTGATCTTCATAATCTTTACTTAGCGTTCATCTTATAAATGAAATGCATTTTCACTTGTAAAAACTTCGCAAGTCGAAAGTTGAAAATTGCAAGCAAATTGATTAATGACTTTGATTCTTTCGTGAACAAGATTTGTTCATATCAAGAGACTGACCATGAAAAGGCTCAGACAAAAGGTCAAAGAATTACTACTTCAATCAATTTCAATGTTAACCAAAAAGTCAAGTGTGTTATCCATGAATGGAGTTGATTAGATCCATTATCAGGTGAAAGATTCTGTGAAAAGTAATCCATCCAGGAAAAGAGAGCAACAGAAAAAATTCAATGTTCGATGTTATTCCGATGCCATTTCCATGCATTTGGATAACTTTCAAGTCTCAAAAAAAGCAACATTAGACAAGTTGTCTGAATGCAAATTGAAAATAATGTTTGATTTGAAACTTTGCCAAGTTGGACATTTACTTTGAACTCAGACTTCAGAGTTCAGACTTGCAATTGTTAATTATACAGAATGTAAAATGAATCTGAATCGAAAATTTGTAAATTTCTTTTTCTTATTGGAAACAAAAAAAGTTGGCGATTTAAAAGTTGTTTGGTGAATGTAAGATGTTGCTATGTTGACCGAATTTCATCGAATAAAAGAGATTTTAGTTTCTTTTTCATGGAAATTGAATTTCCTTTTTGGTAACCTTATAAATTTAATGCTTCTATACGATCTCAGCCTGAAGGTATAACTCGATTTGAAACAGTCATTTATCGAAACTATAACAACATTTCTTTAGTCGTTAAAGTGACCAAACATTAGAGTTGCCATTTAGTTTCAATTATCGAGTTACCAACACTTGGTTCAATTAGAAAATGATTTTTTTTTCTCTGTTGAAAGGAAAAGTAAAGTCGATTTATCTTTAAACTGCATTCAATTTCCATGTTAAATGAGGTTTGAACAATGAGAACAATGAATAATTCCGTAAACTCTGAGAAGCTACTTATCATGAAGAAGGCGCAAAGCATTTAATCTGATCATTACCGGTTTAGATTAATCCTTGTTCAGATTAGTTTGCAAACTCGGCAAATCGCGCTTTTCAAATGTTCATTTGTTCAGCAAATTGGTCGATTAAGATTGAATTAAACCAATTGTTTAACTGATTACAGCAAGAAATTCAATTACAACATGAACCAGAGCATGTAATTGTCGAAATGGAAAACAGCAAAATCTCATTTCATTATCATTTATGGATTCACAGTAATACCTGAATGGCAACAATTAGAGCTCATGATTACCAGAATATGGAAAATCCATGGAAAATGTTTGCATAATTAAGCTTTGCCACTTTGACGAAACAAAAGGAGAAAAAAGTTCCAGAAAACAAAGTTCTGTCAAGAAAAGCGGAAACCAATTAGACAATAAATTATATTTAATCTTTTCTCATTAATTAATGTTATTAATTGCATTCGAAATAAAAAGGTTGAACAGATTTTCGTTTAAAATAAATGATTAGTTTTACCAATGAAACCATTGAGTTTGGTTAATCTTCAAATGAGCAACAAATGAGATTTACATTTTTCAATGTTGAACCAACATTTCAATGTTCAGCTCAGTAAACCGTAAACTTATTTAATATTTTTTTGATCGTTTCTGTCAACAGAATATGAATAAATTGATAGAAGAACATTTTTCCATTAATAAATTGCGTTTATTCGAGAAAAAAAAATAAAATCGAAAAGAAATGTTTCAAAGTAAATAGTTTTTAAATAGCGATGAAAAAGATGAACCCATTTACATGAAATGGAGTGACGCTGGTTATTGGAACTTCATTATTCTCTTCAGATTATCGTGATTGATTGGGATTATTATTTTCCCTGTTCAAGTTCCATTGGAACTTTGATGATGTTATTAAAGATATTAATGATGATTAAGTGTATTATCCATCGTCATTTATAATGAGACCTTTTCTTGTGTCTCTTCACTTGTGACCAACAACATTAATAACATCAATTGGTTTGATTGAGTTAATGACCATAATAATAGAATCAAATTTACCATGGAACCCTTTTCTCGTCATTTTCCTTAATCGCCAATCATTTACTTGTTGGACATGAATTTGGTTAAATTGGAGGTTCGATTTTTTAGAGAACCTCTTTTGTACTCTTTTCATCCAATTTTTATCAACTTCTAAGGTTCACTTGAAAATTGAATCACGAAAAGATTGAAAGATGAAGTTGAAACCATTTGTTGCAGCTTCTAATGAGTTGAGTCAATTATTGATGGGAAAACGTGCTCAAGTTGGTGAGTGAATTGATTACAAACTGAAAAGGATAGCGTTGAAATTTGACCGATGAAAAGTTTGTTAAATTCAATTGAACCAATTCTAGTGATTACATTGTGAGTCGAGTGATTTGCCATCACGTTAATGGAAACAATAGAAACGAGTAAAGACTATCGTCAAGTTACGCCATGAAAAGTTGGACAAGTTATTCTAATTGAATAACTTTTCATTTACAATTGTCGATAAAATGTTGAAAGTTTCGTTTCTTCAGCAACTGTGAATTCGCTTTTTGGGTGAAACTCGATTCTCTAATTGTGATCTAATCTAATTAAAGGTTTGCCAACTAAACTTCGAGGTTCTCTTGACTTTCCTTTTAGCTGGAAAAGTTGCATTTCTTTAGATTACTTCATGACTGTTATTAGCTTTGAATAGCTCGAAATGAGTGACACTCTTTTATTAAAGTTGTTATTGACTTTTTTGTTCATTTTCCCTGTCAACAGTTTCTTATTAAATGTTCAACAAATCTTCATCTGTAAATATAACTTTTACTATCAATAATAAGCTCAAAATTATAGTCAAAATGGATAACTCGAGACTGTGGAATAAGTTTTTCCAATTTTTCGATTCCTGCATTTCGATTTTGATATAACGAATGGTTGATGGGAATCTTTTCAAGTTTTTCAGTCAAGTTGTGCAGTTCAAAGGTGACAATAATCACTAGAAGAAACATTCGAGTTTAGATTCTCTTCTTTTTGTCAAACTTGAACTGCAAACCATTCAGACGTGAGTTTATCAGCCTTATTTGGTTAACATTGAAAAATGTTAAATTTGCTTTTCCATCTTGAAAGAAGATGAATCCTGTCTCATTGCATTTCACTTGGAATGCTGCTTGTTACTGGCAAGGTTTAGGTTCGCAGTAACACAGTATTCAGGGAAAGCTTGAAGAACTACTGTTTATTCAAACGAAAGTGAAAGATAATAAAGTTATACCAATTGAAAAGTTGTGCAATATTATAACTTATTCAGTTGATTTTTAAAGAAATTTTCGTGAAAAATCTTCCTTTTCACTTTGATCTTCATTGTTTCACTTCCAACTAATTTGAAAGTCATTTCGTTTCCAATTTCAACTCGAAAATATTTCCTTTCAAAATTAATGTTGCCCAATGTCAATTTAATGGTCAACTGAAGTTGTTTACAAAAAAGGTCTTTTATTTGATATTTGATAATGTTTCATTGGTTGAGAGACAGACAGGTAGACAAGTAAATAACGTTTCAAAAGAAAGAAGATTGAACGAAAAAGGAAAACGAGTTTCTCTTGAAACAACCAGAAATGAACTCAATTTTTTACTCAATCTTATTTCAATATTTTGTAGTTGGCGGAAAATTGAGGCGTAAACGCACTAATCATTTCTGTAGGCAAATGAAATTTTAGATGGTCAGTTGAGCTTGATGTTTCATGAATAAAATCAGTCGACTGTTCTAAATGTTCATGCTCTGGGTAAACCTTGGAAATGTTTTCTTCTCTCAAGTCTAGCCAATAGTTTGTTCATGAAAGCCATTTGCAGTTACAAAAATGATTGACTTTTACTTTCATGGAAAAGAAAGAAAATTATTAAGTGAAATGTATCAATGAATATTTTCTCTCAGTTATTGAAGCTGACAAAAAAGTGTTCCTAACCAGAAAAGAGATAAAAAAGAAAGCATTAAAATGAAGGGAAAGAGAAACTTTTTACTCCCAGTTACTTGGAGTAAATCTTATCTGTTACTTTCTTCACTCCCTGATTAAGCAGTAATAATAAGGTTTTATTCTGAAGGGACAAATTAGGCTTTTCGTAAGGAAATGCTTGAACCTGAGAGAGGAAAAGAAGTGGGATAAGACAGGGAAAGAACATGATACTGTTCATAATGTGAATGAGGAAGATAATGATGATGAAAACATTGTAATCATTGGTAGAGAACGCTTGATAAATGGGTGAAAATATTTTTCCTCTTTTCTTCACCTTTCGCTTTTTGACTGTCCATGAGTCTATTTTCAGGTCAAACTATTCCAGTCATTTGGCCCCATTCAAGAAAATGAACAAAATCGATTTTCGAATAATGTTAAACCATGAATTTCAAAGTCTAACTCAATAAGTAAAAGAATAATTTCCTGAAATAGAATAGAAAATTGCGTGAATTCTAAGTGATCAACAGATTGAATCGAAATCGACAAAAAATTCTTTTCCTCACCTTTCGTTTTAGTTTGTCTCTAAATCCATTTATCGGTCAATCTTGTCCAACCATTTGTCCCAACTCGAGAAATGAACATTTTGGAACAGTCATAAATCATTTCCACGTCGAACTGAATAATGATGATTTTCTGAAATGAAATGGAAAATTGCGTGAAATTCAAAGTGATCAACAGATGGGTCGAATCGGCCTTCGAATTGATTTCAATCAAAATGGACAAAAATGTTTATTCGTCAAGAGACGATCATTTTGTCCAGTTCTGTGGAGTGATTTATCGCCTTAAATTGTTTGCTTATTATTCATTTATAAGGCCGATGGAAGCTGCAAGAAACTGGATAAAACGTAATTACAGTTTTTTTTTCTTGAACAGTTTCCATTCATTTCAAGGTTCATTCTGGTTTCTCTGAAAATCTCTTCATTTCTCATAATGATAGAAACAGGGAACAAAAAGTGTGCTCAACAAAAGGGAAAACATGATAAAAGATTTATCCATATTTTCTGGTTTCCCATTCACAATGGAAGATGGAGAAAATATCATTACGAATGTTTCTCATTTTAGTTCTGATTTACAGTTATTTTATGCTTTTCGCGATGAAACTTAATGCAAAGATACAACTCATGTTCAGATGCTTGCACCTTTGATTGCATTTCAAATGTTCATCAAGCTTCTTTATTTGCTTTGATTTAAACTCTTTTTATTAAACTTTTCATTATCATCATCATTATATTCATCATCCTTTGAGAAATGAATTTTACCACTTTTTTACTTCTGCACTTTCATTACTTACCTGATGAACAAATAATAAATAAATACAAGTTTATGCATTTTTAACTAACATTGTCAGAGTAAAAAATGAAAATAATAACATTTTGTTAGCATCAATTTACATCTTAACTGGGTTAACATGAGAAAAGTCAAAAAAGGAAAGCAAAGGGAATGAAGAAAAGTTTCATTATTTTTCAAGATTCTTAAGAATAGTGTTTAGAGTTTTCCATTTTTCCTTTTGCTTCCTTTCCCTTTTCTCCATGAAATGTTGATAAATATTCTTGAAATGAAAATCTTCAATAAATTTGAAATCACTTTCGATTGTGAAAAGTAAAAAGTCTTGAGATGAAAATTTTCCATCAATAAAACCATTCTTTATCAATAACAGAGAAAAATGAATCTTTTATTTTCTAACATTCCCAATGTTCTGTCGATTGTAAAGTTGATCATTTCAAATTTGCTCATCTACATGATGAAATGGAAATTATGAGACGGAAAAAAGTTGAAACATTTACCTGAGCAAATTGAAGGGAAACAATGAAAAGTAAATTTATTATTCAACACATTTCCAGGCTAACCATTTGAGTCAACAAAATTTCATGAAAAGTTCTGTTATTTGGGCAACATTTTCATGGCTTTCATAAACTAATAATTTACTCCAATCGACATTTCAAAATTTTCTCCATGCAACATTATCTTCCATCGTAATACTCATTATTGTAACGTCAATATCAGACAATAACTGGTCAAGTTCATTCTTTATTCTCATATTTCTTGTTCAACATTTTCCTTGGAATACTCGTTATATTTATTGTTGTTTACGATATTAAAGTTTCCCATAAAAGAAACGAGGAAAGATCGTATTCGAGGTTTGAAACTGCATTTGAAAGTGACTTTAAAGGAACAGTTTTCAAGCTGGAAGAATATTAAATGTTATAGAGTTCTGTCAGGGAAAGGGTAATGAGAAGAGATAAAGTTGTGAGTTTTCTCAGCAATTACGTGCCAACTTGGTGAACATTTGATGTTGAGATTAGCGATAATATGATGCAATAAAGGAAATATTTTGTTCTTATTTCTATCGCATTCCGTTTTATGAAATGTTATTGCAGCCGATAATAGTAATAAAAAGTGATTGGAAACATTATGAGAATGAAGAGAAAGTGGAAAATGAAACAATATCATTTTGGCCAATCATATTCACTGGTCACTTCATAATGTTTCCTTCAACTTTTCAATCTTTTTGTTCACATTTTGATCAACGATAAATTCCGTCATCAAAATTGGATAATAAATTATGCTCTTTTTTGTGGGGAAAAAAAGTTTTCACACTTTCATTTTCCATACTTTTCTCTCCTGTAATAATGCTCTTATTTGCTCAGCTAATGATCTGTGTGATGACATTTGGAAAATAATTGCATGTAATGTGTTTGTCGAGTAATTTTGTTGGCACTAAATGAGAATTGAAACCATTTTTCATGAAACCAGATTGAGTTGAACTTTTTTTTTCTCTCTCTGCAAAAAAAGAACTTTAAATTTGGTCATTTTAAAAGTTCTTAAGATGACTTAACGATCTTTCACATTACCGTTCTTGTGACACAAATGATCGTTAAAAATCTCAAGAGGAACCGAGTTAAATTCGTTGTTTAAAGTTCCATTTCATCGATCTTTGTTCAATGGCGTCTTTTAATCATTGACTTTCAGTTGTTACCTGAAGCATTTTATCATTGCTTTCAGAATTCAGTTTTGAAAATGTGTGACGCAAAGGAATTCGGTTAATGATGTTTTCAGCCTTTTCCATCTTCTATTTTCAATCAACATTCGCTGACAATTTTGCATCCACTTTTCATGTTGTGATCAACAAATGATCTTTAAACACTATCGATTAAATTGATTCAAGGTTCAAGTTGAGTTCAGTTGCTATCATCGGAAAAGTTAGTTTCAAAAATGATTGCATTCAGAAAGCCTAAACTCTGTGATTCTTTGATATTTATTCCTATCTTGACATTAGTTTAACTGTCAATGATTAATCACCTGAAATGAGATGATTAGGTTGACCCTAAACTGGCCATAATTAAAGACCAATCCTCAAAAGCAAATGAGCAATGTTTCTTCTTGCAAATGTTGAAGTCATGTTATGATAGAAACTCGAAGTTTCCATGTTTGATAACCAACTACAAGTCATTTATCATTTTATCCAATGTTCATTGACAAATGCAAGAATGGTTTGTATTTATGCAGAAATGATTCACACGATTAAGAACTGATCACTCATTATTGTCAAATCGATCAACTTGCAAAATACATTTAGAGCAACAAAATGATTTATCAAAAAGATCAAAATCTTTTAAACCAAGACAACTTGAAAGCTTTCCTATCAACAACAAAACTCAGTTCATTGAATATCTGAAAAATTCTTGCAACTCGAGAATCACAAGAAAATGCATCTCAAAAAAGATGTAAAGGACTAAAAGAATAGGGGAAAAAGCCTAGTTTTCTTGAGAATGTTTTTCTGGTGTAAAATGGCATGAGGAACCTTTGGAAACTGTTTCATCTTGTACAGTTTTGTATTCTTAATCTCATTCTGTAATTAAGATTGACGTGATAATTAAGTCTTGATAACTATGAATAGAAACTCCATCAGTCAACCTCCTTTTGACCTGCATCTCATCCCATTATAAAGGTGATTGAAACCATTGAACCAGTTGTGCAAAACTAGTGAATTGATGTGCGATATTTTATGAGTTATATAAAGATTTCAGAATTTCGAATGAAGAAAAAAAAACAAATATTCTCTTCGAAACTAATTTGAAAATGACAAGTTTAAAGTACGACTGACCATTTATATTGCAATGGTTAGAGGTTAGGTGAAAAGGAAAATACTGTAAGCCAAAATCTTGAATCGCTCCTCATGAATCAAGGTTATCACACTGGGAAGGAAAACTCCACAGGGATTGAGAAATGTTTTGATAATTTCAATAAATAAGAAAAGTTGTTGGAGAAGTGGAAAGATCTGTAAAGTTTTGCTATAAAATGAAAACATCTTGACCGTTCTATAGAAATGAATGAATTTTCTTCCAAGATGAACCCTTACTGTTTAATGATTATGGTTAGTTTCAAGTTAATCTCAACGGGAAACTTCTTTTCATGATGATGAACCTCGAGTATATGTAATTAGTCTCACAATTTTTCACTATTCAATCAACTTTGTAGAGAAAACTGTTTCTTGAGCACTTTTATTTGGTTATGCTGATTGTAACATTTAAACATTCGAAACAATTGTTCAATGTTGATCAATAATTAATCAAGTTGTGAATGTTGTGCTGGACAATTAGCTACAATTAAAGGGTTTAATGATTTATATCGCTTTAATGGTTGTGATTTGATGGTTCAATTGCATAAGTTGAGAAGGAAAAAGTAAACTTCATTTGTGTTTAAACATCATTTACTTGCTTTTGTCTAATAACGACTTTTGGGCAAGCAAATTAATGTTACGATAAATTTACAATTCAATTCACTGTTGAGTTGTTTAGAGGCATGATGTTGAGGTAAGTTCATCGACTACAAATGACCAGAAGATACAATGAAATTTCAAGTTAATCACAATGCTCATGACTCGATCGAAAGGAAAATTGAGTTGTAAAGACAATCGGATCATGATGAGAAGCCAATAGTTAGAATAAGATGAAATTTCGTTGATATCAACTAAGTTGCAGTTCGATATTGTGACACAATTTTATCCTTGAAGAATCCGTTATCAAGAGTAACATTGAGCATAAAATAAGATTCGGAAAAATTAAAAATCTTTTGTCAATCAATGTTCATTTAAGCGTATTCAGGGGAAAAAAGTGTTCTTCTTTCCATTCAATAGTTCTAAGTATTTAAATATCGTCATTTCCTTGTCTTGATCAAAATCTCGAGCAGATATTTTCTAATTCTTGTTGAATCATTTTTACCTCATTTAACTTAATCAGTGTCTGTGTCGACTTTATGGATACCCAAAATCATCATCAACTCGAAGATCAACATTGAAACATTTGAGACTTTGGTTGAATGTTAGCCCGCATTGCTCAACCAACAGCGAAATTGAAACTTGAAGCTTTTTTGAAACATTTCAAGGTGGAATTGGGAAAATTCATGTTTACCAGAGGATTCCTTTCACAAGTTGAAATTCAAACTCTTTCAGATAACTATGATTATGACTGAAATAGATGGCAGCTGAAAATGAAATTACTTGGACTTTTATCAATCTTTTCCCGATATTCATTTATCATGAGGATAATCAATGACGATCAAAGGAAAGTTCAATATTTCGTCTTCACAGTTAATAAGGATAATTGTAAAGGCGCTGGAAAAGAGGTTGAAGGGAAATATCTTTTCTTTTCATTTCTTTTCATTTCTTTTGAAAACCTTGACTGACCCAAGAGTATTATTACTGGGTGAAATAAATCAGAGAATTGACCACAAATGAATGAATTGGTAGCTGAGAGAAATGAAATGAAACTGAATCAATTGATTGTTAATCATTTTATTAGAAAACAAATGATTGTTTCATCTTTTTTTTTAATCAATAACATGATGTAATTGAAGGCAATGATCTGGCTAGACTGAGATGGAAACAGAATGTCAATTTTAATTCATTTCAAGTTTAAAGGCAAAGCATTAGATGAAATTGTTGAATTTTGAATCTTTTCAAGTTGACAGACATTTTGAACTTTTACATTTGAAGGCGATTCAGTCTTTTTCCCAAGAATTTATGCTAAAGTATTCACCATTTTACCAGTTTACTATTTACTTAACATTAGTCTAGTCTGAAATAGACTTGAAACGCTTTTACTGTTGCTAACGATACTTGAAGCGCTGCTTTCCAATTTACAGAGTACAATATCAATGACTTTCAGTGGCTTTGATTACTTTGGTTATTTAGTGATTTATTTACTTAACTGAAGTTACATGAAAAAATGAAACAAAATATTACTTGAGATTAAGGTAGCTTTGAGACGAAGACGAATAAATTAGGAAGAATATGATCAAGCAAATTGAGCTCATGAATGTTCAATTGAATGGAGACAGAAATGAGGAAAACAATGAATAAAGTGATACAAAAAAGTAAGTCACGAGCCTTCAGAATGTATTTAAGGTTATCTACTGAAATCGCGAATAAGTTTTGACTTGAAACGAAAATTATTCCAAGTCGTTCACTCACTACTTGAATGTTGTTCCAGGTACAGCCATAAGCATGTTTCCAGAAGAGTTTTGATAGATTTGGATTGGTAAAGTCACCAACTCTAAGCAAACATTGGTAAAGTACAGTTTTCCTTATTCCAGCCTTGCAATATAAATGATTGCATTTCCATACAAAGTCTGGAATGTGATAACTTTGGATGAACAACTATTTGATCAATATTTATCTGTTGAAAATGTTGCCCTACAGTCGAGTATAGTTTCATGAAAGTGAGATTAAAAGATGAGGAAAAGTTTCCCGTGGGTTTCAATGGTTTAATAATATCAATAGCAATATTGTTTGCTGATGAAATCAATTTAATATGTAACATGTATTACATGGTGTATCCAAATTGTTTTATTCAAGTTTCAACCTGAAAATAATAAAAGGCTAAACTTGTTAAACATTGTCCAAGATACGCAAGATGGTTGATTGAATTGATCGAGTGAAAGCAAGGTTCACTAATCAATTATCAACATCAATGGAACACAAGTTTAATTGTTTCCATTGTCCATCCATCCATTATCCCAATGAGATAACCTTATTCTATGTTGATACACTTTTCCCTGTTAGCAAACTTACGATCAACTTATCGTTGAAATTAAACAGAAAAACAATTAAGTCTGCAAAGACGCTGAGAATGCAGTTAAGCTAATTAAATTATTATCATTGTCATCACTTAATGAACAAGTGAACATATTTTCCTTTCCTTGCCTTCCTTACATTTCATGATAAATTAACTCGCTTCAAACTAAACCTGTTAATAACAATCTAAAATTAGCATCTATAAATTAATAAAAAAAAGGCAAAATTGGCTCATCTCACATTAGCCAAATCAACCTTTCATCTTCATTACCTTACAACTTGAACACCTTCCTCTTAAGACAAAGTCTTTAGCTGATTGGTTTCAGTTATGGTCGACTCTGAGCTCGTCTTCATTCACGGTTTGTGCTTAACAGTTGTTCCCTTAGCCTTTTCACTCTCATTTTGATCTTCTTACCTTTAGAGTAAAAAGCCAATGTAAAGTTAAACTCATGTGTTTCATCTGTTGGTAAACTTGTTGGTGACAAAGCAACATGAGCTCAAACTTGGTATAGAATGTTAATTGATACAGAACTCGGTTATCTAAATATGGTCACGCTAATTGCGTCGAACAGAGTGCTTTTAGAATATTAGATTTTATTAGCATTGCTCAACCTTTGTAATGCTGATACCTTACATCCCACACCGTACTTACAGTTAATTTAAGCGAATATTCAAAATGTAAATTTGATACCAAGTTTTGGTTTAATTATCGTCAACATCGAAGCGCACTTGTGCAACATTAGAAAATTTGAATTTACAAAGTTCTCTTTGTGAAAGTTGAATCAGAAAAAAAACTATTTCAATGAAAAAACCTGTTCCATTTCTGTAAGAAATCATTGAACATTGAATGCTATTTTAGGAAAAACTGTTGATCAAAGAAATTCCTTGATTGCACTTGAAATGTTAAAACTGAGACTTGAAAATAGCTTGAACTTAATTTTCCCTTTTTGGATTCTATGTTCAAGAATGTGTCTCCTCAATCCAGCCTAACCTTGCTGACTAGACTCTACTGATGGAGTACATTTGTACCAAGAAATGTTCATCTTCCAAGTTTCCTGGTTCCAGTCAAATTTCGCTGCAGCCAGACAAGCTCGTCTCAATAATAATGCAAAATAACTTGATAATGTTATAATTGAAAGTGTTAAACTCAATGTTTTCCTCATTCATTTACAAGTAAAATTAAATGTTTACCAGCATCAAACAAAGTTGATTAAATTACAGCTAAAATTGGCATAAACACACAGTCACTTAGCATCCATCAAACGGATGAAATGTTCAAACTGAGAAAATCAATTTTTCTTCCTAATCTGTTAATAATAAATTGTCAAAATTATCTCAACTTAACTTCGACTTTCATCTTTTACTATTCAAGTCTGAACATTAAAGCATTATGCACATTATGCTCTGGTAGAGTTGAAATCCTTGGCTTCAATGTATTTACTGTTGATATTCATAAAGTAACATTGAATTGCCTAGATTTTTGTTTCTTCATTTTTTATTGTTTATCTTGAAACATTTAGCCTTTTATTGTTTATTTGTTTATTGAATTATCAAGAGGAAAACGACAAATGAAATAAAAATGGAACAATTTTCCATTCTTTTGATTCAGTGAATGATAGATAGAAAAGTATTCAATTTGTGCTTCCAAATTTTGATTTAAATTTTATTTCTCTTTCCAGTTGTAACTAAACCTTTGATCATTCAATCTTTTTGTTACAATAAATGCTCAAGGCTAGAGTTATGATTAAATTGAAATGATAAAATTCATTATCGATTATTCATTTGATATCCAAGTTAACATATTTCAACTTTTGCCTCATTTTTGGTTCGATAAATAATTCAACTTTATTGGCCATTCCATGTGATTGATGAATGTAATTATAATTTTCTGTGCGTTTTCTTTTCAAATTCATTCTACATCAATCTTTACATCTATTAATATTGATTAAGTTAAATTAACCAATTTGCTTTGTAGATTGTTTTGGTGCAGGGAGTGAGGAGAAAGCGTTTCCATCAGATTGCTTACCTTTTATTCATCATTTTCATTGATCAACCTTTTTGCTCCACTTTTCTCAATCAAATTGTGCTGATGAGTTTATCAAAGTTATTCAGTTGAGTAACACTAAGCAATGCTGACTGATAATGATGCACAAATGTTGAGTGATGAATGATGATCATGTTTCGAGTTTCTTGGTTGGCAGGGAATATTCAGCGTTCAATGGTTAATCAGATGAAAGGTTCAAGTGGCAAGTTAAATTATGTTACATGATATTGAAAGATCAGAGTTTCCCTACTTTCAAATGCTTGTCAATGTTCAAGTTTTACATTCAAAAGCGTTCAATCATTTTGATATAATTTGATTGGAAATGCCATTTGATTAACAATTTCAAAGTTTAACCCTGTTTTCATTCGAACAGTTATAGACTGAAATTTTGATCGTTACTAATTGTACACATTCATTTGGTTCTGGATAGAGTTTGGAAATTAATTATTCATTTTCATTGGTAAATTTCATCGATTGTTGCCCATTCATTTTGTGGTTCGGATCATTTACAATTTCGTTTATTACTTTTGAATTTTAAATTGTTCATTCTATGGAATGGAAAAGTTGAAAGGGAAATAATTTGCTAGATAATCGAGTTTGTTTTATTCATTTAAGCCTTGAAGCTTTCAATTTTAAATGTGAATTATGAAAAAATAAGAAAGCTATTCAATTATTTTCTCGATTTGATTTGGTTCAGTAAACATGTTCATTCAAAAGTCTATTATCAACTCATAAGGCTGTTCAAAATTTTCAGATTCGGGATTTGAAGTTCGTTTAACAATTATTACATTATGTTGGTAGGAAAATCGCTTGTTGAAACATTTTCATGGCGTTGTAAGGGGATGTACATAAAAAACCTTAATCCATAAATAAAATCTCGCTTGAGGTACCAGTACTTATCAAATTACTTTTATTAGGGAAATATAAATTTAGAAACTGTTGGTTAAATCAAAATTAGAAATAAATAAATTTAAATCAAACTGGGAAACATAAACTTGACTTGGTAAAAGGGACTAACAGAGAAATGAGAATTACTAATGACAATTTAAATGAGTAACATATCAACTTAAATGCAGAATTGCAACTGTGTTGAGTCTTGATTAGAAAAGGGTATTTATACAATGTTTTATCTATGACATCACTTGAGATAGCCAATGATGAATGAGATTAATTAAGGGGAAGGAATGAATGGACGACCCTAACTTTACATTATTAATAGCCTATCCCTAACAGCGTAATTTTTTAAATCAAGTTTTCTGATTGCCAATCCTGAGCGAAACGGACAAACAACTAGTTGACTAGAAAACAATTATTGGAAGTTTACATTGGTTACATAAATCTTCTTAACTCTAGTTTTTCAGAACTTTATTATCACATTCTATGAGAACGAAACTTTCCTTTTCTCGGCAAAAATAGTGAATAGTTCTCGTCAGAATGCAAAGTTTCCAAAACTATATTTGGGTGTGAAAAATGTTCATGAAATGTTGATATATCTTGTTTATTTTCAATGCAAGCATCTTTACTAATTCAATCCATGTTTTGCATTTCCATTGAGATTTAGTTTGATGATTGGTCAATTATTTCGTGGATTGTTTGATGGAATCCAACTTTCAGCAAGATTGGATCAAAAATGAAAATCCAATGAAACTGTTTATTTTTGGTAAAATCATTAAAAAGAGATAAAAGGTTTGACTTTCTATTTTCACTCATTCCAATGCGAGATGGAAATGATTCTGAATGATCGTTTATGATGTAATAAGATGTAACAAGCTTTTGGAAACATTACTCTTGTTAGTTCAGTTTCCGACTAATCTTTTTATATTTGCTCAACTTGTTTATCTGTTTCATTATGTTCTCATTTTTACCTCTATTCAACCAATTATTGCAATAAAAATGGTACAAAACTTGCCAGAGTGAAGATAACAAGAATTGACTCCAACTGAACCAAATCATACTTATGTGTATTATTAGCATTTAATGCAAGAAAACGTGGTTTCCCTTTTACTTCATGGTGATATAACTTATCATTCAAATTATTGTTAGTTCAATGAGTTGTTATAACTAGGTTATTGTGCCTTTCAGTTGCCATTTGATAGGTTCAATACATTCAAAGCAAAGGTTGAAAAAGAAGAGTTTGATGAAGATGATTACGAGAATAGCATTTGGTGTAGACTAACATCAACAGTTTTCACAATTCATCATGTAAGTCTCATTGGCTTGTTGACTTTTCTCATGGATGAAAGTCAGAACCCAATTTAAGTCCACTATGTAACTTTGATACTCTTGGTTGGGCTAGTTAGTCTGAATTGGGTTAAGAGGAAAATGCTTTTGCAAGTTATTGGATTTTCCGTTCATGTAAATCTAACTTCTAACATGTTATTTATAATCAAATCTATCGATTGTACTGTTTGAATAAAGGTTCATTTTACATTTGAGTTTAGTCTGAATGCAATAAATGGTTTCCGAATCATTAATTCCAGAGTCAAAACTAAATGAAACTTGATTTTCAATGATAAATTGTGACAATTATTTGCTAATAATGACGGAATTGTAAACTTGAATATGATTAATGAACAGAGTTTCAGTTAAAGGCGTCGCACTGAATTGAACAGCAACACAATCATCAAACGAGTTTAATTGATCATTTTTTATTGTTCGGTATTCCAACACAATTAATTGGCAAAATGATTAATCGATTCCATTGATTACTGTTCAAAAGTAAATTCAATTTTTAATGACAAAGTTATCTTCCATCATAAACCACAGGCAATTGAGTAACTTGCAATAAAAATGCAAACTAAACTAAAGGTGCAAAACAAAAATTTCATTTTCACCAGAAACATTGAAACAATTGAATCATAATCATAATTCTCATTAAAGTTCAACAAAAGGCTTGAACTAAACCATGTTTGATTAGTTTCACTTTATTTCAATAGAATGTTGGAAAAAAATGGAAAATTTTGATCAAACTTTTTATTAACAAATTCAATAGTCAAGTCAGACTAATTACAAGCAGAAAATGCCAGTTAAAATACGAATCATTAGCAAGCTTTAACAATCTCTTCAAGTGTAACTTTCATCTAAAAACATGAAAATTGACTAATCAAATCTTGAATCATGTTCTTTGTAAAATGTTTCAATCACAGTTTCCAAAACTGTTCACTTAACCAAGAATTATTATGATGATTAACATGCTAAATGGATTAACTAATAGCATAAATTAAAGACAAATTAAGAAGTAAAAGATTGTCAAGAAACATTCTCATTACAGTTGTGACCGCAATTCACTGGTTTGGTTGTAGAGTGAAAACTCTATTACGATCTTACAGTTAAAGTGATTAACATTGCAAATGAGAGTTTGGTGAATTAGTCATTCCTTGATTTTCCTCTTTATTTCTGACCATTTATGTGGCCCTTCTGTTGGTCAATTAACAAGAAGAAGCTTCAATTAACTTGATGCAGTAAATTGCTTATGAAAATGGATGTAAGCAGCTTTTGTTTTCTGAAGTTTCATCAAGTTTTTGCGATCGACAATAAATGCTACTCCATCTTACAGGGTAAACATTGCCTCTAGGTTCATGTTGAAGTGACCAATTGAATGACAGGTAAAGAATGAAAAGACAAAAGTTGCTATTCTTTTACTTGACCATCATTGGTATTGCCATTGAGTAAACAAGAATTGCATCGTCAACCAGAACTAAATTTACAATCTCAACAATTTTACCAATAAAAAGTTGTCATTAAACAGGAAAACCAATAAGATGAAACAGAAAGTTCAATATTCTAGAATCAAGTTGATAGACCAATTAGACTTGAGAGATTTTCAATTTACTTCTGAATCTCATTCCTTTTCAAGCTTGCAATTTTTAACCTCAACCTTACAATTGACCAAAATTTTTACCATTTATTAGAGAAATTATTTCAATGAGTTTAATGTTCAATTTAAGAGCTTTTAGCATATTAAAAGTGTAAGCGCATAGCGAAGTGTAATAACATTTAACAAATGAATCAATTGTTTATAAATTTATTGCTCGATATTCAACAAATTGAATAGCCAACTATTAGTAAACTCATGTTTATTGATATTATTTTAAGGCATTAAATTGCTTGTTATTACACTTTTATTATTATCTCAATTACTTTTAACTCCCAGGTTTATGATATTTAGCTAATGGGGTTAACGTTTAGTTAAATGGGAAAAGAGGTTTAATTTGAAAAGAGCAACAGAAATGAGGAAAAATGTATTTTTTTTTTGTTGAGCTTTGTTTTCGGGTTCATTTTGCCAATTGCAAACTAATTTTATGCTTTACCAATGATGAATAATTTAACTTGATTTATCATGAAATTGTACAGAAAAACAAAAAATTGGAAACTCAACATTTCCAATTGAGTTTAACTTGAATTTTTAGCATTTTTTGTTTTTTTTTTCGTCTTTGCTTTTACTTGCTTCTTTTGTCTTATGATGAAAGTGATTTGAAGAGGTTTAATCAAATGGTACAAGTAGGTGGATGAGGTTAATGGAAATGGAAAGGATGATGATGATTATGATGATCAAGTTAATGCATTGAGTTGACTTGGCAACAATAATAATGATAATGAAATGATAACCAAAAAATATTGTAACAACACGATGAGGTTTACAGATGAGTGAAACATGAAGTCTTGTTGAGTTGATATTCAATGATATCATTTAGACTTGGATTAGTTTTTACTAACGGAAATTTACTTTCAGAATATTGAACCTTAAATCCGGCAAAAGTAAACTCCCAGTTCACTCCAAGTCTTGTATTGTTTGATATAATGATGAAAGTTTCTCTAATCATTAGATATAAAAGTTAAAAATTAAATTAACTCTAACATTGTCTACAAAAAGAGATTTGATTTCATTTAGTCTCTTTACAAGTTGTAATCTATGGAATTGCTGATTACGATTAACAACTGAATCAGTGGAGATTTTCTCATGATAATCTGTTTGTTTAATTTCCCCATTAACAGTATTTTTTTTCTTGTCCTTCACAGCAGTTGTATATGTACATTTATTATCCTTTTGATGAATAGTTTTGTTGGAAGGAAATGGTAAAAGGGAAGGACTTTGGCTGATAAAGTTATTTAAGTCTACTTATTGTCAACTGTACACTGTAATTATTTACAACTGACTACTTGCTGAATTAGCTACGAGAAGAGACATTGTTGATCGGAAGTTGAACACTTTAAATAGTGGGATTAATCAACTTCATTTAGACTTCACGACAGACTGTTTTCAAATAAATGCCATGACACTTTTGAATTTCAAAGTACAGACATTAAATATCCTTCAATGTCAAATAGCGTGTAAAATCAAGCTTGTTGATTTACATTTGTCACAAGCCTGAATAGACTTGAACTCATTTTGAATCTTCTCTGGTAGTACAGTGATTAGCATCTCTGGTGGTATGGTTTTGAGCCTCGATTATGGGCTGATAAGCTTTTAAAACTCCATGTTTTCAAAATATGTAAAGTTGGTGGAAATTCATCTCGATTGTAATTAATTGCATTGTTGACCTGCAGATAAAACAAAGTGTTAGTTAACAATAACAAACTAAAGAGCCTACTCACCTTGAGGCAATTATTGAAATTGTAGTCTAATTGACTGATTGAATTAATTTGTTCCACTTTTGCTTCCTTTTCAATTGATTAACTCTACCAAAACATTTCAAAGTTTACAATTGCACAGTTCACATGCTCCTATTAAATAGTTAGAAATATTAGTTACCTTTGCTCGAAGGCAGTTAATAATTGAATATTGTTGCATGTAATACAATGTAAAGAAAAAAGGTTAA
The DNA here is from genome assembly GCA_028476895.1 of Tetranychus truncatus. Lineage (NCBI taxonomy): Eukaryota > Metazoa > Arthropoda > Arachnida > Trombidiformes > Tetranychidae > Tetranychus > Tetranychus truncatus. The sequence goes on from CM052062.1 coordinate 11,081,903, forward strand.
GGTAAATGTTAAACTAAAAATAAATATACCGTTTACATGTAAAACGATTGCATTAAAATGTTTGATCACATAATAATAAATCTCAGGTATTAATCATCTTTAACTCCTCAGTTGAACATGAAAAACTAAACTGTACAAGTCATGATTTTCAAAAGATTAAAGGCTTTGCCAAATCATTACAAATGTACATTGGTTATATGAAAAAAGGTTCAATTTTGAGCAGAAAATATGCGTTTGCCGATAAATAATGTTTTAACATCAAATTTATCACCTACAAGAGTAACAAAGTGTTACAAGATGATATCATTTGAAATGACATTGTGAGTTATGTTGTAAAAACAAGTGAACCAGAAAAAAAACCAGAAAATAGTAGCCAGTACAGTTGGATTGCAAGCTTCTTCAAATGTCCTTTGCTCTCTTTTTTGTCACTAATTTTGATGTTTCATTTTATTCCATAGGCATTCATATTTCACATTAAAAGGCATCCACGATACCCGGAATTTGCACAATGCCTTTCTTCCGGTTATTTTGATGCTGAATGGAAAGAAAAAGTGTATCAAATATTTACTCTCTGTATAATGTACTTTGTGCCTTTTTTTGTAACATTATTCTGTTACATTCGTATCATTGCAGCTCTCAGTTCACAAAGAGAGTTAAGTAAGTAATAATCTGACAATAAATTTTTCTTACCTTTTTTTAATATTCTGAATACAAATTCGGTCCTTTTTCACTTTTCCTTTCATTGAATCCTTTTCACTTGAAGCACATAAACAACCATTAGCATGAAATTAATTTTTTTACAATAATTTTTTTAGTAATAAGCGAGAAAAAGTTTGATGTAATGACTAGATATCAGCTTTACCAGACTTTGTTTGCTCACAACCAGAATCTTTCTGCTACTAGACACTGTCTAGTAGACAGAGTTATGAAATAAATTGTATCGAGTGAAAATCATAGCCAAGATAAATCCCAATATTCAACTTACCTGTAAATAGGCTTACCGACAATTGTCTCTGAGAGGATTGAAAAATGAGCAAAAATTGACATTAAAAAAGATGTAATCATATTTTTACAAAACACAAAAATCGTTAAAATTCACTGTTGAATAAAAGCTCTTTACCTTTTGGGTTGTCAGACGTTTTCATTTGAAAATTTAGATGTTACTGTCTTACCGTTTTTCAAGCTTTTCAAACTGAAATAATAACATTTACAAAATTGAAAATGAAGATCTTGTAGTTGATAAAATAGAAGGCAAGATGGCGGGTATAATCTTTGCTTTTAACCCTTAATCACACTTCTTTTTGGCGCTGCTTTCTTTACTAAGCAAATGATATTTTTTTGGTTTACTTACAACTTTTCTTGTTCAGTTAGCTTCCTTATAATGTATTGTTTTGAGATTTGTGATTGATTTTTTTTGGTTAACCATGATATTTATATCCTTTTACTGCAGATTAAGGCATGTATTTTAATGACTTTTGTCTGCTCCATGAGTTTCATAAATTAATTTGTTTCATCTTTATGTCTTATTTGGTGTACAGATATTACAATGGAAATGGTTTCAGATGTTTCAAGACCAACAAATGATGGTGAACAACGAATCAATGTTTATCAACGAGCTGAAAGACGGACTTTGAGGATGACTTCAATTGTAGCTTTGGCCTTTGTTTGCTGTTGGACTCCTTATACTTATGTTGTCCTTTGGTTTCAATTTAATCCAGATTCTTACCAATCAACTAATATATTGATCATGGATGTTTTATTTTGCTTTGCGGTTCTCAATTCTGTGATAAACCCATGTGTTTATAGTTCTCATCTTTTTACCAAAAGGCGAAATAAAACCAGTAATAACTCTGCTTTGAACAATAACAATAGTATCAAGCTTAATGGAAGTAATGTTATTAGAGGAAATAATATCTCTAAACTTGCAACTCGTGAAACATTTTTCTAACCTCAGTTGACTACCTACCTTGGATGTGTAATTACCTGATTGGGCCCGTTGATACTCAACACTTGGTGATAAGCTAGTTGATCAATTGCAATTTTCAATACTGTTTAAACTTCTTATTTACTTAATGGGTTTGCACTAATGCTCAACAAGATAATTATAAATATAATTATTACAGTTATTATGCTATGTATAGATTAATTTACTGAGGAAATTTTAATCGCTAATTGATTGAAGATTGTTTTTATTAATGCATTTGTATCCATTATTAAAATGGTAACGTGTTTCCTTTTTTTCCCGATGATGTTTATATTATTAAAAAAAATGAAATTAACGAAACGTTAAACTGACATTAAAAAAAGCTAATTGAAACTGATTAATGAAAAATGTTGGTTTTGATTGAATATCATTTAATAATTAGTAGATATGAATCAGTTGATGACGGGCTGTTGGCAAAAATCAAATGTATTTTTAGCAACATTTCATTTTATGATTAATGATATCGAGTTAATTTATCGTTGTTAACAGAAATTGACTTTTGTCAAGTTAAACCCAAATTGATTTAGATTGATTATAAAGCTAACCTTTTCCCATTCTGGATGATTTCTGGTTAATTTTTTCAGTTGAATTTGTTCCAACATTTCTTATTTAGAATGATTATTTGGTTTTACTTAATCATTCGCTTTCCACATTCCAATCAAACTTTAATTTACCATTGACTTTTGTTGGTTGAAATTTAATTCAGAATATTCTTGATTGAAGGTGAAAAGAAAGTAAACAATAAACAAAGTCAGGCAAAAACTCTGAAGATTAAAAATAAATGATGATGTCCATTGAAATTGATGATTCTCCTCTTAGAGAAGATGATGATCATCAGTGAAATGAGAAAAATGTGAGTTTCTAATTAAGAAGTATCAAAAGATGAATGAATGTTAAGATTGAGAGACAAATAAGCGAAGAGCAAGATTTGGTTTTTACCATTTCTTGCCATTCTGTTTGCTTCTTCATTTATACTTGATTACCTTCTTCACAAATAAAACTGATTCCTCCTTTACTTCATCTGCTAGATCATGATTACCCTCATCAGAAGCAAATTTTTCGTACTGAATGAGTTTTAACGTTGAACAGTTATTTTCATCTTGAAAGAACCACCAGCAATCTTAAAAGAGGTTAAGAGAGGACACTCATCACGCGGATTCTTTGCTCTGTTGATATTTTATTTTCATTAAAATTTCCATCAGTTGAAACTCGACTCTGTTTACTCTTCAAATTAGCATAATTAGAGAGTCTGTGTGCACAGAAAATTGATGAAAGATTCTCGATTAATCAACAATTAATGAAAAAATTGTAAACACAAAAAAGTAAAAGTTAATTACCGCATTCTTTCCACTTGTAGCTTTGGATCTTTAAGATCTCTTAGCTTTTCTGGTTTCCATTAATTTTTTGTTCAAACTGAGTACCGATCAAAATAATTCAAAATAAGTCAAGGCACTAATTTAATTTAACCTTTGTTTAGCTCGAAAAAGCTTTAATTAAATTGTTTAATTAATCAATTATTCATCATTTTATTTCTGTTTCGTTAAATTATTTTTACAATCAGACTCGACGAGTCGACCCAAAGCCTTACGGCAAGTGGCTTGGTATCACCCCTCTAAAGCCGCGGCAAATATTACATAGACAAGTTATATATATAATAAATAGGTACTTAAAGTGATGGACATGATAGATATAAAGTAAAATGTGTATAAGATGTTGTGATGTTTACAAGAGTAATAGTTCATGGAAGAACATAAACGAAGGGTTGTGGCCTGAAGTCCGCCTTGTCCATCTTGTCAATCTCAAATGTACCAACATTCCATCCCGTTAATGAATGTAGCCATTATTTCGTCGGTTCACAGTGTTCAAGTAAGTTCTTGTAGTTATTTCGCGAAGGCATTGCATAAACGGTTAAATTATTTAGAAATTATAAATCTCAGTAGTTTAAATCTTTATTTATTGAATCTGTGGATACGGTAAATCTTATTAATTATAAAATTTGAACTAAATTAACGTTTGTGGAACGAAAATTAGGTCATTTTCTAGGAGCATATCTCCGTGTTTATTGTTGCTGAAAGAGTTTCATCGATATAAATTACGATAGTATCGACCATTGGTGAGATTACAGCTGAGAGTAATTGTAATGCCGATTTTTTATGTTATTTCAAAAGGTGTTTTTTGATTAACCTCTTGTTATTTGTGCTGCGTTATTTTCGGTATTTTTTTGCATTAAAATATGCCACTTGACGTTTGTAATCGATGGACACACCTGCGAAAAATTTTAGGACGAAATGGACCTTTTTGTCAAAGTGATTATGAAGCTGGATCAGAGGCTTTAAAATTTGTTCTCGAGGAATGTAAGATCTTAATTGTTGGCTGTGGTGGCCTAGGATGTGAATTGTTAAAAGATTTGGCTCTTATGGGTTTCATGAACATTTCCATTATTGATATGGACACCATTGATTTATCCAATTTGAATAGACAGTTTTTATTCCGAGAAAAAGACATTGGATGCTCTAAGTCAGAAACGGCTGCCAAAGTAATTAACGAACGGATTCCTGGCGTTAAGGTCAAGCCATATTTTTGTAAAATTCAAGATCTTGATACCGACTTCTATCGAAATTTTCATGTCATTGTTTTGGGTCTTGATTCAATTGTGGCTCGGCGATGGATAAATGGCATGGTTTGTAGTCTTTTGAATTATGAAGACGGAATTCTAGGTATGTCGTGTCAGTTTTATTCCAATAATAGTTCATGGCGTTTACATATTCTTGCAACTCATTCAATACTATTCCTTTACGTTCTTCAATCTTTACTAAGTTTTATTTTTCTTTCAGACCAAAGTTCTATTATACCCCTTGTTGATGGAGGATCTGAAGGATTCAAAGGAAATGCTCGAGTAATAATACCTGGAATGACAGCCTGCATCGAATGTACTCTTGATTTGTTCCCTCCACAAATTAATTATCCCTTGTGTACTATTGCTAATACTCCAAGGCTTCCTGAACATTGCATTGAGTATGTACGAGTTTTGTTGTGGAATCGCGAAAAGCCATTTGGTGATATAGCTATTGACGGTGATGATGCAAGCCACATTCAATGGATCTATGAAAAATCTGCTGAAAGAGCTTCACAGTTTAATATTAATGGTGTTACTTATCGGTTAACTCAAGGAGTTGTTAAACGAATCATACCGGCTGTTGCTTCAACTAATGCGATTATTGCTGCTGTTTGTTCCACCGAAGTTTTCAAAATAACAACCAGTTGTTGTACAGCAATGAATAATTACATGGTTTTCAACGATGTAGATAGTATTTACACTTATACTTATGAAGCAGAACGAAATCCCAATTGTCTTGCATGCAGTCGAGTTCCACAAGAGTTGCATTTACCACTGGAATCACAATTACAAGAGATTATTGACCTACTTGTCAACGATGAAAAATATGCTATGAAATCTCCTGGTTTAACAACCATGATTAACGGCAAGAATCGTACTTTATATATGCAATCAGTTGCCTCAATAGAAGAGAAAACTCGTGTAAATTTAAAAAAATCTCTAAAAGAACTCAATTTGTCTCCAGGTCAGGAAATAATTGTGGCTGATGTTACTCGTCCAAATACATCAATTTTCGTACTCAAACCGCCTTCAGATAGCAATGATCCACAATCAACATCAGCATCATCATCATCGTCGTCTTAAAAATTGTTATTATTTCTAACTTCTGTTTTTCCAAGCTTCACTATTGAAGTATACGCCTTTCTCTCTATGTAAAGAAGACCTTACCAATATAATTGCAACTGATTATATTTTAAAACACAGTTGGTCTTTTTACTTCTAACACCAAAAGTTAACATTACTATACTTTAACAGATCGAGTCAAATAAAGTGATCTAAATGATGAAAAAAAAGTTTGACAGAATCTATTTAGTATAAATTAATAATAAATTTTAATTACACTTTTTTTTCATATCGCAGCATCTTTCCACGTTAAATTTCACTTGGCTTTGTTTCTATAGACAAATTGAGTTGATTGGTTTTTCCTTAATATCAGAATGTATTCAGTAATAATGACCAAATTTGAAGGATCTCTCATGCATCAACTTGTAATTGACAATTGGCTAATTTACAATGTAAACACACAAATATATATATATATTTTTTCTTTTCATATTTATATATATATGTAAATATGTATACTTATATAATATAATATTAATAGCAATAATTTGTTTCCTTATTTTCTATTACAATAATAACGTTATTTCTCTCTTTTGTTTCATAATATCACTTGGACAATCTTTTGTAATCACCATGATATGATTGATCTTCCATAAGATTGGCCACTTTGTGTATGAGTTCATTATTCATTGATTCCAGACGATAGCATCGTTCTTGAAGATCTTGAATATAGTCAACCAACTCTTTGTTTTGAAACAATTCATAAATACTTCTGTAAATTAAAGGAGAAAAACATAGAGAGAGAGAGATTAGACAGATGAAGATGATCATAATGATGTGATGGCAATGGAAAAGAAAAGAATATAAAAGTAAAAAAAAGACAAAAGAGCGTGATTGTGGATTGAAATGATTGATAATGCATGTTAGAAATGACGTCGAACACGATGAAATTGTAAAGGAAACAAAAAGGTTGCTAAAAAGGAAAAAGAAATCAACGAAATAACAATATTAATTTGTTGACCTGCCAATTCAATGATTTATGTCAGATGATTAGATATGATATTGATAATGGTAATGACCATGATGAGTGAGGTTTAACCAATCTGTAAGAGTTTGTTACTCAATGTCAGGCTTGATCTGTCAAGCATGGTTTAAATAAACTACTACACTTTAATGAAATATTTCCTTGGTAATCAGGTGAAAAAAATTGTGATAAAGTGAAAGTTGAACAAAAAAGAAATGCAACTCAACATGATCTTTAACAATATTACTGATTAATGCAAAAATAAGATTTAAATTAGTGACATTAAACCAATTTAATTTCCTGTTAAAGGAAATTGTAGTGGATTTGGAGATTGAAAAGCAAGATGAAGATATGATAATAAAAAAGACTGTAAAGACTGTAACCTTGGCATTGAATTGATTCTTTTCTCCAACGATAGATGCTAGAGTCGAGTAATCGATCAAAATAATCAAGATAAATCATGTTTCGTATGGAAAACCTAGAATAAAGATGGTAAAGAATGGATTATATCGAAAGTTGATTTCTTTAGTGAAAGAACTGTGATAATCAGCCACCGACAAAAACAGAGCTTAACAAATCAAGTTTGATATTGAGATATATTTTCACCATTTAAACCTGCAAGTTTTAAACGATATGAATGTTGAAACAATGAAGGGATGAAATAATGGAGCAATCAATGAGGGAAGAGAACAAGTGATTCTTGAACATATTATACTGAATTTTAAAATAAGGGCAATAATTAGAAAATAAGGCAAGTTTGCATGCAATCAATCGATTTAAAAAGAAATATTATGTATCGTTTCAAATTACAAGAGTAACACGTTTGGTTATTAATAAATCAACTCGTTATTTATATTGTATCAGATCGATTAACTAACTGAAATCAATGAATTTTTTGTTTCACTTGCTTTTTCCACTCTCATTGAACTGTCATCACTATTTAAAACATGCATAATCAACAAGAGATCAAGTTATTATATTGAAGACATTTTTGGTTGGAGTAAGAAACTGGGGTAATTGGGTTAGATTGGGTTAGATGATGATACTAAATAGTTTTAATCAAATTTACCAATTACCTTGGCATTTGAACAGGTTTAGGTGGATGATATTTAGCTTTTAAAATTTCCAACCATCTATTGCTTTCTTTGGTCGTTGTTTCCTTGATTGTTGTTGAATGATCAAATTTTTTGTAAACAGTGAATGCCCCTTTCTTGTCTACTCCTGGAGGTAAATTGGTCAGCCCTGAATAAGAAGCGGATAAAAAGAAATGATTAGAGGTTTTGACAATCAGAAGCATGATGAAAATGGTAAAACTTAATTTTAAGATGGATGGTGATCAAGATAATGTTAGTATAGTGAGAGTAGCATGAAGGCAAGGAAACCGAGATAATTGGATTTGAACAATAAACCAAGATAATAATGAATTGTGGTGAAAATTGGAAATTAAATTGTTGGCAGGATAACATTTATCACAGCATATTTACATAACTGACAAGTAATTGAGCTTCCTAGTGAACAAATAGCATGGCAAATAACTAACTGAAGAGTAACTAAAGAACAGAATCGCGAATGAAATAGAGATCTTAACGGTTTCTACCAACAATGATACTTGAATGTGTTTAAATACAAATGAAACTAATAATAAGAAATAAATTGCTAATGGTAATCATTTGAAAGAAATTTAACACTATTCAATGCTTCAGTATTCAACTCTGATGTAATGATTAAGCTGAAGAAATGTTAGGTTAGATTAATTGGGGCAAATATTGATAAGGAGTAATTGCATGCATCATAAAGTACGTTATAAATTAGAAAAAGGTAAAATCTAAATTGAAAAACCAATTTGTTTGTTCAATTTAAAGCATAATCAACTGTTATGTAAACAAGCTGGATATCTTTCATCGGATTAAGTTTCCCTGTTAATCCATAATATGAAGAGTTGGATGTAAATGGTATAGTGATCGCGATAAATTATGATCAACTGGTGATCAAGATTGATAAGTTAAAACCGATCTCTAGTTTTATAACGCACTGTTTGATCATAACGCAATGCATTGTTTCAAAGAAAACACCAACCAAGAGCATTGTTAGAAGATAAATTGGAGGAAGAATTAGGAATTAATTTACGGCCTTGATTGGCACAGGCAGAGGGTAAACTTTTCTCCAAGCAATTGAGATCAAGTGATGAGCTGCGAGCATGTCCAGGTCTACGGTGAGGTCGAGGTGGCGGAGGAGGTGCAAGGAGGAGATCCTTTTTACCGGTTGACGGTTGGAATGATTGACTTGTTGTTTGGATCGAGCTGTTAAGAATTATTATTAGAAAGAAGAGAAGAGAAAAAGAGGAAAAGAAAACAAGAATGAGAATAAGGTCAATATAAATAGTTACATAATGGTTTAAATATTATTCAAAACACTCAACTTACAAATGTCATGAAAGAAAAGCAAAATACATGCAAACAGTTGTTTATCGTTTTGTCAGTTGATTAAAGTACATGAAAAATTGAGGAAACAAAGCCTAGTTATAAGTTAATAACGATTAGCGTGTTTGGTAGAGAGAGAGTGTGTATGTGTGTACGTATAATAGATTAATATATGAGGACAGATATTGATGATTTTGATCAAAAATCAATCAACTCAGACAATTAATAATTCAGAAAAGTTGAACATGAGTGAAACAATGAATGTAACTCTTGCTTTTTCTCTCAATTTACAAACCAATCGAGCAAAACGGAAAACTCTCATTATTGCTGAAAATCAAGATTACCTGGTTGAAGATTCTTGTTGAGCTAAATGAGATGTTGATGAAGGAAGGCTTTTGAGAAATATTGATGATGCTGGTCCACAGTTATTAATCATTCCACCACCGTTACCAGTGCGACTATTGGAGCCATTGTTGTTACCAGAACACATGCCACTGCTACTGTCATTACTATTACTGCTACTACTGCCGCTACTGCTGTTATTACCGGGTACTGATGAGGAGCCGCCATTATTGGAATCATATGTAACCAATTGGCCATCGGGTGAAACTCTAAGGGCAACCGGGTGTAAAATTTTGGGATTTTTTTCAATTGAAGCAGCATTAAAATCGAAATTGGCCAACTTTATACCATTGGGAATATTGTTAAGATTATCATTAGGTGAAAAATTATCTGACAGTGAAGGTGACAAGGATGACACTTTGGATTGTCGATGGTAGGGTTGTTGTTGTTGTACCTGGACCGTTTGGTAAAGTTGATTGTACTGTTGATTGGCTTGCGGGCTCTCTGATGGTGTAGGTGAATCATTAAATCTAATCCATGGCTGAGGAGGTGACGAGACAACCCCTTTAGCTGCAGGAACACCAAACATTGTACCTGATTCTCACACAGATAACTTAAGTTATTATCCTTTAAGCTGCCTGCATTGAGAAGATACAATTGACTCTTCCACTTGGTTAGAATCACAGTAATTATTAAATAACTGATATAATAACACAATAATAATCACAATCAATATCAAGCTCTTACATTATTGTCTGTTTATGATTTTCATACACTAGAGCAGCATACATGCAAAAAAACAGATAGACAGAGATTAAGAGAGAGAGAGAGAAAAAAATAGAGAGACAACAAACCAGACGACAGTAAAAAGAGAGACAAGACGTTTAATGGGTAATCAGAAGATGGCAGCATTTATTTCTATACCAAGATAAAGCTCAATTGTTAAGCTACAAAATTCAAATGATTAAACCATCAGTTGATCGACGCTTAATTTTATCAACTGTTAATGAATTGTCGACCGAAGACCATCGTGAAGGAGGCCAAATAATGTAGGAAACAGTGCCTTTCGCCAAACCAATAGGAACCTATGGAAATGGGTAAAAGTCAATAAAATGTACTCAAAAGACATCAACATTAAAAAGGTAAGTTAATGATTATTCATACCGGACCAAAATGATTACTATCATTGCTCCTTTGACTATTATCACCTTCAATCCAACAATGTCCGCTGGGTATTTGAATAATGTCATCTTCATACAAATTTCTTGGCCTGGAAAAGGTAATTGATGGTAAAATGAGCAAATAAAAATGTTGATCAACAAAACCAAGGATTCAATTATTTTGTACAACTGATGCTTCATATTGATTTGTAATTGAGATTACTATTGAATTAAGGGGTGAAATAAAATTGGATATAAGATGAGTTGAACCGCAACATGTAAACTAAGACTATCCAACTAAATGAAAATACAAATCTCTTGGAAAATTAATAAAAATAGAAATTGCAATTTACTATTTGTAAATGATTGTTTACATGATAATGCATATAAATAAAGTCATTATTGTAAATGATTGTTCACAATAAAAGATGAACTCCAATGGATGATAAACATTTCAAGTTTAATATGTAATTAAATTAAATGCTTCCAATTGAACGTAAATTGTACGACAAAAAGTCACTCGATTTACATTTAAAAGCATCAAAATGTAAATCAAGAAAGCAGACTTATTAACATTTTATTATCTCATTAAATTAAATACAAGCGAATTGTGATAATCAATAAGATGGAGTTAAATAGCAGACTTAATCAAATGTAATAAACGAAGAAAAGTTGATTACTGGACAATCGTAATTGGATATGAAAATCTGGTAATGAATGTTGTCTTTGATTCTCGTTATTGAGTTTAACCCAAAATTTTGATAAAACCAGAAAGATCCCAATGGTTGGTCAAAGTGCAGATTCAGCTGTTGTTTTGAGAAGATGAAAAGCTGTTTAAGTTTAGATTGAAATTGAAGATCGAACTGAAAATGGTTGAACCTTTTTTGAACTGAATATCGATTTAATCGGTGAATAAATTTAAAGATTTTTACTTTATATTTGAAGGTTAATTCAATATGAGTTATGAACAGTTAATGACTCTTGATGAGGGAAAGACTCGAGTCAATTGTAGTTGGGATCGAATCCGTAAGTAGATGAAAGGACTTTATCACAAGTTATCATTCTTTAATTGAACGATTTAAGAGTCGTTTAAATGAGATAAAGTTGGCAAATGATGTTAACCTGAACAAAGCTGAAGGAACAATTTGGAGCTGATAAAAAAGGAAATGTTCAATAGTGATTGAAGCAATGAAATGAGCAAGCTAAGTTTATTGAAACTTTTTTCTTGTTTCGAAGAGAAAAATGTGAAACAGAGGAAAGTCTGAAAGTTACATGATGTAAGGTAACATTGAGTGACATTGAGGATTGAATTGAACGGATAAATATACATCAATCTTGACTCAAATGAAACTAACCTGGAAAAGTGTTTACAGAAAGAAAGAAATATAAGAAGAAGAAGAAGAAGAAAAAAAGGAAAATACGAAAAGAAATTTCATGTCAAAATCAGTTTTTCTCATTTTCCTTTTACTTATTTTATTTCATTTTATCTACATTTTATTTTATTATTTTCCACACTCATCATTATCATCATCATCCCTCCCAGTTTACACCAACAACTAACAGTAATCTGGAAAATCATTGATACTTTTGTCAGATGAAATGTGAACCTTTTCCTTGTGATAAACTTAATGCCTTTTGATGGTTTCCATGTTGGCCTTAGTAGAACGGAAAACGTTCAGTTTTTTATTGCTTCTGTCGACGAACTTGAAATTCATTTTCAAAGGTTAAACTTTTTTTATTGAAATGAATATCTGATTGAAAGATTTGAAATCAATTTCATTTTGTCATCTCAAAGACTCAACTTGGCGTCAACATTTTCCTTCAAAAAACATTGACAACGAAAAGCACAAAAACATTTCAATCGCCACTCAACGTGTGAATCATCTGAGTTTCAATGATGAAAGATGGCAAAATGCTGAGATGTTTCAATCTCAATTAATAGACTAAGATGTTCAATTAAGATGCACTAATTAAGCCTCTAATGAAAGGAAATGCAAATTTTTTCTCAAAAGTATCATTAAAATGATTAATTGATTGTGTAAAGTTTAATTAAGAAACGGTATTTTTAGCTGAGTCAAGAGTCGACTTATGAATAAAAACTGTTCTAATGAACTGTTGGAGAGAAAAAAAAATCTTTTGTTCATCTCATGAATTTTGATTTTTTCATCAATTTCTCGACTTTCCACTTAATCACCTTTGATTGCCTCAATAAGGTTCCATTAATTTGTAAATGCAAAAACAAAAAATGTTGCCAAAAATGAACACTCCATTCAAAGAGATGAATCGACATTGAAATGAACAAATTTGCTCAACATTTCCATTCAATACCTGAATCTGAGTTTTATTCAAAGTTTTTTGCTTCTTTTTTCTTCTGTTCATTTCATTTTCTTTTTTATCTTTTCATACTTATTCATGATAGAGTTGAGGTGAAAAACTCATCACTTAACTTTTATTTGTTACCTTTTCTCAGATTTTCATGTGTTTGATAAAAGTTTTGATGAATATTATGTATTGTAAAATGTAGCCAAATGTTGAAATGTTTTTATAAATATTTATGGCCGGAGAAAACTTTCAATTCATGAAAATTGCAACAAAAATTTCTCTTTTCTTTTCTTAGGTGAAGAGTTTCCTGATGACAGGTAATGAAAGATTCAAGATGATGTTCGCAATTACATGTTCGACAAAAGTTATCATCAAGGTAAAGTTGAATCAATCAAGTATCTTATTCTCACAAGAATCCGAGTTGAATGGAACACCAATCAACATGATAAAAAAAGAGTGGAAACCACAGAATGGCAAGAATATGGTGAAGATGGAGAAAAGTTGAACTCATCAGAACTTGTTAATGTTTTTCTTTTCTTGACAAGTTTTTTTGCTTTTCCCTCAAACAACTGTAAAACAGAATGATTCGGAAAATACAAAGATATAGATTGAAATGTCTCAAGAGGCAAACAAGTTAGAAACAATGGAAAAGGTGCAGAACAAGAAAATGGAAAAGAAATGATTCGACCGACATGGCGATTCAAATGTGGAATAGTTACTGAGAATCAAGAGAAGATCTTGAAATGCATAAAAGTTCATATTCATTGTTCCAAACAGTTCTTGGCTGATTTTAAAAGACAAATAAAAGCAATTGGAAAATGAATTTACAGAATTAAAATTTCTATCTGTTTTGTTGGCAATAATTTCAAACTTTTTTTTCTATCAATTTCGATGTTTCACTCAGTTTACTGATTTTTCAATATTGGATAAACTTTAGTCAAGTTTAAGGTAATAATCGTTATAATGAATAATATGGAAAGTTATTTTTAATGTTAACTTTTTTCCTTTTCTTTTCCTCATCTTTTTTTTTCCACCATATTACAGGTAATGATAATCAATCAGTTTAATGTTGAACAGAAAATTGAAAAGTTTCAACTTGATGCCAATAGAGAATCGAGTGGAAATTTTTGCTAAATTTTCAATGTTTGCTAAAAACTTTTACTGATCATTAAAGTTGCTTTTTAAATGAAAAGCATTTTTGGTAAAATTTATCATTTTTAGTCTCATTTTGGGTGAAAAATTTTTGTATTAAAAAGCTAATTTAAAGTCATTTCTATTCGGATTGAATTGCTTTTGGATAATTTCAAAATTTGGAGTAAAAAGATCAAGATTTTAAATCGAAGTTTAGTCATCGAACTAATGGTCTTTCGTACTAATATTTAACAGCATTCCACACTGAATGATTGGTGCTTTACTCTTCGTTCTGACACAAATCGATATTCTTTTATTAAACTTGTCAATCTAGTTTCATTTCGATTGAGTCTGTTCTTTTTATTCAACTTCTAATGTGACCTAATCCTTTTGATTGGAAACAAATGAAAACAATTTGGTTGAATGGTTAATGGTAAATGTTTAGACTGAAGCGCATTAATTTGATTCCAATTGATTGTGAATAAAGCTTAGATAACCCAACATTTTGTTCATCTATTAACATTGTAAGCTTAACATGGAACAAGGATTAGGTTTAACTCCGAGTTGTTCAATTTAAAAGGGTTCCATTCCATTATATTCAGATACATTACAATAACAATAACAGCTACAAAACAAGACAAAGAATAATGATTGGAATAAGATTAACTTAATTGAAGTAATAGAACAAGAAGAAAACTAAAAGTAAATTGTAAAAGTAATCAGCATGAAAGTAATCGTTGCAACAGATTGATTGTTCACACAAGTATTTAGTCTAACAAGCGACTTCAATTAAAATGTTAAATTAATAGCTCAACCTATTGGTTAAAAATCAAAGTTTACAAATGAACAAATTCTTACCTCAACAGATATTCAATGGAAAATATCAATTGGAGAAATCAATGTTTCTTAACGAATCTACGATGAAATAAGTGTTTAAAAGGTGGAAAAAAATTCTCAGGTAAAAGTCGATTTATCTTTATTCTGATTGATGCAAAAGTGAATTAAGTGTTGATAAATTTTTGGAAAAAGTTTCTTCATCAATTATTTCGATTTTTACTTTGAATTATTTTAGAGGAATCGCAATTTGTAGCAACTATATAAAACATTATTGAAAAGGTATTCATTATAGTTCAGTTTGGGCAATATTTCAAACTCAGTCTGTCTTAATGTTAAAGATTACTTGGACAAAGGTTTGAGTAACAAAAGTTGGAATTGGGTGAGACTGAACAATGTAATCTTAGAGTTAATCTGGACAGTCAATAACAAGTAACTTTATATTGAAGGACAAAAAACAGTCTAGTAAACAATGATGAGCAAGTAAAGGTAAGACGAAGTGCAAAAAATAAGCTCATGATGATGAACCTCATTTTCAACATTTTTTCCTCTTCTTACCTTTCCATTTACTCTTTTTCATCTTGTTTCTTTCATTTCTATTTTTCTCACTCTCTGGAAGGAAACTCACTGCCACTCATCATGTACTGTTGATCAGAGGCTCTTTTGTGTGGTGGGCAGGAGTGATTGAGTGTGGGTCTGGTTAGACTGTGTTAATGTGGTTCATTGTCATTGTTAACATGATGATGAAGATGAGGATGAAAAGGACAGGAAACAAAAGGGAAAAAAAAGTTTTTCACATTTTTTTATTCCCTGTGCCTCACTCCCTGTTGTATCATGGGAATGAAAAGATTTGGGATGAGAAAAAATGAGAAGGATGTTGGTGATGATGAGGAGGAGGAGAAGGATAATAGAGTTGCAGCAAGAATTGATAAAAATAGGTGTATCACAAAGGATTAACTTATTGTTAACAGTATATTTAGTGTGTGAGAAGAAAGGGTGAAGAGAGAAAAAAAGTTGCTCATTGTTTGATAGTGTTAATGAATTTGTGATCAAAGTGTTGCCTTTCACTATATTCTGAAACTCTCATGTTCATTAAAACTTATTTTATTGTTTAACTAATGACGAGGATAGAAAAATTAGTTCAGAAATTGATGAACCTGATGATTGATAACGCTTCTTTTGTTGGCCTCGTTTGATTCAATTCATTTCTATTTCAGCTATATATTGCATCATTAGCATCTGATGAATTGTCTCCTAAAAAAGCATCCAATTGGTGAAAAAATATTTCTCACGAAAGTCTCTGACGATTGAGCAAAATTAATATTCAAACAATAACACTTTGCGATGGAAAAGAATATCATTTTATCTTTTGGTGACTTTTCAGTGATAAATGCATAGCGTTGGGAGCTAAAAAATGCTGTTCGAATCGAATGGAATCGTTAGCTTAGGTGAATTGAAAAACCTTCAACTTGAAGATTTGAACAATTTATCGTTTGATCAAAAGTTTTCCAGCACTTTCTTCTGTCCACTATTCTGGTCACTTTTCAGATTAACAATCACTGTGAATTGATTTATTGAAAAAGCTTTGAAAAAACATTTCATTTCCATCCCAACTCCAGCTAACAGGCTAAAAGTCTAGAGTCTTGCAACCGAGAGCAGCACACGTCTCAAGTCATTGCAGTTGAGATGGTTTGCTTGGGTCAGCCTTTTCTGTGCAAGTTTTCTTTACTCTAAATCATTCGATTGATTCAC
The DNA here is from genome assembly GCA_028476895.1 of Tetranychus truncatus. Classification (NCBI taxonomy): domain Eukaryota; kingdom Metazoa; phylum Arthropoda; class Arachnida; order Trombidiformes; family Tetranychidae; genus Tetranychus; species Tetranychus truncatus. The sequence goes on from CM052062.1 coordinate 11,098,551, forward strand.
CGATCAGGTCCAATCTTTTTCAGTTTTTTGCAAATATTCGTGTGCCGATTCCACACTGATTGCCGAGACGGACAGACGAAAACCAAATGCATTGTTATCGCTTGAAAAAGCACTCTTACTCCATCCGCGACTGTAGACATTTGCTTCCATTTTATGGAAACAAATAATGTTGAGCAGTTTGCGTAATGAATAGATATTTTTGCGAATTTCGTACAATTTAATATTTTTTGTTCGCAATTCAAAGAACATTTGATCCTAGTTTTTTTCGTGTCGTTTATCAATGCAGGCATCGATAGTCAACGAAAATAGAGCGAACAAACTGTGAAAAAAGAAAGAAGGCAAAAGTGGCAAAAAACATTCAGCTCAAGTTGGCCACTTTCTCTGTCTATTTTAATCGATATTCAGCTAATCTCAACCTAATGATGTCCTTTTGTGGTTCAATTGTGCACAAATACATTTTATCCTTTCATCATTATTCAATTGCTAAAAGCTTTTTCAAGACTTTTCCATGGCTATAAAGTCTAAATAACAGATAATCTTCATTTCGAAAACATGCTGAATTCTGAATGTTTATTTTGATACAATCCTTTTTCGTGTCACCACCAACATGATCATCATCATCACCATAATAATAAGCATCATCATGCAAGTTTATGCAAAAAAGATCAAACTCAAAGTTGCAGTTGATGAAAGATTGTCATTAGTAAAAACAGTCACAAAAGAAGTAACAAGAAAAAAGTTTACTTTTGCTCTTCTCTTTCATTTACACCATCACCAGTTTCATCATGATTATCATGAAACACACACAAACGAAGAAGAAGAAAAAAAATGGTTTGAAACAAGAGGAATAAAATCACATTAGAAAATGAGATTAAATTTACAATTGAATGGGAAGAGAGTCAAAAATGGAAACAGCAAGCTTCAGGAATCCATCGACAGTCACCATGTTTCACCATGCAATCAAAGTTCATTTTATCTTCTTTTTTTCTCTCTCCCTTGTTCATCAAAAGTAAATTTATTCAACACTATAATTCAAGTTTACACAAATTTCATTTCACCATTTAATTTACTTTTTCAGCCTTTTCAGCTTCTCTTTAAACATTGAACTTTTTTTTGTCAATTCAAATGTTTATCATTGCTAATCAAGAAATTTCATGGCACAATGAAGTCGACAGTTGAAGGTAAAACAATGTTGAAACAGATTCACTTGGCATATCAAACCATCATCAATGAGAAAATCATGATTTCAGGAAAAGTTTCCAATCTCAAGTTGAGTTGAAGCTGAATCTTGTAGAAAGGCAAGAATTTCATTTATTGGAAATTTTTCTTCTTCCAACTAATAACAAACATTATCTGTTCTATCATTGCACGTTGAATTAATTTAAGAATTTCATGTTCCTCATGATGGTAATGAAGATAATGATGGTGATATTAATATTTAGTGAAGAATCATTAAACACATTTTTCGCCAGCATTTCATGGAAAATACAATTTAATGCAATTTCAATTCAAAATGTGAACCTTTTCTAGTTACTCAACTATTATCATGTTAGGGTGTTAAAATGGAATTTAAAGTTAATCATTTTTCACCCTTTTCTCTCTTCTCACAATCAATCATGTAAAGCATAATAAATCTCAGTTGTACAAGATGAACAAAATTACACTGAAAAGGAAGAAAAATGGAACCAAATTTGTCATGTTTAGAAGTGAATTTTGCAAATTGTTCAAACTTGCATTTAAAACGTAATGTTGAATGTAACAATTAATATTAACAGATAAATTGTCGATCTTGAATCATCTTCAGATGAAACTCGATGGAAATTTTGAAAAGTCTATAAATTCGGTGGCAACTTTTTCCTCTTTGAATAAACTTGTATTTTCTGTTTTATTGACTTGCAAATCGAAGTTGGTTCAAGTTGCAGAATCAGAATAATCAGGTAAATCATTATATGCAAACTCAATGAGCATGATGAATGAGCCGAGTAAAATATGGAAACATTTTCTAGAAAAGCAACTTGAACAGTAAACTATTTATCAGCTGAAAGAGTTTTTATTCAACTTTTGTAAAACTTTTTACTTTTGTTCGAACAAAATTGGACCAAAAATGATAAAAAATGCCTCATGTTTATCGACTTTTTACTAGGTAAAGCTTGGAAGGGAATGAAAATGTTGGCTCAATTTTTCGTGAGATTTATTGGTTAGAGAAGTCGAGTAAATACATTGGAAAACAAAAGATGAAGGGAGGAACGATGAGGGGAAAGGGAGAAGAAGAAAAAACTAAAATTCTGATTCAGAGTCGATGTTGGGAGAGAAAAAAATGAAATGGAAAAAAAAAGAGTTTGACGTTTGAAAAGTCAACAGAGCATCACGAACATTATATTTTTGGCTTTTCATGTGGTTGACGAAGCGAAAACCAATCTTGATACGAAACTTGTATGTTGTTATTACTATCATTATACTCATGATGGCAACACATAAATTTGCTGTTGAAACTCATCATATTGAAACTTTTTACTGTCACAATCAAAGTTACCATTCAATCTTTCATTTGATAATAAAATTCATTCTACTCTTTTCCTTTCCCTTTCTCTATACCATTGGCATTACAAGTTATTGCTTTTTATTATCACTATCATCATGCATTATGTAAAGTCATTCCAAAGCATTTCTTACCAATGGCTTGTTCTGGTTATGAATCAACAGTAAACTTGGAAAAGTGAGAAAAGACAAAACTTTTGCAATTTGATTCTTTTGGTGAAACATTTAGTTATTTCTTTACCTTTTCAGATGATTTTATCATGTTCAACATTATCATGTTTCAATGGAAAGAATGAATCGATTCTCAGTGAGTTCAATTAGGTGAAACGCGGTGATGAGAAAGTTGTTGCTTTTTGAAAAGGAAAAGTTTGCTATTCAGTTTAGCCAATGTTCAACTTGGATTGTCTTGCAGTTTAAGAGATTGATTGTGTCTGTAATTAAACTTTGAATGTTGAACAGGTAAAGTTATTTGACTGATCAAAGGACGGTGTTGATGGTCAGTTTGTTTTAAGAAATAATCATGTTTGGCTGGACACAAACAAGGTTGAAGATGAGGTTGAATAAAGGCTTTTGATCAATTCCTTTTTCTTCTCATTCTTTATCTTCTGTTTCTTCCTTTTCTTCCTGCCTTTTGTCTTGCAGTTGTGTTCAAATGACCTGATGAAAATAATGTGCTTGGTAAATGGTAAATGACTTACACAAATCTAGATATTATCTAACCAATCACAAGTCATTTAACAAATTCTGTGTACAGAATTGATAACATGGAAGAAAGGAGAAGAAATGGGAAACAAGAAGAAAGCCAGGAGTTGGATAAACTAATGATGGGCAACACAAATAATAACGATAATGATTTAAGGGGAAAATGATAACAATTGATATTAAGTATAATCGTCAGCATAATAAGACAAGTATCAATGATCAAGAATAACATGATAATTTAGGAATAATAATCTTAATACGGAGATAAATTATTATTGGTATTATTATCACTTTCAATGGTTGGGAGTAAATATTTTGTCTAATCAATATTGAACAGATTAATGTGATTAATAACAACTTACTGAATCCATTCTCCTTCCAAGGCAATTATTCGCTTGATTAATCGCTGTTTTGGCTTTTTAGGTGACCTGGAATATGCAGGGAAGAGAAAAGAAAATTTTTCAGTTTCATTTCAAAATTAATCACCTTCAACATATTCTGCCGATTCCTTTGCTTTGGTCTCAAACAGTGGCACTTTAAAAGACAATGATTTTGAAGATGCAAAGGACGACTAGCTTTTAATGTCGAGCTTGTCTGACTAGCCTTGAAAGGTTCGAAATCGACTTTCTCACAACCTTTTTTCCCCTGATTTTTGCATGGCATTTTCTCTATTCGACTGAAATGCAAAGTCTTTTTTGAATGAATATTCATTGAAATGAAGATCGAGTTTATTCAAGTTAATCGATTTGGAACATTGATGAATGTCGCATTGAATAAGGAAAGTTAATTTGTCATGGAATTTTTGGAAATATTGAAAAACTGATCAAGAAATAGTATTACCAAAGAAAGTGCATGATGAATGGTTGAAAATGATGATAAGAATCTTGAAATTGTTTTGGTAAACCACAAATGTTTTGTCTCCTTTTTTTTCATTTATTTATATTCTTTCTTTCATCTTGCTCATTTTCATCATGATGATCATTTCTTTACCATTTTCCACCTTTCCCTTCTTTCATCCTCATTTGATCAAGGTTCATCTCTTTTATCAACAAGCTGGAATGAATGAACATTCCAAGTGATGAAAGTCCAAGGATTGATGGTTTCAACTTGTGATCGACAAATAATATTATAGTTTAAATATTATCAGTCTGAACTTGTAAAGTAATTCTGGTTCAACTTGTTTATCCACTTTCACCATCTTATTCAGGCTCACCCTAATCATCCTGATGTTCACCAGAAAATGAAAGATTCCAGTTGAGTTATTTCAAATTTCTTTGGTTAACGAACAATTGCAATGAAATTAATTGTTTCCCATCAAATAATACACAAAATCCTTAGCCAAAGTTGTTCAACAAATGTAAGTCAAGTGCAAGTTTTAACATGAACTTTGTTTTGTTCATTGGGGCTCTTTGGTTACACAAATGTTTACCTTTGATTATTGTTGACATAAAAGGTGAGATTTGGTGAGAAATTCAGAATCAATTAGAAAAGCGAATTGAGTAAATAATAATTACAAGCAATTTACCTTTGCAATTATATTTGGATCAAGAGAAAATGAAAAAAGAAAATCTTTTTACCAAAACTTTTTGCGATCAACTTTTCAAGTGAAAAAATTAAGGCTTAGTCAATGTTTCCCTCTTTTCAAAGATTTCCTCGAATCTTGCATTTCAATGTAACTCTTGTATCAAGTTTACGGTTTAATCAGAAATGAAGATGAATTTGTAATTACTCTTTGAGCATGTAAAATGAGAATGAAACTAAATTCTGAGTTTAATTGAAATGCACCAAGATTCGAGTTTCACTTGAAATAATTCTTTCATTGTTCTCTGCTTTCCAACTGTCAATTGAATAAGTTAACAGCAATAATAAAGCGATTATTATGATTAATATTGAAACCTTTTTAAGGCTTGTTTTTATCCTTATCTTGTTATAACAAGGAAACTGATGATCTTGTTTTATCCCAATAATTACTTTGCAAGGGAAAGGATGAAGAAGATGAAAATGATGAGAAAAAACTTGAAGCTGACAAAAAGGCTTAGGAAAGATGATTAAGAAGATATTAGAGAAGCTGGGAGGCAATGAAAGAATGGATTGAACAGAGAAAAAAAAAGTCTTTCTTCTTGTTTCAAGATATTACTTGTTTTTGGATGATAACGATGATGACGAAGATGAGGAAAATGATGATGATGAAGATACCTGGAAGTGTATGTTGTTAATCTTTTGAGCTCTTCTCTTTATAATCATCCGATTTGATTGACGAGTAACAATCATTTTCAATGTAATCAGATTTGCTGTCAGAAGTAAAAGTAACTGGTTATGTTGATGAAGATGAAGAGTACGATTGAGATGATAATGATGATGTTGGTGAAAAGGGATCAAAAAGCGCAATTGTTGCGATCAGTGAGTTGCGAGTTTTTTTTCTCTCTTTCATTTGTTGTTGCAGTTGCACACACAATGAAAGTATTGACTAAAAGTCGAGTATAAAGACAATAGGAAGTTGGTGAATGTTGGTTAACAGTGAAAAAATGCAACAGCAGCTGACGAGTTACTAGAAGTTGCAAAAACTCACGCAACAAAACAGTATAGATTAAGTTAATCGTTGCAGATTTTGATAATGATAGCATGTCAAAAGTAAAAGTTGACCTTTTTCTGGTTAATGATAGCAAGTTGCCGATCAATCATTATTGATTCGTAAGTCAATAAGCAACAAAAATAGCAAATGGTTAATCGTAGCCAATTGGTTGGTTGAAGGTCGACCGTGAATGTCTGCTCATCTAGGACTGACTTTGCTTCAACAAGGCTCTCATTGCGAGGGTTTACAAAGTTTTACATTTAACATCGAAAATTGAAAATTTGAATAGAAATTTACTTTTCTCCTTGTAAACGATCCAATGAAGTATTGATAGGAATAGGATGTCAGTCTTTGAGTTACGTTCATGATAACATTTGAAACGGTCGATATCTTAATATTTTATTCGTTATCATTTTCTTAGATAACCAATTGAGAATTTTCAAAATAACGATAAATTCGCAGCGACATAACTATCATATGCTGACACACATCGATGGTTCTTTTGCTCATCGGTATTCCTTTGTAATAAAAATCGATTCATCGAAATCGATATTATTGCGTTTTTTTTATTTCTATAATAGATTCAAGATTACCACACACTGGGTGAATGAAACTAAACTTTGACACAACCTTTATCAAACTTTAATTAATGGAGAAAGAAAAAATCTCGAACTTTTCCAAATACTCAGATTTGAATAGATTTTGTTCTAAATTTTTTCTGCTTCAACTTGCACCATAGACTCATTCATATTGATGAATTTTGCGAAACAAATTATCGGCAAAATCATTGACCATCATTTATAAAGCAAATATTTGAAGCAAGAGAATAAGTTTAAACAAACTTTAATAGATTACGATTCATTAAATGTGATTGGTTTAGAGCATGAAAAAAAAGAGCAAAGTATTTTTGTTTTTCAAGTTTCATGATCACCTCATTTTGTCCGATAAATATTTATGAAATGAATGAAATGAAATGTTAACGAAAATTTTTTCTCTAAACTTCGTTTGTGAAATAGAGTTTTGAAAATGCCATTAAAAATCCAAGTTTCTAGGGAAAGAAATGAAAGTGAACAAAAAACTTGAAAAGTCGAGATTGATTTTTGAACATTTTTCCCTTCTAAATACACAAAGTTTTCGAGCATTTGCTTTCCTCTGTAAGATCATGTCGTTAACCAAATTATTGATCCTGAAAAGGTCTTGAAACAGCTTTTCTCTCCCTCATCCTACTTCACTATCAAATGGCCAGTAATATCAATAAATTTTACTTTATGAGTTATGAGCCAATTAAATGAGCTCAACGTCAATAGTGCGAAATGGCAAGTTATTATAGTAGACAGACTGGGAGTGAGAAAATATTTCAGAAGCAAAATGAGAATGTAAAGGAGGAAAGTTAAAACTATCATCATCATCATCATCATTTTCATCATTTTCTTGTTCGCCTTTTTCTTCCGGATATTTCATGAAATGTTATCAACGAATGTAATCTTATGAGGAAGAGAAAAAATCTTTACACCATTCATTTCAATGTAATCAGTGTGATGCTTGTTTCCGTCTTTTTTTAAATGATTTCACTTAATGAGCTAAATTTATTTGATAAATAATGAAGAGAAAAAAAAACTTTCAAAATTAGTGTTCATTTAAGTGAATAATGAACCTCTTAGAAGTGTAATTATGTTTAGCATTATCACGACATTATCATCACTATTATCATTTTACATCATCAGTATAAAGTGAAATATGTGTCAATTTAATTTGTCATCAATAATAAGAACAAAAAAACTCTTTTTTTTCTCTCTTTTCTTGTTTCATGGCAAACTTGCAACTGAATGTTGCACAAAGTTAGTTTTAAAGGTTACAGTTGACATTTCGAGTTTCAGTTAAACTTCAGATTTCTTTGCTTACGTTGATTGCTTTTCCCATTTTCATGAATTTTCCGCAAAATTTTCGAGCAAAATTTATCGAAATCGAATTGAGAGTGAAATTTTTTGTAATCAATCATTTGGAGAAAAAAGAAACTTGAAGTTTCCCGTTTGGTCGGAATTTGAGTTTATTGAAAGTTCCATTGATTTGATATTTTAATCAAAAATATCGTTAAGAACAATCTACTGAATTGATATTGAACATTTTTTTTTTGTGATTTCTTTTCGTGATATTTTCTCATTTCAAAGTTTATGTTATTAATGGTTGAAAGTTTTTCAGATCTTATTTTTGTTGTCACAAAGATGAATGAACTAATTGAAATGAAGACTTAAAAGATTATCACATGATAAATTGTCGAATCTCGTGAGAAAAGTTTCACCTTTGATTGTAAACCTGTGATCCTTGTTGTCTTAGCTTTGACTGTTGACACAGAGATGAATGTTTAAATTAATTGCAAGACAATGAACATCGCCTAGAACGATGACAAAATGTACACTGCATACACTTAAACCGCATATGAATTGGCACAAAAAAGGTATTTATAAGTTCAGTTCGTCCGGTGAAATGTAAAGAATTTATCTCGAGTACCATGCTATCTTGTTTATATTTCAACAATATGCTTTTGAGAATCGTAGCCCTGTTTTTTCAAAGTTTGTAGGTTTGTAGTTTCAAACTTTAACACCTAATAAAGATCGGAATGTGATCAGATTTTAATTTTGAAAAATCGTTTGGAGCGTCACTGAACATCACATTTTTGGAGTGCAAGATGTAATCATATCTATAGTCGTTTCCTGTTTTATCCCAATACGTACTCGATGTTGGGTGCACAGAAAGGTGCAACTTACTGATTAATGCGTTTAAACAATTGTCAGCAACTGTTGGATTATTAGTCCGATCTTTGTCTGCATTGAAATCACCTACGATGATGATATATTTAGCAGCCGCGAATTCTACATCATCCTTATCTATTCCACCGTGTAAAATCCGGCAAGCTGTCGCAAGTAGATTTGTGAAATAGTTAAAAACATCAGCGTTGTCCATGTTAGGGGATCGATGCGTGTTAATAAATCCAATTTTTTCACTATGGACGATGGCTTGGATCATGGAGTGGCAGGTAGAAAATTCGTGAGCTTTTGGGGCACCACGAGTGTATAAAATTCCAATATCTCCACGATCGTAAAATTCCAATCTTAGTTGGTGTCTCCCTTGTTGTGGGTTATCATGTGACCTAGCTGAAGCTCTTGATATCTCCTGGAGACCAACAAGGTTTATATTTCAACAATATGCTTTTGAGAATCGTAGCCCTGTTTTTTCAAAGTTTGTAGGTCATGCCAAGGTCATTAGTTAATTTTCCGCCAAACGACATCTAAAAATCATTTTCCAATTTTCTATACTTTTTTATCGTTGAAAAAAGTTTGCCATTGAAAGTCAGCATCTGAGAAGTTACACAAGTTGCTTCCAAATCGGTACTTCTGGCGGAAAACGGTTCGAGAACGAGATCTTCATATCAGTTGCTTTTACATAATTTGCACAGAAAACTTATAACAATGAAAGTTTTAGACATTGGAAAATTACCTTTTTAAGTTATTAGGTTGAATAAATGAATGGCATGAAAACTTTGAAAAACTTCAATCCTTAATAGTATAGTAATCGAGTATAAGTAAACTAGCATTTCTGGTTCTTGAGGTATTGAAAGAAAAGTGAAGTAACTCTATGTCACCAACTCTTCACCTGTCATATTTACATTCAAAGAAGACTACTGAACTTGCTTTCACTACAAGTTGTTTAGTTCGTATCTAGGATCATCCTTAACTACACTATCACCTTGGGTGTACGTGAAGAATAGGAATTTCTCATAAGATATGTGAACACAATTATAATACAAAAGTATTGAAGTAAGGTTGAATTTTAATAAGTAACTTTTAATGAAATGAACAAAGTCAAATGAACTGGTTAACTTCAATGAGAGGTATATTGACTAAGAGAAATACAATAAGAATTAGAGTTAAGTTGCAATTGAAATTAGAGGTGACTATCAGTGAATTAAGAAATACTGAAGTGTGACAAAAGAATGAAAGCGTGGTCGATTTTATATCAATCTTTGAACAAAGAAAATCTTTTTGGAGGGAACAAGTGAAAGTGGGAAAAGTTCCTCAGTCTATTTTTGTCTATGGGTTTAGTAACCGTACCAGACTTGTGACTCAGTTGACTTAGAGTTAAGAAAGCTATGGCGCCTTAAACTCTGCATGTTTCTAAAGACATCATTGGACAATTTAAAATCTCAAGAGAGATATGATACCATTGTCAATGTGGTTAGAGATTAAAAGTTAAGGAATAAAGGTTGAAAAATCAGAGTTAAAAGAAAGGGATTTTCAAGCCTCTTTCTTTTTGGCACTTAATTTTGCAAGTTAACTTTGTGGTGGATTTACTGAGATTTTCACCTTTTACAATTAAGAATATATTTCAAAATATTGAGCACAATCAGGGTAACTCAAAAAGTAAAAGCTTTAAACTTTGGTTAAACATTAAAATTATAAAATAAGGTTTCAAATCAGAATAAAATTGATTCTAAGATTCCGAATGAAGCAAGATCTAAAACAATCCCAGTAAGTATGGATTTCTACCTTACAACACTGAATACAATGCTTATACATCGGAGGCCGTTTCGTCTCAATTACAGAGTCTTTGGGTAGGAACACTTATACAAAACATGCAAAAACAGTCGAATTCAAGCCATTAAAATAAGATAAGAAATTGATTGCAGGCCTAAAATCATACAATGATTAAATTTTCAGTTGAAAATACCTTGATTAGAATTTAAACCAATCTAAAATGATATTTCGATGATATTCCAATGCAAGTTTTGCCTACCTTCAAGATGCAATTTTTATCTAACGGAAAATCCTACAATCACAAAGTAGATATCATTCGATAGATAACTTTTCGTTCAATTTATAGCACCGAAAAAATTTCTTAACTTTTGAGTATTTGACTATTTTTATGGCAGTTTGCGGAGAAAATCAACTTTTTTGACTTTGGGGCAAAATTTCTCCCCCTAATGGATATCAAATAAATTTATAAACTATAATTTAAAAAAATTGGAAATCAGAAAAAGGACAAAAAAAGTTATTAGCTATTCAAAACCGCGTATTTGGCTGTTACACCCTGTATATATTGTGACCTGATATCTGAAAACTAATTCCAGAAAGAGTATGCCCAGAATACTTCTGTCAACTACTAAAACTTTCTTCGACGAGATAAAGGATTTCAATCGTAATGATGATCATAATTCAAAAATTTCGTCTCTTGTCCAACTTATTATGAACGGAATAAAATTTACGCGATTTAGGCGATGAAATACCGAAACTCGAAAAATGGGCAGCTAATTTTGTTCAATTGGTCTTTGAGAAGATCGCATGTATCTATAGCTGTGGCAAAATTGTGTTGAAAAGGGGAAATGATTAAAGTGATGATAAACTGTCAACCAATTGTGACCGGAAATTAAGAATATGTAGACATATGGAAACAAATTTGTTTCCATGTTGAGAGAAGAAAAAGTCAGGAGAAAAGTTTCTCAGGAAACTTTTTCCCTTTTCGTTCAATTCTTTATTTGCGTGTTTCCATCCCTTTCCTCATGGTCAATTGGAATAGCATATAAACTTTTTTATCATCATTATCATTATTGAACTTCCATGATACACTTGCAGTCCATGTAAATGTATATCTTTATTTGGTTACAGTAAATTGACTCAATTGATAATCTTGACTAGATCGTGTGAGTAAAACCCACAAACAAGAGAGACTTTTCAAGATGAGTAAATAAGGAAATGAGTTGCTTGCGATGAAATAATTTAACCAAATTATGTTTTCCTTTTTCCCTTCCCTTTGCTGTTTCGATAACCTCAAAGCATTATAACATTAAATTCAAACCAATATCATTTAACTGATAAAAAGCCAGAAGTCGATAACTTTGAAAAGAAAAAAAAATTTTGCAAAATTATTTTTTTTTTTAAATTTCTCTCCAACAAATTATGTTCAAACATAATCATGAATTATCGTAAAATTATCACAGCAATTCTACTCATAAATTTTTGATGGAAAAATCTCTCTTCTCTAACCTGCTCAGAATCGATAATGAAATGTTATTGAGAATAATTTAATCAGTTTGTTGAACAAGAACTAAAACTATGAATAACGATAAACTTGATTTTGTAAACAAAGTTTCAAGAATAACTTTTTTGTTTGGTTAAAAGGAAGCAAAATTCATAGTCTTTTATCAATATTAAATCATGTTTAACAATCCATCAAAAATATTAATAACTTTATCAAAATGTAAACTTGGCTGTTTCAAATCAGCCAATATTTAATGTTATCTTGAATGTGAAATGAGAAGAATCTCATGTTTTAATAGCAACCAATAAAGATTCACCTCATGGAATCTAAATCATCGAGACCTTTTGCTTAGACGGTCTTGCATCGAAATGCAAAATTATTTCAATGCAATGTTTCTCGCAAGTGTTTTCACTTTAAATTCATTCGTTTAATGGTTCAAATCGTAATCAAAGTTGACCTGTTATTGTTAGTTTAATGTGATTGGTAAAGAATGTTGACTTTTCTTCTTCTTTTTCTGAGCTCAATTATTGTGCTACTTTTGTCGAGGAAATGACACTTTTCTCTGAATGGGAAACAATTTAATGCTTCAGTGTTGCTCTGGTAAACCCAAAAAAGTAAACCCAAAATGAGGCTAATAAATATTATCTAACGATAAACATTGAAACGATCCGTGACTTGACATTATGATTAGTTTAAGAATGGTTCATGTCAACTTATTACTTTCAAATACCAATGTTTATCTTGAAATACAGAACTAAAGAATCATCATTAGCCAACAAAAGAAACGAGAAAACAATTTCAAGAGATGGCAATATTACCCAAGAAAAAAAAGGTAAAAACAAGAGGGAAAAAGGGCAAAATTTTTGGACATTGAATAGGTTTAAATGTTGAACTGAGACAATTTAAATTGCAAATTTGCAATAATGAGCTTTTATAGTGAAAAGATAAATCTGATTAAAGAAGCAAAAAATGAGCAGAAAACGTTTCTTGAAGGTAAATGTTGGGATTGATGTCAATGGGACAATACAAGACCATAAACATGAGTTTTCCCTTGAACCTTTTCATTGTTACTTGGTGGATATTGAGTGTTCAACTGATAAATATATCAATTCACAGTTGAAAAGTTCAAGTATGAATAGTGAATGGAGAAAAGGTTGGAAGAAGAAGAAAATTAACAATTCAATGTTGTCAGATGTATGACATTCCATTAGGAATATGAGCATCTTTTTCAAAGTTTTTTTTTCTCTCTTTTTTCTTTAGCTTTTGCATTTTCCATTCTTGAACTTTACCCTGTTTATTCTGATTGTATTATAAAGCAACAGGAAATAGAAAGTCGAGAAGCAAAGAGAAGCAAAATATATTTATAAATATAAATATATTACATTTTATTGTATTAAGATGTTCAACTGAGGAATAATAAAATGAGCAAAGAAATGGAATCAGATTATCATGTAGAAAAGGAGTGAAAAGTTTTTTCTTCTTTTCTCTTTTGCTTCATTTTCCATGAATTGGTTTCACCTGATATTGATTAAACCAATGGAAATGGATTTAAATTGAAACTTCTTTTCATGGATCAAAATGGGAATGTGACATTCGTCGTTTCATGTAAGAAAACTCGAGATGAAAGGTTTCATGGTGTGAGAGGGTAAAAAGAGAAAAGGAAAAATTCGAAATTTGTTCAAGAACGAAATGCATTTTTCTATTTTAATGTACATTGAGAGGCAAAAAGGGCAAAGAAAAGCTTCTTAATCCAAAAATACATTTACAATATTCTCAAGGTAATGTTATTATTTGAAGTACAAGTTGATAGTTTCACCATTTAAATTGCATTATTCAGATTGTACATGAAGAGTTGAGCATTTTGTTTGAATGGATGGAAATGTTGCAAATGATTATCTGATGAAACTACAGAAATGAAGAAAATTATTTACATTCAATTTTCCATTTTTGTCAAGTTTATCATTAAATGTTTTAGTTTTCATCATTTTTCCATTGATGCATTTATTCAAGTATTTTGCGTCTTTTGATTTACTTTTTTATTTCTTGTTCGTAATTGAAACAATTGAACGATTGCCTGGAGCATTTCAAGTTATCATGTTTTTAGAATGGTTCAACTAATGATGAAGGGAAAGAGAAAGTAAATTGAGAATTGATTTAGCCAAAGAGTTAAATTCGCAAGATGATTCATGTTTGCCCATTAATTTAAACATTTACTTGAGGGTAAAATCAGGTTCACTTTTCTTCATCATGCAAAACTTTGGAAAAGATAGAGTAAAGTGAGAAAAGTTAATCATTTCATTGCCTCCAGTTGGAATTTCAATTAACAATTATTGATAATTTCAAAGTTCCCTGATAAGTTTCCAAGTAATTCTGATCAGTTGAATTTTGAAGTAATCAAACGAAAAGTCAACACAATTTTTAAAGAAAAATCAACTAAAACGAATTGTTTTAACAAATTTTATCATGAAGTACGGTTTGGTTGGAAGTCACAAATTTAAAGTGAACTTGAAAACTATTCCGATCGAGATCTCACTTTGGGATTTTATGTGAGATCCATTGAAATTCGTTTTGAAAAGATTTCGAATTTTCCATTTTTTCGAAAAATTAACAAGAGATTATTTCTGTTCGCCTTTGATATCACAAAAGTTTAATCTCACGAAGAAAAATACTTGAAAACGAAACTTTTGAGTTTCACGATTATGGAATGGAATTTCATCGCTCATTTCCATACTCAAGGTTTTTACATGAGAAGGCTTCATGGACGAATGAATAAAGAGATTTCCATCTGAAATGATGAAATTATTTTCTACTTTTGCTGAAGACATCGATAAATTTAAAGAACCATCAACTGAAAGAAATGTCAGTTGGATTTAAAATGAGTTCACTCCCAGTGGCTTTGATATATAAACATTAATCTTGACTAAACTTTTTAATTGTAAAATTATGATCTTATATGAAAAAGAATTTTTGGAAATTTCAGTTTTCCCTTTCCTGGTGATCATGATGATCGATCAAAGCTTTAGAACTTTTTTTATCCTTTTTTTTACGAAATTGAGATGAAAGAAGCTCAATGATTAATAACAATTTAATAGGACTAAATGGGTTGTGAATATTAAGTGAATATCAAGATTCAAGATGTTGCTGGAAACGAAAAGAGAAGAAAATTTTGAATAATTTTTTATCTTTTTTGCTTCCATCGTTCCATGAGCAAAGAATTATTCTTTGATTATCATGGAAATAAATTGGTTCTTGAGCGACAAAAAATTCTATTCATGTTGAACTTTTTTTTTCCGTTGGCTTGAGGTTGTTTCCATTGAATAAGTGACAATTTATTTATCGGAAAAGACTGAACCAAAATTGCATCTCTTTAAGCTTCTCTTTCATGGAAAGTTGATGATGAAACTGAAAAGTGATAAATATCAGATGGAAAGGAAGGCAATGAGATAAATGGTGAAAAGTGAGGAATCACAATGAAAACAGGAAATAATGATGATCAACGAAAAGTTTATCAACATTAATGTTTCTCTTGCGATTGTTTTCATAACTCAAGTTCATGATACAATGATTTACCCTGATAAAGGTGAGTAAAGTGTTTACATGAGAAACACACAAATGATGAACAAGAATAAATGGTTCGAGAAAAAGGTTAACATATTTAAACAATTTTTCATTTCTTTTCTTCTTTTGGTATAAACTTTTGATTCTTCAATTTGTTTTGAATTATTCTGAAAGTTGATCAAAATTCACCAAATTGGTGCACTTCAAAGTTCATCTGATGAATGTTTTTGTTTCCAAATCAGTCGAACTATTTTACTGTGGAAATTGTTGAAAATGAAATTCCACTTTTTGTTTTGTTCTTACATTGCTTCTCATCTGGAATCAACAGGCATTCAGAGGAATCCCTGAGTCTTGGCTATTTCTGTGATAACAACAAGTTTGAATAACGTTTGCTACTGAATCAATTTTCGATTCTTTTTTTTTCTCTGAATAAACTGGAAAACTCAATTTTTCACTTTTTTTCTTCTCTTTTGCTTTTCTATTATCTTGTTCAGTTCAACCTTGTTTACGATATTATTTAGCATTCTTTATAGACTCATTCTCACTCCCAGAGGAGCTTACAAAATGTTTAAATTTAAAAGAATCTCAGCATTTTTCTTCTTCTCCAGTTTCCTTTGACATTTATCTTGTCCATTTTTTGTTTGCTGTTCAGTGAAAGTTGACTCGAGATTACAAGTTGAAAGCAAAAAATGTCCAAACTTTGGATGGAAACAATGTCAGAATGTTACACGAGAATTCAATAAATGTGTTATTATCGGTGAATATTGGAAAAGCGAAAATGGAAAAAAGTTCAACCAAAAAAACTGATGTTGATTTGAAAAACATAACAAAATCTCAAACCAATTCTGAAAAAGCCTCATTCAGGATAAAAATGAATTGTTAACAGAGTTCTTCGATCCAAAGCTGAATCAATAACATTCATTTCTCACAAGAAATCCAAATAAAAGTACATTGTTACCTCTTCATTGAAAGATGATTTGAAAGATTTCAAGATGTTCCAAGCTTTTCGCTTATTAACTTCACTTCGAAAACGACATTTACAAAGTTCCAAGATTGAATGTTAATCTTGAAGAGTTTCCAGCAATAGTAAAGTCAAATTAATTGAGAATAAAGAATCGACCGAAGATCATCTAACAAACCAAATATTTCGTTAACCAGTTCGGAAACTTTTTTTGTTCAAATTCGATCGTTTTTTCTTTGGTAAATGAACTTTCGCAAAGTTTTTGAAATCGTTTCTCGTCTTTTCTAATGACAATCGAAGCAATCGTTTTCAAATTCATTGACCAATTTCTTCAAGTGTTGATCTTTTATTCATCAAACTGAAACAACTAGTAGCGTTATTGATGGAAAACTCAATTTACTCGAATCATTCATAGTTAATGATTGGAAAGAAACAGTTGCGAGAAAAACTTTTTCAGGTGATTTCGTCTTTACCTGGGCCTTTCATCAGTCAAATTAAAGTGCAAAATGGTCTAAAGTTAAATTGACTGAGACAAATAAGCAAATAAAGAAGGAAAAGGGTGACTTGAAAAAAGGAAAAACAAATAATGCTTTAATCAGAAGCAATAATCGAACCTCTGATGAAAAGTAATGAGTTACAAAGTCACAGAGCATTTTGCTTCTCCTTACAAGTTCATCCTTTATTCAACCATTTAACATAAATAAATGAGATAAAAGTTTGGATGACAATTGCGAGTTGCGGAACCGAAAGCAATCAAACCTCAGGTTAACCTTCAATCCATTTGGTTACAAAAATGCAGCCAACAATCGACTTATCCATTCTTCACCTGTATTTACTGATCATCATCATTCCTTTTGTTTAATGATAAAAGTCAAAATTATCATTTCCCCTGTTGATTCATTTTCTGGATTCGCTTTTATCCATTAATTGGTTGGCAACAGTTTAAATGACAATCCTATCTGTTAACCTGCAAATAAATATTCATTTACCCTGTAATACCTGAATACTCGAGAGAAACTGGAAACTCGACTAATAGAAATTCATTTTTTTCTTTCTCTACTTTTTTTTTCTATTCTCTCAATTGTCATTGCATTCACATTTTGAATCAATGAGCAATTTATCAGGAAAACTTTGAGCTTCATAAAAAAGCATTAACCTATCAACTTTCATCTGAATAGCCATGAATTTATTGTCTTGTAATGTGAGAAAAGAAGAGAAAAAAAAGTGTCACAAATTAAACAATTTCATCTTTTTTCTTCTTCTTCTTCTTCATAAACCTTTTCTCAACTTTCAGTTGATTAACTTTAATCAAAATGAATCAAAGCCTTGAGCTACCAGTAAATTGGGCTAAAATGAAGAGATGAATTCTCGATGAACTGAAGACACTTTTTACTCGAAAAGTGGAAACAGCAAAAATTTCATTCTTTACCTTTTCCAATTGAACTGTCTTCTCATTTCACCTCAAACTTGTTCAACTTTCTTCATTCCCAGTCGCTTGGGAAATTCAAGCCCTGATTCAAAGTTATTTATTGTTTCCTTGCTTTCCTTTCTTCCATTGTTTTCCATTCAATAATCATCAACTTGGATAATTTATTGTCTCTTCACTGCCTTTCTGCATCAATCGGCTGAAACCACAACTCCAAGTAAAATCACTAAATTGTTGTTCCCTTGCATAAACTTTTTTTTTTGCTAGTTTACTTTGCTTCCAATTAATCTAATAATCTCAGTGAAGGTAAATCAAAGAATCAAACATTTGAACCATTTTTTTCGTAAAATGATATTCAACTTTTGATTTGATTATTTTGTTGATTTGTTTAAATTGATAGTTAACTTGTATAACAATATTCATCATGTTATCCTCTTTTCACTGTTTCTTCATTGTTGGGCTTCTTTGTGATTCTAGTTTTGCTGTTTTAGCTCAAGGCGAGAAGTGAAAGGACAGGAAGAAGAGCGATTGTGAACAAGATAAAAAACATAAATTGAATATTGAAACTGGAAACTCGAGGGAATTTCATGATGAATGGTTTATTATCAAAAATATGTGAAGCTCCAAAAAGGTTTTATTTGATGAAAACTCTGATTTAGAATTCATTTTGAACGGCAATTTAGAAACTTATGATTTTCACAATTTAACCAATTCTCAAATTAAAGTTTTTCCAATTTCGCTTTTTCTCGTTCTCTCAATTGCTGTTCTTCATTTCAAGTTACAATCGATTCTTAAAGAATCTCTACTTGGCATTTGTAAAGTAAATTATCGTTTGATTTGGAACAATTATCAGCTTTTGAAGAAAATTTTTGAACTTATTTTGATTTCGATTTTTTTTTGGTAACATTTTGAAATGAAAAGGCAAAGATAAAAACATTAACTTGTCAGCGAATGAAATTCAACATTTAATTTGATCTTCATGTAACCAAGTCGCTGCTTCGAATAATTTAATTTAAAGTAAAAAAAAATTTTGCTCCAAAAAAGAAGTGAAAATAATGTGATTTTACCATTTTCTGTCTATCAAAATTACTATTCAATTCTCACAAGAGACTCATTCAACTGAATACATAATTTATCAGCCATTAATATTCTCATCATTTTCTGGTCTCCATTCATTTCGCGATTTATCAGGTTATCAATAAACTTAAATGAATAAAAAAAGCGAACACACACAGCTTAAGCAAGACGAAAAAGTAAAGGCTTTTATCAGTTATAAGATAATAGGAAACAAAAGACTGGGAATTATGAGTAGAAGCAACAAAAGCTTCCCTGCAAATGTCAGAGTTACAATACATTAACCAATTATCAGATTGTTTGAATCAACATTATTCACTAACTTGGTTACCTTTACTCAGGTTAGGATTCGTCAAGTCGAGTTTACAAAAATCAGATTTGGTTAGTCAGCCTGAAGGTAACATTAGAAACAGCAAAAAAGCATTTGATAGTTTGAAGGAAGAGAGAGCAACAACAACAGTCAAAATTCACCAAAAAATAAAATTGTAGATTCAATTACTTACATTGGACTTGTCATTTCTTATGCTAAACTTTGCTTCTAATGAGCTCTACTTTTGCACATGTAATGACATGTTTTAAAGAATAACATTGATTAGAAAAGTTCTGTCTTTTGATGGTTGAAATGAGCATCTTTTGAATTTGATCCGATTTTAGTCTCAACGAGAGAAACAAGAAAAAAGTCGGCGAAAAATATTGTAATATATTTACAAAAGTAAAGGGTTTATATGCAATTTAATGGTTGCATTCCCTTGAATGAACCTTGGATAGGCGTAAACCAATCAAATTGAACAAAGCTGAGTAACTATGGTTGAATTATTTCATGAACAGTGTGAGCAGAAAAAAAGAAGGGAAAAAATGTAAAAATGAAATAATAAAAAGCTTATCATTCTTTTTTATCCTCGACTGACAAATATAACCAGAGTATAACACTTGAAATTTGTTTAACAGTTAACACAAACGATTCTATGGTTAAGTAGGTTTAGTATTATTTGGCGGTTTCACTGTTTTGCATGATAATGCTTCCATTATCAACAGGCTTTTGCGTTATTTACTGTCAAACTAATTAAATCATCAGATTATAAAATAATATAATTTGGTCAAAATGATGGATTACAGGATGAAGGTGATTAAAATTGATTGCCTATTGTAAATGGATTAAATGTTTTAATCTTTCATTAAAATTTACAATTGTTGTTGCGTTTTTTAGTCTGGTCATTCAGGGAATTGGGGATAATTTTTTGGAAGATTGATTGAGATGCAATACAGAATTGGGTGAAAAGATATGAAGATGGATAGGTAAGATGAGAAGAGAGTTGGATGGTAGATAAAAAAGTAAGTAAACTGAAACTGACTGGAAAAAAGGTGGAAAAATGAGTTAAACTGGGATAAACCATTTAACAATTACGTTGAATCAGGTTAAGTGAAACGTAAACAACGTTGACTGACTTTGTGTGAACAACAAGCTGAAGCTGTGTGTCTTGAGGAAGGAGCTTGTTGAGCCATGAAATGAGAAATTCAAAGAGTAAATAAGAGGAGGAAATTGTTATTAAAGTTGAGAAGATGATCATCATCAAGAAATTGAGGAGTTGGTTTACACTGAGAAGGTAACAAAGGTAAAGGTTGATTCTACGATTAAATCAACAGACATTTAAGATGAAAGATAAAACATTTTTCATGTTCTCTTATCAATCGACTTAATAGAATCAATACTATTATTTCACTCCCAGTCGAACTCCCAGTCAAACTCCCAGTCAAACTCCCAGTCAAACTCCCAGTTCCAGATCCCAAACTTATTTCCAATTTACTCCCAAACTCACTCCCAGCCTCATCCAAGTTCTAACTCCTTTCTAACAGATATATAGTTTGAATTTTTAGTTCAATTTCATGAGGAAAAGTTGGGTTCATCAATCTCACTGTTGAGCAACTTTGAGAATTGATAACGCAGAAATGCTGGATATTTTCGATTCTAATTGCAAGTCTGAACAAGTTCCAAATACACTGAACTTTTTTTCAATTCCACTTATGAAGGGTTAAAATAGTGGAATTATTATTAGCTCTACACCCAGGTGAGGTATATAAGATTACAGGTGAATTGGAAAACTTTTGCTGACACCAATTTTCGAAATTAAATTGAATTATATTCAATTTTCAATTGAATTTTTCTTTGCCTCTTCAACTTTGATCGACTTGAAAATGGTTTTCTATATTTGAACAAATCTAAAAACAAAAATTAATCAATCAGAATATTATTTTACTTGTTTCGTTTCAAAGCTGAACAATATTGTTAATATTTTGATTCAGAAAAGGCACTCTTTGCCTTTATAAGTGCTGTACACTTTGACCTGAATATAATGATAATAAAAAATAATAAATTGGATAAGGTTTAGAGGGAAAAACAAAAACTATTTATCAATAAGAAAAGTGATTTAAAAAGTCTTATCAAACTATCATTATCTTGATAGAGAAAGACATTTTTATTAAAAGTTACCAAGCAACCATGACAAAGTTATTCTCATGATACAATTTTCAGAATCAAAGCTTACCAAGGCAAAGATAAAAATGATATATTAATAAAAATAATAGCAAAGGACACAAGTGGAAGCACATTATAAATTGGCCAGTTTTTTGTTGAAAGGGTTTTGATGTATTCAAAGTTCGTGGAAGAAAATTCAATCTCGACTTGATAAAGTAAAGGTTAGCTGGGAAGGTCAACGAATAAAGGTTTACTCAGAAGAATGTTGAAGATTGTAACAAATTTGCCTGAGAAGGAGAGCATGAATGGAATCTTAATGAGTTAAAGGGTTAAAAGGAAGGATAAAGGTTGAAAGAAATGTTCAATTTTCTTATTCCAATTACTTTATCAACTCGATAATCAATTTTATCCTGCAAAAAGTCTTTCGATTTATCAGAAAATTTCAATGAGACAATGAAGCAACAGAGTTTCCAGGGAGTTTCAGAGAAAGATGATTGTTCCAAGAAAATTTGTTGCAATGTTGTCCCGATAACTTGTAATTGATATCCTTTCGATACTCTCATTATTCTTACATCATGATGAACTTAACCAAGTGTAAATAAAGTGTTCAGTAATCAGTATTCAGAAGACGATCTTTCATCTTCAGTCAATCACAATAACGACCAAGAATAATGATCTAACCTTGTTGCTCATTAATTTTACTCAGAAACCAATTTTCTTTTCTCCACTTTTCCCATTGAATCTGGATTTTTTTTTCTCCTTCATTACAATTCCATTTGAATCAAGCAAATTCTCAAGTTCATGATCTTTCATTTATGGAAATACATTTCGAGTAAAAGGGTAGAAATGAAAAGATTTATAGATTCTCTCACTTCATACTTAATCTGAGTAGAAACAGTGGACCCAATTAAACACTCGATTGGCTCAGTTCATCACATGGTAATGATCAACTCTGAGGGCAGTTTCAGAGCATTTGACTTGGCAATTGATAAATGCAAGAAAGTTATGACTTAACTTTTTCTTCAACTTTTCTTTTCTGAATATATAAATATACTTTTGAAAGACCAAAAAGCACCAGAAAAAAAAACTGGGAAAACAGGGAAACATATCAAGGGAAACATTAGAGTAATTCTGAAATATAATTCCCTGGGTAAATAACGTTCATGATGGTTCCATTAGGGAAGCAATTTGTTATTCTGGTTCAAGTTGCTCTTCTTGTTTCTCTTGTTGTTACTTGTATTCTTATGATTATTATTGTTGCTATTAGTATTAGCATTATTATTATCATTATAACTATTTTTTTTTCTTTACGCCATTTGCCCATTTTATCAATGTTGGTATTAAAAAAAAAGTGTATCTTCTGTTTTTGTGATTTATCATGGAAAGGGAAAGAAAAGAAGAGGATGCAATGAATGATTCAACAATGAGTACAAATAATAACTTGGAATGGATGCACAAAGAACCGGTCAATTGCTATCCATCCATCAACAATAATCAACTTAAAATGCAAGTTAATGTTTGATTAGACTTGAGACTCACAAATGTACTTTTAAATGCATGCTTAAAGCACCCATTAAACTATTCAAAAACGTTTATGCCAGTTGGTTGGATTACCCGACTTTGAATGAGCATGGATTGGGGAAAAAAGTTGCTCAATGAGAATTAGTTTTATTGAAAAAACTAAAATTGCTAGAATATTCATTTATCTGATTTCGTTGAGTGATAGTGGAAACTGAGCAAAATGTTGTCCTTTTTATGGAGTTTTCATTATTCGTCTTATTTCAATTGAAATTGTGTTACCTATTTGCGAAATGCTTTACTTTGCTTCAGTCTTTGTTCTGTTTTTGATATGTTTTTCATTGAAACAAGTCAATGTCCGATTTATGTTATGTGACTGTTTTGAGTAGAAATGTGAGAAAACAGAAACAATGAAGCTCGGAGCTTATTATGAACATTATTGAACCGAAATGAGTTCCTTCAAAGTCTGCTTTTCATGGAATGGCTTGAATCCCATAGAGAAATGTCCAAATATTCTGATTTGCTTCTAAAGTATGGTTTGGATTAAGAATAATCCAAACTCATCAAAGGTATTGAAATTGAACTGGGAATAATCAAGTCTTAATCACCATCCATTTCATCAACCATATTTACTCAATATTTACTGATTAAAGGCTTGAAAATTTTGCCTTCGGAAATTGGATAATCTCAAGATTAATGAATAACCAAATGCAGGATCGATAAAATTTCAACTAAAATTCGATGAAATCTCTTGCAAAGTAGAAAAGGTCAGACGATGGAATCTTGAATTTTTTCATCAGATTGGTTTTCAGTTTTCAATGAACATCAAAACTTTGAGTTCTGATGAAACATGAAACTTTGAATTCTGGCATTCCAGGTAATGGAATCAAAAAGTTTTAGATTTGCATTTACAAATGATGAAAATAGCAAAATTAGTAATGAGCAAATCTCAATTCAAATCGATTCAAATGATCTCGAAAAATTCAAATCTTTATTTCCAATTGGATTGCATGAGTTTTCAAAGAAAAGCTCAGAATATTGCATATTTAGAATGTTGAATTGCAATCATATTTTTGTAGCAATAATGAAAATTTCAATTCTGCAGGGTCAGTGATGCACTTTGATTGTAATGTGAAAAATTTTGATTCCCTGGAAATGCTGGCTAATTATTGTCTGTTAATTAACAACTTTCAAACTCGATACAGAATAAACTTTCAATTCCCATTTGCAATCAACAGCATTAACTTTGAAATGCACTTTTCATCCGAAAACAGAAAATGCAGGAGAGAGAGAGAGAAAAAAAAAAACTCGAATCGTGACATGAATTTACAATTTACAATTTATAGCCAACGAGAACATCATTTACATGATAATTAACTGATAACCATTTTTTGTCATCAAAAGTGTAAAAGTAAAAACTGATTTGAAACATTTCGATAGCAACTGAAAGAAAGATTTTCACGTTTCTCTCAATCAGTTGAGATGAAAGTGAAGGGAAAGTTATTAAAGTTCAACAGTAGAGCCATTGGTGAGCAAAAATGGGTGACAATTAAATGGAAAATATTTCATTTCTCATTCCATGCATTTCATCGGAATCCAATATTCAGTTGAACTTGGATGAAGGGAACAATGTTAAGGTGTAAACATGCTTGACAATGATATTGACAGCAACATGTTGACTACAGTATTACCATGATAATGGAAAGATAATAATGATGGAAGGAAAAAAATTAGTTGAAGCACAAATAACTAATATGATGATCAACATGAAGGCAAACATTAACTTAATACAAGTGACAAGTTATCCCATCTTAGGTGGTGAAGACAAGTGAATGGTGAGAAGTTAATATATCACGGTTAATCATCAGATGACCATGTAATCAGTTTGATGTATCATTTAGCATCAAGTTTATCAAGGTTACCATTGGGGTCACGTTGAGCTGCAATGCAAATACAATTGAAGCGAGAAGATGAAGAGAGAAGGGGAAAAAAGGACAAAAAATGTGAACAAAAGTAAATGTCAGTAAAACAGATTGAATCGTCACAACTTTCAGATTAATCAAATCAGATAATGAATCGAGTTCATGTTGAACCTTTACCTTTATCTGTAAAGTAAACAATGTTGACCTGGAATGTTTGAACAGAAAATTGAAACCAAAATTGTTGGCTCATTTGGAAATGGTAAAACTATGCACACGAAAAGTCCACTTTCAATTGAATGTCATTTTTTTATTTTTTATTTTTTATTCTTTTGTTTTTACACAATGAATGAGTTGAAACATATTTAATTGTGTCGACGCAAGTTGAGATGATGTGCCAATTAGTGATCAACTTAAGAAGTGTCTTGTTTCATTGCAGCTTCCACCACTCAACTTTTGTTCACTTAGTTGGTGGCTTTTAAATGTTCATAATTTGTATCATTGCAAAGATAAACGAATTTTCCGAAAAAAAATATTAAGCTAAAAGGTATGTAAACACACACCTTTTTACCAACATGTGTTAACAATATTTAACGACTGGTTTCAATGGTTTTTCCAGTAACTTTTTTTCTTTGATTTTAACTAGCGATTCTGTTCAATAAAGCATTTGAAGTCAATTCGATATTCAATTGTACTTTTCAGCTTATGGCTAAAGTACATGTTCGCAACACATAATTGGCATAACAGGTGTAAACATTTTGCAGTTTCCTTACTGAGCTTAGTTTTGTAGACAAAAGTGTTGGAAAAATGCTTGAAAATTATTTTCGATACAATGTGATGAAAATTATTCAGAGATGATTTTTTTTTCTCTCATTGTTTATCGAAATTCAAAGTAGATTCACCAGTTTTTTTTTGTCGAGTAAATTTTTTACTGCAAAAGTTTCGACAAAAGAAATGACTTCAACTTTCATTATAATGACAAAAAATGTAACATAATAATGTCTAATAAAGAGAAACTGTTGAAGCAATTAGTCGATTGTTTCATCAACTAATTTACATTACAACAAGTGAAATTAACTTTGCCATGCATTAATAGTAAATAGAAAGTTTGAGGCTAGGAAAAAAGGCAGATTTCCATATGAATGTTTTCCTGAAGAAAATAGTTGAACCATCAAAAGATAGTAAACTAAAGACAATGAAGACGAGTGGAAAGAAGAAGGAAAAGATTGAAAGATTGTTGACTAAATGTTGTTGCTATTAAGTTCAACTCATGGGAATTGATATGGAAAGGGAGTGAAAAGTTATCAGGTTGACAGGGAGGAAGAAGGAGAAAGGAAAAGGCAATGATAAAAGTATCAGTTGAAATGGATATAAAAAAGGAAAATACAAGAGAAAAGTTTCTCTGTTTTTTTTTCATGAGCTTTCATCTAATTTAAATGAGTTTACAATTCTTGAAATTGGTTCCATTGAAGAGAGTAAATGTGACATGAGAAGCAAATTCAGATGAAATAGAAAAGAAAAAAATCTTTTGTAACTTTTCATTCTAATTTTAGTCTCTCAACAGAAGAAGGGAAAACAGTAAAAAGGAGGAAATTGTGATGATAATCATGGTAATGATGGAAATATGTTGATTGATCAGAGAATCAGGTTCAACTTTCCATCAGGTTTACATGGAGAAACGAGTCGAAATTAATTAACCATTTTGAGATTAGAAATTGAAACTTTGGAAACTCATTTAAATGATAAACTTTACCGAGTTGAGCTTTGGGCGATAAAAGTGCCTAATGTTTAGTCCTTTGACTGTTTCAGTTAAACATTGAGCTAAATGCTATTACAACTTGAAGCTATTAATATAATCATTATTTACTGTTGTTGTTCATTGTTATTTAGTAATAACTTTGATATCATGTTTATTCAAATAAAGTTTATCCAATTATTATGATTATCAGAATGGAACAGAAAAGAGGAGAAAATTTTCTTCTCGCTGCTGTTTTCCTTCTCTGAATCTCATTTGTTATTGAATTTTGTGGATGCCAAATGAAAGAGTTACTGAGCTGATTTAACTTGTTTCGCGGTTAATCAAATAATCAAAAGTAATGTTGTAAATTAGATTGTGAGTTAACTGAATTACAGGTTAAACAGTTCATCAACACTTTCAGTTTTACTTGATAATTGCATGAAATTCAATTGATAATTCGGATAAAAACAAAAAAAAGAAAAGGGGAAAAAAGCAAAGAAAACTTGTGAGATTCATGTCAGATTAATGTCAACTTGTTTTGTCGACAAAAATTTCCGGTTCATGGAAAAGGAAATGATACAAAATGTTTTTTCTTTCAACCCAAAGATGAAATGAAATTTCAATAATCAACAATCAAGAATAATTTTTCGTTCAAATTATTAATTCGTTATTTTGCATTTCAGCAAAACTGTCAACTGTGAATCCACGATTAACAATTGAACCGTTTTTATTGTCAATTGTCGAGAGAAAGAAAGAAATGCTTGTGAAAGTTGATAAAATTCACTCCCAGTTGGCAAGTTGCGATTTTATCATTTACTATCAACCCATGCGCTCAAGTATCATGTTCAACTGGGATGATAAGAGTGAGTCGGTTGTAGTTTGTTGTTGTTTATAGCAAAAAATGTATACAACAAAAATGATGAGCGAAAGGATAGAGATGAGGAATGGTGAAATGTAAAGTTATCGTACGATTCTGAATCTTTATGGAACCAATGGAATGTATTAATTGATTTTTTGTCGTCAAATTTCCATTTTCTGCTGATTCTCTGTTCGACCATTTTTATCATGATATTCATTGAAAAAACATCATTCAATGGTCAACCTTTTTATCCATATTATTGTTACTCTTTCTTTGAATTGTTTACAATGTTTTTCCTTCTTCTCAATCCAACCACATGCCAGTCAACTTGGACTCGGGATAACTCAACTTGTCCAGTTCAATGTAAATGCTCATTTAATCCATCGAAATGGGTATGTTTCTGGTTATTATGAGTTTCGTTTTTTTGTTGATAAAATTTCAATTCTTTTCCAATTTTCGGTTTCATTGGGCTTACATTTGTTTTTCTTTTCATTCCAAAAGGTTAATTCAACGCTTCGAACGGTTGATTGTTCGTTGAAGGGTTTAAAACTTTCTTCTTATACTCGAGGTGATCTCAATTTACCTGAACATACTCAATCTCTTTGGTTAAATGGTAATCGGTTAAACAACTTGTTTTACCTTTCTTCATTCATTAACCCATCCAATCCTGATAGTCTAATTGAACTTGACCTTTCACACAATTCAATTAGTTCACTGGGCCGGTCAAGTTATCATCATCCATTTTCAACTTTAACTCACCTTAAATATCTTAATCTTTCCGCAAACGGATTTAAAACACTTTATCCAGGAGTTTTCAGAGGATTAAAGCGCCTTGAAAGACTTGAGATTAACTCGGGTTCATTAATGTACTTGGATGAACATGCTTTTGATGGACTTGAAAATCTGGAGCAACTTTATCTGCAAAATAATCGAATTGGTTCAATTTTTCTGGAACTTTTCCAATCAATTGTTAATCTTCATGTAAGTTTACTTTTGTTTACCTTTTAAAGTAAACTCACGTTTAAAAATGTAGCAACATTTTCATCGAGGAATCAAAAGCAAGTTCAGTTTAAAGGCTCAAAGTTACATTTCTTAGATCATTTCTTAAATGTTTATGAAATTTCTTCCTATCCTGTATCAAATGATTCATAACCAGACAAAACATGTCAAAGCATATGAAGAAAATTTCAGTAAAAAGTCAACTTGAAGTTTGACTAAGGTTAGGTTTGGTTAGGTTAGGATAAGTTGATCCATTTTTGCAAAACAATTATTTTTAAAATCCATTTCGATTTTTGTTTTGTTTTAATAACAGTTCAAAAATGAACCCTGACTTATCGTGCAACTTTGCTAATCTGTGATAAAAGTTGACTTGACCTTAACGAATATATGAATAATAGTTCAACTGCATCGAAAAGTTATGAGATATAAACTCGATGACAAATCCAGTGTTTCAACTTTGAGATATTGTGGTTTAACTGATTTAGACCGATATGTAATCTAATCTCAAAACTTTGACTTTGCAGCAAAATTTTGTCTCGGCTTGCCTTTGCTTTCCCTATTTTTATGTTAAGTTTGTGTTTTTGATTTACACCTTTTTCATCAGATCTTATCGCTTTCTTCATTGTCCTCTGAGTAAACTGTGCAAAGTTAGTTAACAGTGTTAGTCAACTATCAAGTTAACCAATTTAAATTAGTTAACCATTTGATTAATAAATACTGGTTACCTTCAACAAATTGGTTTAAATACTTTTCAATCATTCAGTCAAAGTTTACCCGATTAAACCAGTTCACTCAGTTTTCAAAGCTAATCGCTCCAGCTTTCAGTAAAGTGAAATGCTTTGGAAGATGAAAATTTGATTCAAAGTTGCAATCTTTCAGATTATTTTTGCATTATTAATGCAACAAGAAATCGATTGCTTTTCAAGACTAATTTGCATGAAAGGAACAATTAAAATGCGCTTAAAATGTTCACTGAAAACATTGACTTAAGTCTACTTAACAATGAAAATTGCCGAGTTATTTTAAAGTTTTCCGATTCTTGATGTTCCACTGATCGATATGATTGTAAATTTTTAAAGGTTAAACTAATTAAAGTTGATAATTGAAGCAATTTGTTTCTCTTGGCTTCTTCATTTCATTAATGTTGAACGAAAAGAGAGTGCAAAAAAAAGTTTGTAAAACGCAAGATTGATTAGATTCTGATAACAATTCAAAGTTGACTAAACCCAAGTGTGTCTCAAACACTCAAGACATTGATTCATTATGATTGTTATATTGTTTACTCTAATTAAGCTTTACTTTCACTTCATGATCAGATTTTCCAATTAATCTGAATTACTCTTTTTGCTTTTCCCTTCATCCTTTTTTATCCAATTTATTTGTATTAAATCCTCTTCAATTATTTCATCTCATTTCGCATTCAGTTGACGTTACCTTTTTTTTTCATTTCAAATCAACTTTCCAACAAAAAGTTGATTCGAGTCTCATCTTTCAATAGTAAGGTCAAGCTTGAATTAATTGACCGCTCACAAGATACACTTTGACACTTAATTGGAAAATATTTTGAGATTCAATTCTAAATGAAATGCGAATCAGTCATGAATGGAACAAAAATGTTGACCAATTGAAAGAAGAGCAAATAATCAACTTTAGGAATGGAGTTTAACTACGCACGGATAAACCGGAAAAGTTGGATCAAAGGATGAGATTAACTGAAACAGTTAGTGTCAAGATTATCATCAACTCCCAGTTAAAGTTGATCTCTTTGTGTTTATCATTTTAAATCTGTAAAAGCTGTAAATGTAAAAAGGGGAAAATTGAAATCACGAAAATGAATTAATGGGGAAAATGGATCAACTTGAAATTGCAATTATATCAGACAGAATAAATGATTCATTTTTTCTGCTCTTTTCCTCTTTTCTTTCACTCCTTTTCACCTTCTCATTCAACTGTTTCCTAATCATGATTCAAATTTTTCATCAGTTATTGTTGTGAGTTGACTTGAAACAACTTTTATTCATCTAATCATTTAAGCGTCAACTTTTCATTTAACTGTCCAAATGCGTGTCTTTAAATGAGCCAAAGTCACAAAACAATTTTTACCAAGTTTACTATTGAAATGATCAAATCAACTCTAAATCATCTGTTTTTTATTCTCATGAATGAATCGCTTTCAATTTTTAAAAGATGCAAATGAAAAGGTTCAAATATTGGGTTGAAATGAAAGTGACCTTTTCTTTCATATTTTGTCAAATGTTCATCAGCATCAAATCAACTACTAACCATCACATTATCATAATTAGGTTGAGGATGGGTTGAAGGTGATGAATGTCGTAACTAAGGTCCATCATTTAGACATTAACTGTCACTTTCAAGGTACAAAGTCAGCTTTGGTAAATGCAGCTGCAAATGAAGAGACAAAACAAAATGAAAAGTCAAGACAAAAGATTTTAAAGTTGAATAAAGTGTTGAGCTTACACCTCAATCTAAACCTGTTAAACCACAAAATCTCAAAGCTATCAAAACATAAGGCCGAAGCCTAAACATTTAAATCTCTATGCAGGGTCAAGTATATTTTACCTAGAAAGATGAGTTCAAAAGTTGGTAATGAACCAGAATAGTTCCCTGCATTTGCGAGATTGCACCTCGGATCGAACATAGCAGTTTACTTATTTTAATAATGGTTTAGTTATTTGGGAAATGGACTAAGTTCCGAGCTTCGCTTTTTATTTAGAGGAAACTCTGTCAACAGATGAAGATTTAATCCGCAGTTTATAGCTTATTTACTGACAAAGATTTGGAAAATATCTGTTAATTCATTTTTTTGATAAACAATTTGGTGATTGAGTCATAATTGCGGACTCTGCTTGTGTTACATAAACCCAGAACCAAACCTCTGTCTGTTTTAGATCTGGTTGTTGCCATTAATGAAAGGTTATGAGTTGCATTTTGTAAAAGAGTTTGATGCTGAATCAGTTGAATCATTTAGACAAATGCATTTGAATCTGTTAGGTTGACACTTGTCACTTTTGAAATGAAAAATTAGCAACCTTGATGAACTTTGGTGAATCAATTAAAGCCTAAACTTGTTGAAGATAAATGTTGTCACAATAATAATGTAAAACCAACCAAGACTCAATAGAAACTGTTAAAGCAAACTTGAAGATTAACAGGAAAAGTTGATGAAGAGTCAAGTAAAGGATATAAGATTAGTTAAACAGTCAATTTCAGTTGAACCATTAATAATTGAAATGTTTACATTTTTTTCCATGTGGCAGGTGTTGAACTTGGATGGTAACAGTATAACCCATCTAACTGGAGGAATATTTACTTCACTCAACAATCTGAGACATTTGAGCATTTCTGGAAACTCTTTACACACCTTGGATGACAATTCACTGGTTGGACTGGAAATGCTGGAAACCTTAAACCTTTCTTTCAATCAATTAACCAAAGTGCCAACAATAGCATTACAATCATTGAAACGAATCAAAGATGTTAATTTAAGTGGAAATCGGTTAACATTATTAAACACTCGGGATTTTGTTCATCTTCCAGTAAACAGAATAACTGTTTCCCATTGTAAAGAGTTAACTTCAATTGAACGAATGGCATTCTGGGATTTACCAGATTTAACCCAAGTAAACCTAACCGATAACCCAAAACTGCGTTTCATTGACAACTTTGCCTTCACTGGTACACCAAGGTTAACTCAACTTTACCTTAAAAACAATTGCTTGCCATCACTGGACAGTGAATTGGTGAACAATATCAACAACCAAAAGGTTACAATTAATCAAAATAATCATTACCATGGACATCATGGTAACTCACATGTTAACCATCATCACCATCATCATCACCATTTGAAACAACAAAATCAGCAACATCAAGGCGAACCTTTAACCATTTCATTAGAAGCAAATCCTCTTCTCTGTGATTGTAATTTACATTATCTTCATCAGGTGAGTTGATTTGCATTTCAATCAATTAACAGACCTTTACAAGTGTACGGTTAAATGAGCAACTCTGAAAAGTCAAACCCAGTTCCATGGTTGAAGAAATAATTGTAACGAAAAAATTCATTTCTATTATTACATTGGTAACATGATGCAATTGTATCCAATTGACACAGGTAAAGGTGTAAAGAGAAATGAAAATGTTGTCTTCATCATTATTCAACTCACAATTGTGATGAGAGACTGAAAGTTGGAAAAGTAGAAGCAAAAAATTTCTCTCCAATTAATGTCATTTTTTTGCTCTCAATTGTTGATTGAAACAGTTGTTTATCAATAATGCCAATCGATTTTCAAGTTAATCAAATAGCAACTTATTAACGAACAGTTTAATGATACAATTTTTCCGTCTTTTTCTTGTTCTGATTGAAATAAGACTTTCATTTTGAGTTGATAAAGTTAATAAAGTTATCCTTGTTTTGTTCAACTTCAATTTTATTATTAAGTTAACTTGAATCAATATTTAAGGTTCAAGTTTCTAGATTTTAGACATTTCCTGATCGTAATGATGGGTTGAATGATCTTGTCTTTTGGTGAAAACAAGAAAAAAAAATCAATTCGATTGCTGATCATTTCTATGAATTTATAAATTTTCAATATTTACTAATGAATGTTTCATCAGATTAACATGGATTCACAATGAAGCTTTACCAATGATTAGGTTTACTTTTGTTATTTTTAGCTTCATAAGCATTAATTAATACCATTTTTACGCTTGAACCAGCAAAAATTGGCTCAAATTGTTGATCAACATTTTTTTTCATCAATTGATAAATGACAAGTTGAAACAGTTCATCTCATTGAAGGGTCAATGTGTAGTTAACAAAAATTCAATCGATTTAGCAATGGAATTGACCTGAAAAAATCAATTACTCCAAATGGTTTCGATATTAATGATAATGTTGAAGATTGTATCAGTTTGATTGGGGTTTGTTAATGAGTAAACAGTAAAATCACTCAAAGATGAAAGTGAAAAATTAAAAATGATTTTTCAACTCAAGGTTGCTTCTTTGCTTCAATGATCCATCATTTAATTAACTAATAGCTTATAATTAAATTAACTATCAACATCATTAAATAATTTTCTTTTCCTTTTTTCAACCTTTTCCTTTGTCTTTTCCTTCCATTAACCCAGTGCCTAAATTTAGGAAATCCAAGTAAAGTGTTATTAATTAATAGTGATAAATTAACTTGTTACCATCCAGCCAATAAAACAACTCTGGTAATTAAAGATATTGATATTAATGCAATACCAAGTGAATGTGCACCAATAATTATTTCAACGCCGCCATTGTCTTCCAATGAAACAATTGTCCTGAATGGTTCGATTGGTGACAAAGTTAACCTAAACTGCCGTGCAATTGGCCAGCCAACACCATCGATAACATGGATTTTACCTTCAGGTGATATCTTCAATGAATCAACATCAGTGGGAGCAACATCTCATGTACAATTGATTAAATCAACAAATCAGTTGAGATTGAATCATTTAAGGTTAAGTGATTCAGGAAGGTATAAATGTATTGCTGAGAATAGGCAGGGTTCAGTTGAAGTTACATTCAATTTGATTGTTGAACATTTCAAGGTGCAAATCTGGCCTCTAGGAATTTCCTCAACTTTTGTTTCAGTTGTTTGGAATGGTACATCACCGTTGACCTCTTCTTTGCCTCAATCGTTTTCACCCTCAGAACCGTCACCATTGTTGGCCTCATCATTGGCTTCACCCATCTCATCCTCGGTGGTATCAACATTAACATCGGGTTCACTGCCAGAGTATCAAATATTGTACAAGAATGAGGATGATCCAAGTGATCGGTTTGAAGCCATATCTGTTGGACATTATCTTCGCAGTTATACAATAGACCATTTGGAGCCTCGAAAACGTTATAAACTTTGCATTGCTGTTCGTGATTCCGAATCTCATGGTAGTTATATTCAGTTGAGCTGCACTCTGGTCACTACTTCATCTGATTCCTCTTTGACTTATTCTTCGTCCTCTTCGTCTTCTTCCTCTTCCAAAAGTGAACATTCCTTTCTTCACGATTCTTTTGCTCCAGAAACTTCTTCTTACATTGCCATTGCTTTGACTTTGTCTTTAACTGCTTTGTCCATTGTTATTCTTGCCTTTACTGTGCTTGGTGCTCGAAGGGTTTTCCTGGTTGTTAATCGTGTACAGCAACAGCGACACTTTGAAACGCCACAGAAGAGTTTGGTTCAAAACATGGATCCAATACCATTAGCTAATATACCTTTTGGTCAAGACATTTGAACTGACTTCTGATATTGTAATAAGAATGGAAATTTTTTTAATAAGCAAATATATAGAGATAAATATATTGTTATATTGTATGCACATTGAAAGTGTATTGTTATTAGACAAGAAGATGAACATTGTTATGTTATAATGATGAGTTGTGAGATGAAAAGTAATGCTGATTGGTGATGAGAAGCAAAAGATAACCCAAAAAAAAGATTTCATATAATGTTATGTAAAGAAGAAGGTTATAAAAGATAATTGGGTTCATTGGAACGAATTAAATATATGCAATCTAAGTTTAATTCCCATAAGAATCTTTATTGGAGTGTTTTCTGTGGTTTCTTTTTCTGGTTCCCTGATATTATTGTGCGTAATTGTGGATAACATTTTGTTTGTACATACAAAAGGTCTAAGGAAAGTCAAGTAAGAAAAGGTTTACCCAAAAAAAGTAATTAGAAAGATTGGATTGGACCTTAATTGTGTTTAGTATAAGGAGATATTTTTGGGTTAAAAGTGGTTGTTCATCTCAATGACAACAACAGGAACAATCAAATAAAAATCATGTTCAATTTATGTGCATCACTATCATCATTAAAGGTAATTGCAGTTTGACTTTTACAGTGAATACAATTGCTTCTCCAAGAATTAACATTCTGGTCACAAAATTATTTGGATCAGCATCAATCTTTGGTATCGCTTCTCCTTTTGTTTCACTGTCAACACATTATCAAAGTTATCCTGTTTCATAAGGAATATTGATTGTAAAGAAAGAAAACTGATTGAGGATGAAATAATTTATTAAAATTAACCAATTAATTGAACTGTTTTGCTATAAGAAAACATTACTCTTCCTTTATGATATCAATATGTTCCACTTTTTGTTTGGTTTATTGATGCTCTTTCAAACCTTTTATTGAAATTGATTGTATTGATTTTTTCTTTGTATTAGCGAAAGAAGAAACAATAATCAAAACTCAGAATCACCCAAAATTGTAATTATTGATGCATTTATTTTGATAGAATGGCTTGTTAATAGATAAATCATATCATCTCACATTTTCAATACAAAATAAATATATTCCAACAGCTGATTGTTGGTTAATAAGTCAATTGACGCTCATTTTATTCAATTCAATAAATTAAATAATGGAATCGCTCAATATGTACCCAAATGGATTCACCGAGAATCAATGTTGATTGATTTTCAGGACAAAAAATCGGTTAAACTTATAAACTTATGATCAATATTATAAATCCATATTATAAATCTTCACAGAAGGTTCAACTCACGTAAAATTGAAAAATGTATGAGATCGTTAATTTTTTCAAAAACAAAGATGTTTCGACAGATTATTGGACAATTAGACAGTTTTTACTTACTTTATCTCAACTATATCTCCAGGTTTGA
This sequence comes from Tetranychus truncatus, assembly GCA_028476895.1. Lineage (NCBI taxonomy): Eukaryota > Metazoa > Arthropoda > Arachnida > Trombidiformes > Tetranychidae > Tetranychus > Tetranychus truncatus. The sequence goes on from CM052062.1 coordinate 11,134,602, forward strand.
ATTGAAAATTACGGGCAGACCAACGATTAATTAGGACAATATCATTTGTTACCTTATCCTTGGGGTTAAATGAAGGCTGTAGAACGAGAGAGATTTAAGGTTTACATCAGGAAAATAGAGTTGACATTAACAAATTAAATTGAGTAGGTAGACAAGCTAAGGATATGTTTGGGTTTTAAGGTAAGTTGTTAACTTTTCATTAAATTGGAAGCATCATTTAAATTATGAAACAATATTTACCTGCATTGATTCACCATCAACTTGAGCAATTGTAACAACACGATCAGTCATTGTTAATCCAATTGGAATGATGAAAGACAAATTTTTAGCTAGATATTTTATACTTTCCATTGCAATTTAATTACAATGTGATAATAGGTGACAACAGTATATTAGATTTACAAAGCTAAATTGAAAAAATCATCTAATTACAAATAATTTACTGTAAACAACTTAACATTCAAACTCAACGCGAGTTTCACTTTTACATATGGCTACATTACTGACATCTAGCGTTGCTCACAATAACAAATTATTCTCGACTTAAACGCGACTTTCTGTTACCTTTCAATACAACCAAATCTAGACGAACAAATTTCATCAATTTATTAATTTATCGAGAAATTAATCTGATGAACGGATTCTAAGAATAAAAAATAACAATCAGAAAAGGGTTCTAATTTGAATATCAGGTAGTAGTTAACAATTCAACATCTTAATTTATGTTTTTTAATTGCTAATTCAACTCTTTTTAATTGCGTCTTAAATGCTGTTTGATTGTAATATCCTCTTAAAAATTTATTGGGTTTGTGTCATTTAAAAGATGGCTTAAGTCAATCTTTAATCAGTTTAGATTGCTTTTTAACTCGTTTGGATTAATTTCGTTTCGAAGTAACCGCTTTTCTAATGTTTAACCTTATTATGTGAGGGCGCTCAAGTTTAGCTTACATTTTCACATTGAGACATCATAAAGATTCATTTGTATACAATTTATTTACATTATCATCCTTTAATTATATTCATTTGCCTGTAATTTTATGTAATAATTTATTTCAATTTATAATTATACCTGTTTATTCCGTTACTCTAGTTCACATTTTTGAAGGTAATTTGTATTCTATGTTAATCTTAATTCGATAGATTACCTAAACCATAGTGTTATTTGTATGGTTATTTATTCTGTGTCTTATGGTTTATTTAGGTCTTTTTTTGAAGGTTTACGTTTTACATGGTATTCTGTTTGAAAGAAAAGCATGAATCGAGTTGACAACCCAAAAGGTAATTATTTCCCATTCTTAAATGTGTACTCATCCTTCTGTCTTTCCTTGTCATTTATCGAATTTTCATTATCTAATTCGTTAACTTTTCATTTTTCTCTTTCATCATTTCAATCAATATCATCTTCGATGTTTGGTTGTTGTTCGTGGTACATTTTCATCTTATTTTTTGCAGTTTTCGCTATACAAGCAAAAAAGAAGCGTTCTAAACCAACCAAAACAAAACGAAACACTGAAGCTCAAAAAACACAAGAGAGAGTTACCAAGTAAGTTGAAGCTTTTTTCTTAATTTTTATGCATTGTTATTGCAATTTCTTCTCATCTATTCATTTTTAGAAAAAGTTATTAGTCAAGCAAGAATCACCCATAATTTTGCTTAGTTACTTACTTTCAGTAAATTATCTTTTATTGTGTGAGCACTAATTTTGATTTCAGTCGTTTGATTAACTTCGCGTTCTTATTGTATTTCGATCATAATTTACGTGTCTCGCTTTTCTTAATCTAAACTTTCTACTTTTTATTTATAGACCACCACCACCTCCTCCGTCGGCTCCACCCGTTGGATCGAGAATTAATAACTGTGAAGATGATGATGAAGAACCTTATGTGTCAGATTCAGATGAACAAGAAGATCCATCTGACTACCAAAAAGGTGGTTATCATCCAGTAAAAATCGGTGATGTTTTCAACGCTCGTTACCATGTCATACGTAAACTTGGTTGGGGACACTTTTCAACAGTCTGGTTGAGCTGGGATCTGGTGTAAATATTTTCTTTTTCAAGTTTATCCTTCCTCTTTTAGCCTACACACTTTTGCCCATATTCTGAGTTTTCTCCTCTGCATTTAAAGCAATGTTATGTTAATTATTTATATTCTTGTTTCCGTATTTCCTTTGATTGTGATACCTTTCTCACTCTTTCTCTCCTTTTACTCTCTATTTATAGGTTAAAACGATTCGTTGCTCTAAAAGTGGTGAAAAGTGCTGTACACTATACTGAGACTGCTGTTGATGAAATTAAATTACTAAGAAACGTAATCAGTCTTATGATATTTTAAAAATTCTTCTCTCACTTTGTTCACTCTGTTCATCGTGTCTTATTTTAAACATTTTATTAATACTCACAATCAATTGAATACTTTTTTGGTTCTCGAAGGTCAGGGAAAGTGATCCAAATGATCTACATCGAAACAAAGTTGTACAGTTACTGGATGATTTTAGAATCAGTGGAGTTAATGGAACCCGTACGTATCAGACCATCTTTCCGTTAATTAATTTTTCAAAACAAAGTAACATCGTCTAAAGTGAACTGCTTTTTTTACTCTCAGATGTTTGTATGGTTTTCGAAGTTCTTGGATCTAATCTTCTCAAGCTTATTATCCGTTCAAATTACGAAGGAATTCCTCTTCAAAATGTGAAATCTATTATTAAACAGGTAAATAATTGCTTTTTCTCTGTGACATCAATTAAATTATAAGGAATTTCAAATTTCACTTTTTTCCAGGTACTTCAAGGATTGGAATATCTTCACACAAAGTGTCAAATAATTCATACCGACATTAAGCCGGAGAATATATTACTCGAGGTTGATGAAAATTACATCCGTCGATTAGCTATCGAAGCAACACAGTTGCATAAATTAGGGTTAAGACTACCTGGTTCTTTGGTTTGTACAGCTCCTAAAGACCAATTTGAGCCCCCAAGTACCTGTAAGATATCAAGAAATAAGAAGAAAAAGCTGAAGAAGAAAGCTAAAAGACAACAACAATTACTCGAAATGCAACTCCAAGAGTTAGAACAGAATAAAGACCAACCTATGCCTCTCGATACCAGGTTCGTATAATAATCTACTCATTTCTTCACCTTTACATGTTATAAAATTAATTTTTAATTTTTGATCATTTACAGTCAAGAAGTTGATCAAATGGTTGACGAACCTTCCGTATTCATCGAGAATAATAACGATAATAATGGAACTAATAATTCGGTTAGTAAACCTGTCAGTGAATCAGTTGATGATGTCAAAGGAGATGAATACAAACGTCGACATGATAATTCCGGGCATTCATCCAGAAGTTGTAAGTATATATTTATTTTTTATGAATCTTTTTTTGTTCTAACATGTTTACTCATTCATAAGGATTCATATTTTCTTCTTCATTTTAACTAATGTGTTTCACCTTTATTCGATCTTTTTTTTTCATTAGCAAGTAAATCATCTGTTAGCCAAAGGGTTTGTAATGGTAAATCAAAAAGTATATCATCCGCTGTAAATGAAAAATGTGATGAACCCGTTAATGCTGTGGATGAAGAGAAACCATGGGATAAAGGCAGGTCAGAAGGTACTTTATCTACGAGTGAAGGTAAAAAAGATACAACCAAAGCCATCTCCGATTTAAGGCGTGTTGTCTCCTGTCCTGGTAATTTGTTTACCTCTTAATTCGGTGCATGCTTTTTTTGTATATTAATTTATTTTTAGACTAATTTTCAATGTTTCATGGTTTTTCACTCAACACCTCATTTTTTTTACTTTTTTTTCTCTCCTTACTATTATTAACATCTCATTATTACCTTAGATAATCAGAAACTTATAACTCAAATGCCCGATCCATCGGTTGAAGTATGTGATATTAAAGTCAAGATTGCTGATCTTGGTAATGCTTGTTGGATTGTAAGTTAATCATTCATTCAACCTTTACTTTTTATTTTCTTTTTAACTCATCTGTTAATGAAAATTTTCCTCTTATTTTACAATCACTTTTCTTGGCAGCATCATCATTTTACTGAAGATATTCAAACTCGTCAATATCGATGCTTAGAAGTAATTCTCGGTGCAGGTTATTCGGCTCCAGCTGACATATGGAGTACAGCTTGTATGGCATTTGAATTGGCTACTGGGGATTATTTATTTGAACCTCATTCTGGGCACGATTATACTAGAGATGAAGATCATTTAGCTCATATAATTGAACTTTTAGGTGAAATACCACGTCACATTGCTTTAGCCGGAACATACTCTAAAGATTATTTCAACAGAAGAGGTAAATGAACCGACATTTAGTATTGAATAGTATCTTAAGATGCAAATTATAGATTGACATATCAATTTTTGATTGTTTATTAATTTTTATCACCCTCATTTTTTCAGGTCAACTTCGAAGTATAATATCTTTTAAACCATGGGGTCTTTATGAAGTATTAACTGATAAATATAAATGGGAGCCACAAATTGCCCAAGAATTCACTGATTTCCTAAGACCTATGCTCGAATATGATCCAGAAAAACGTGCCAAGGCTTCAGATTGTCTCGCTCACCCATTTTTAGCTGATTGTGATACAGATTTAACTTAATCAACTTCTCAACATTAAACTTCTTTTTTCGTTTATTTCACTTTCACTATTCTTTCCAACTTATCCTTAGTTCCTAGCACTTCTTAAAAATATTGATTAATGTATCCTGCTTCCTAGAGGTTGCTTTTTTATTCAATGGAATCTACATCATCATTTCTACATTACACATTACAACTTATTCAATTATGGTTTTTTTTTCTAACATTTTGGGCCGCCTTCTATTCTTCCGATCACAATTTGGACGTCTTATTTCTGGTTCTATGTTTGAGTATCCTGTGATTAAAACCAACTTATTGAATGTGGAGACAAAACGGTCATGAACACTGAAATCCTGATTAAACGTGATTAAACATCACTTTAAAATTTCAGTCTGTGTCAAAAGACGGATAAGCTCAGCTGTAACCCGTATTTGTCATTCTTACCTGTTAATTTGAAAGTTAATCAACAACTTGATCAAAGACCAAAATCTGAATTAAATCTGTTTCAATTGCACTCTAATTCTGGATGCTGCTCTCTAAGAGGAAACTTTATCTCTTCTAACTAAATCCAACCAATGCTTAGCTAAACTAGATCTAAATGATTTGTAAATCTCTTATCATCAAAAAGTCCTCAAAACACTTCTACAATTTTGATGCTCAACATTTTCTTCCGTCAAATATTCTCTCCTGCTTATTCTTCACTTTCTCACTCAATTTGGTTAAACATTGTAATGTGAAACTTCGATACCAAAAAACAATAATTAGCGAAGCACAAACGCAAAACATCGAAAATGTATATCTAAGCAAAGCTATCGCATTTATGTTACATCAGTTTATGTCTAAGAGTAAAAATAGACGTAAAAATGTAATACTACTACCGATAAACATGAACCGAATAGATTATTACATTATAATATGATCTAATGTTTTTATATGCTATTATCACTATTATTATATTGATAATTTTTAGCTTATAAAATAAGCTTTCCTAGACGAATCTCAAATTACATCACACCATTTTCACCACTATCATCATCAATTGCTATCAATTGTTTCATGTCTTTCCAATCCCACCAATTAGATGCATTTTACCTCTCTTTTTGTAACATATTCATCAACCCAATGTTGATAATTTGTCCACCAAATTCAAAGTCTACTTCATGGCTGCTTCAATCAAATATCAAACCACATTGAAAGCTAAAAATAAATGTTAAAGCTCTTCACCAAGCTGTAATCATATTCCCAAATGAAAAACACCAATCAAGAAAATAAGTCAATTGTTGAAAGGAAAAAAAGAGTTACGCTTTCTTTACTAAATCCTTACTCAGCTCGTACTAATCAAACCTGTAAACAATTAAATTTTGATTGTTTAAATCGCGTCAAAAAAGGCATTTGTCTTGAAAATTAAAAAAAATCAATGTTGATCATAGAAATGAACAAAAATATGAGTTCAAAAAGGATCATTCAACTTGAAAGGTTTTCCTATGTTACCATTTTGAAGTAAATTGCTCGTAATTAAATCAGTTTACGGTAATTCTGCTTTGGCAACCTTTAATATCAATCCTTTGATCATTGAGATGATCGTTTGTTTGCTTAGTTTCAGTTTTCTTGGTAAAATCAAACAATTTTACCTACTAATGCCTGATATACATTGTTCAGTATAAATAGCATTGTGTTTAATAAAATGTGTTTACTTGCAATCTTTTTGTGTGTTTGAAGGCAATCAAAGGATCAAATTTTTCACCCAAAAATCTATCGATTGATCAGTTTAGACATATTTTGATTTTATAGTCTTTTTTGATTAACCACTTAAAACAATAATTGCCCATTAATATGATCTTTACATTACAATGTCAAGTTTGAATGAAAAATTTGTGTTTACAATTTTAATATTAGCAAACAATGTTCTCATGCTAGTTCATTTGATTACCTGGATATTGACTAAATTTAATTATGTTATCAACAAAACGGTAAATGCAATTGTCAAATACAAACACCAATTTAATCTTTTCAAAATTTTTTGAAAATAGGAAGGAAAAAAGACAATGAAAATCGATTTGTTGAAAGCAGTTTTTAAATCCCAAAACAATCAAGTAACCTTATTATATCATCGATGCTATCAATATTAAAGCATATTTGATCTATCAATATCATCATACCTGATTAACATTAAATCACAAGGAAAGACAAATGTTTGTCGATCCAAATATAACAATCTGATAACTCTCAACTCTTAGATTTTAAGCAAACAAATCAAGTCAAGAGGTAAGGTGATGGTCAAAGGATAAGTTGAGAAGATCATAAGTTAACAAGCTAAATCATGGAATCAAATCATAATCACAATCAAAATAAGAATCAACTATAGTCAACACAAAATTAGCCAAAGTCTAAAGTTATTATCAATGACCAAACCAAGAGCCTAAACCTAACCAGAACCTAAATCAAACGTAAAACTAAACTTGATTAAATACAGACAAATTAAAGTTGCCAATGTAAATGGTAAATCTAATGAATTTGAATAAAGATTGGTTAATTTGAACAGCAATTATATTCGAAATTTAAAATGGTTATATTGTTTGCTTGAAAGGCTTACCTTTGCATAGCTGTGAAAGTTAAATGTTTTATTTCGTTTACCTTCAACTGTGAATGCTACTTTTTTCACTTCTCTCTTTCTGTCTTTCTTTATTCTCTTTCTTCAGCCTTTTCCCATTTTTACCAATAATGTTTCATGCTCATACTGAGTATGATTCTTGGATGGATCTGATGGAGTCAAATACATCTTCCTCATCAACATTATCATCATCATCCTCTCCAGTTGAACACAAGACAACAACATTGCCTGCTCTTGCATATACATATGATAACATTTACTTTCACATCATCCTGCCTTATTATCATCACAATACCCATCAATATCATCCCCAGTGCTGTTCAACTTTACTCCTCTCTCATCCTTCCTCACTCTGTGTATTTCCTTGTGTGAATATCTGTTTATTTATTTCATTTCATCCCTTCATCATGTTTATTTATGTTTACATTTTACCTCTTTTCTGCCTTTATTTCACTTTTACTCGGTGTTACCCTGCAACTCAATCTCATGTGAAATAAATAATAATCACGCCAATACTAATGTGTTACAACAATGGCAGAAGCTTCAAGTTAATGATAAAAGTCAATTACTCTTCATCATCAACTCGTTACTTTTACAATAACAGCAACAATAGCAACAACAACGACAACGACAACAGTAACATTTTTACCTTCAAAACTCAACCCAATACTCAACACTGATAAATACTCAAGCAAATCCTGGTTAACCTGGCAATACCTAAACATAATAACCTTTGAAATATAATTTATTATTTTATAATTGGTTGATTTGTCTTACAATCTTTCAACAGTGTAAGCCAATCAACATGAAAACTCCAGCAAAAACCAAAACAACAGCAAAACCTCAACCATGTTAACCCACTGATTTGATATCTCTATTTTAGCCATTTCGTGTTCCTTTTTTAATATCACCAATTATTTCATGTAAAAGCTCAGTTTAATCATAATTATCATATAAGGATGCAAATGTCAGCTGATTTTCGTACCATGGTAACCAATTACATGAGATTTATGGTTGACTCGGTCAAAAGATTCAGTGGATTTGATTGGGGAGGTAAGAATATCATTCAATTTTCCATTATTTTTCTTCTTCCTTTATCCATATACATTGTCATTCATGGATTATCAAATGTTACAAATCAATAAGCAATTGTTTATCCTCAATGTTACATGTTTTCCTGCATTTGAAACATTGAGAGCAAAAAACATGATGTTCATTGAGAATCTTTTAACCTCTCATCAGATTTTCAATCAACATTTGCATACAATTTTTTCTTCTTCTCCTATCATCCGATAATTGATGTAAACTCAACGATTGTTAGTCTTATCTTTAGTAATACATTGAATAACACATTTAATAATACCTTTAGTATCACCATTAACCCAAAAATAAACCTCGAATAACCTTTTTTTCCCTCTTATTTTTACCTTCTTTCTGCTTCCTTACGTAAATGTATACAAATTATGCTAAGCTAATCGTTTATCGATCCACTGTTTTGTTTATTTCTTAACTCAATCTTTGTATCTAAGGTTCAGTTCATACCATGAAATATTTCCAATCGTTCCACATCCATTTACATGGAAAACAATTGAAATTCAAATGTAAACTCAATCCATAGACTCGACATGAACCCAAATCTCAGTTAAAAATCTTCAACTCTCTTTTCACAATCAACTGTTTCTTAATTCATTTAATCTCTAATTTTCAATTTAACCACTTTAAACTCAACTGACAAATCTAACAAATTAACTTGAACAATTTAATGGATGGTTAAACTCCAATTTAACCTTTCCATTTGAATCTTAATCAAAATCTCAACTAAACTTGATTACAAAAAGTAAACTCTTCAATAAATTTACTTTTAATGATTCTTCAATTTTGAAAGTATTACCAATGTTGATATTAGCAAAAAATAACAATTTAACTGTTGATTGAAATGAAGACCAATTTAATTATTAAAAGTGAATATTGACTTTGAATTCATCTGGTTACAATTAAATTTTATGATGGTTCAATGAGTGATTGGTTAAGCAATATAATTTGATTAAAATGTCAAAGTCAATTTGAGTCTATTTGAAGACAAGAAAAAATTGCATTTAAATTTGCGTTTCCAAAATAAAAACAAATCAAAACCAGAATACATTATAATACATGAATTGTAATGAAATTGAAATGCTGAGCATCAATAATCGGTTCATTTTTTATTCATAGTCTTACCTTTGAAAAAAACTACAATCAGCTTATCAACAATTCACATCTTTTTAGTTAATTTGCATCACAATAAAACTAATTGTAGGTAAGTATAACATATCAAACCCAAAATTGTAATGCTTAACCTTTAAGTTTAACATTAAAAACTGATGAGTTTAATATTGACTTTTTTCATCGCTGTTTGTTGAGTTTAAAGTTGTATCTGATCGATCAATTAGATTGCCATTCTGATGAAGAACATGAAATTGTTCGTCAAATAGGAAGATGAAATTTACCAAAAAAGGTTTTCAAAATATGCATTTTTCCAGCTCTCTAAAGGTAATAACAATGATTTTAGGCTATAATGCAAAATTTCATAGTTAACTGAGTGTCTTATTTGACTTATCAGTTGATATAATTGAATAAATAGTTCACTATTCAATTCAAATTTTACATTCACCTTTACATTGACAAGACAACTCATTATTTCTAAACACTTTTAGTATTAACCATTCTCTGAACCAATTTGCTCCAATTTTTTATCAATGTTTACATCTAAATTATTGCTGGTTCTCATAATAACAGGGAATTTCAATGTTTCTGTCAATTTTTCATCTTAAGCATTGACATGTAAATATTAGTTGACTTTGACTATTCAAAGGATAAGCTTCAAAAATGGAATCAATAGAAATTTAACTTTCATTTCGTACTTTCAACCTTCAAATCAACAAATTATTTAGCAAACCATTTTGATATGTTTGTTAAATGATGACAGTTGACAGGCAAAATAAACAATTAAGAAATGCCGATGGATCGATCTAAAATTATCGATGAATCGATTCACGTTGATAGCTTTTTTTAACCGCGATTTGGGTTTATGTTGGTGTTTCTGTCCTCTCGATCCATCCACCTCAAGTCTTTGATATGAATCTCAGAAAGGACTTTTTATGAATTTTCTGTAGACTCAAAGATTTCATCCTTTGTACGTCTTGGAATTAATATTTGTGTTAATATCTTTTAAGTACTGTTTATCTCTAACCTGTGTTGACTTGAATATTAACATTGGTGATCGATTGTTTCAAGCTTTTTGGGTTTTTGCTTAAACTTGAGTTTATTGTTAATTGTCATTGCAATTTACCTGACAAAGTGTGATTAAACTTAATGATATTAGTAAAATTGAGAAAGGTGAAAATGTTTTTCTCCAGCCTTTCTTCATTTCCCAGGTTTTGTTTACTCATCGATTTTCTTGCCATTTTCACTTATTTTTTTTGTTTGGTTGCGGGTGAACCAGGTTTGGGTTAAAATGAACCAGTAACTGTTAAAGTCAGCAGTTTGTATGGCATACGAAAAGCATTAGCTGTAAATTGTTAAATTGTTAAATTAGCTGAACAGTAAGCTTTGTGCTGTTGAACCATTCATTTGATAATGTTATTATCATTATTATTACCTCTGTATTATTCAATGTGTTCAATTTATTTGATAAACAACAAAATAAAGAGCCAAGAATGGACAATAAAAATGATCAGCCAAAAAGATGGTGAATAAGGATGAAAATTGTTAGAGATTGAAAGCCTTTCAAGTTGAAGCTTATTGCGTGTTTGTGAAAACATCCAAAAATAGTTGACTTTTTTACTGAGTTTTGCAATATTTACCTCAATTTCATGAATTCCAGTTTAAAAAGAAGGATAACAAAAGTATTTTATATCTCGATCCGTGAAACCAATGTAGCAATATCACTCAAAAGCTCATGACAAGCAGGATCTTCCTAATTTTGATGAAACTTCAAAATCTTATGTAAAACCAGATGTACAAATGTCAAGCAAATTGACTTTTCTGTTGTTGGGTTAAACAAAGCAAATTGAGACTATTATGCCATTTATGAGGCTAATACCAGCAAATTAAACTACAAATATCATTAAAGTTTGATTAAAATTGAAGTTTTGTTATTTGTTTCATGCTTCTGATACAAACAAGCCAATAATTTTACATGCAATGTGTGTATTTATCTAGTTATTATATCAATATAAGTATTCCATGACAATGAAAATTCGGTTTTCTGGTTAATATTGATGCATAAATTGGAAAAGATTATATCATTATTGTTATTACAATACAAATGGAACAAGGAAAAAGCTTAATTATATTCAATATAATCACATTAATCTTATTCTATTACTTTCATTGACAAACAATTCTCTACTCTGAATGGTAATAAGATTTTCAGGAGTTGTTTCCACGATCCTTTTATTATATTTTATTGAATACAGTATGAGTTGTCTGTTGATAAAGTTGCAGGTAACAGTAATATTAAAAATGTTTAAAATGAAACAAGATATTTACAGAGGGAATAATATTTAAGAATAATTTCATTTTGCTTTTTTCCATGTTTCCCTTCATTTTGTTGATTCTTGATTCACATTTTTACATCTTTTAATATAAAAAATGAACATATGAAATGTAAAAAATTTAAGAAAAGGCTCAAAAAAAAACATTTCACCAGAAACACTTTTCCTCTGAAAACATTCAACCATCCTTTTGGCTGTTCCAATGATTACCAGGGTGATGTGAAGCCAAGGTAATAAATAATTGATTGCTTCAAAAGTTGATCATTTTTGGTGATATCAACACTGGATCGTCAATCAAATCATCTCATGTGTCAACAGTTAACCATCATTTAACCATAATCATGTCACAAGGTAAGGTTTCAAGACAGTAACCAGTTTGGGTTCACCAATTCGTGTCATTTTAAACTTTGGTCATTTTGGGTTCGTTTTGTTAGATTTTTTCAAAGGTCAGGCAAAGGATAAAGATAATTATAAAATCTGTTTTCAGAGATTTCCCTTTTTAGAGCAATGCATTTGCTTCTTGTTTATTCTTGGCATTGAAATGGCTGGCAATTAAGTTTGAATTTAAAGTGTTTTGAATTAAAAGTCACTTAAGAGTCAATTCAATGGGAAAGATTCAAAACCCATTTATATGGCACAGATAATGTTCATCTGACAATGGCTTGGATAATATTGAAATTATATTGGAATTTTGATCAAACAAGGATAAAATGATGTCAATGGTGATGATCATTATTATTATAATAGTTAAGATCATTTGGATAACCTTTTGATGGATAAGCGTGAAAAAGATGGTGAAAAGAAATGGAAGAAAACAATTGGATTGAAAGTTTCTTTGAAAATTTAATGTTGGGTTGACAACAGCAAATGAAAGAAGCAAAAAAGAGTAGTTTTTTAACTTTATGAGTTTTTTATTTTTCATCATCTAATAATAATATAATGTTTCGTTGTGTTCAAGTGCATTTGAAATCAACCAACTGTAAATGAGAAATGATGAACAAAATGTTCCTGAAAAGGCTCATTCGTTCACTAATAGTTTTTTTTCTTGCTTTTCAGGAAAACAACTTTTTCCTTTTGCATGAAAAATATTTCCAATGCTCTCAACTGCATTCAAATATTGATATATATTTGATTAATCAGGATCAATTATCTGAACAAAAGGTAGCAATGTTGCTTGTCACCTTGAGCTTGAGCTTTTCTTTCAAGTTTCAAGTCAATAGAGGCAAAGAGTCAGTTCATCAATTGATGAGACTAGAAAATCAATAAGCCAAAATTGAAATTGAAATATAAAAGGGTGACAGTGTGATACAATGAAAAATGAAAGACTCAATTCAATTTTGGATTGAATTTTTGAAAAGGTTTGTGTTTTCAGATGAGTCAAAGACGATAATTTTGCCAATCCAAAAGATAACAATAAAAAATTGAGGAATACGATGTTATTGTTGAAGTTGTTGATGGTGATCAATTAATGATAAGTGGAAGAAAAGAATAACAATTGTGACAAAAAGAGATAAAAGGGAGAAAAAAATCCTCATTTCGTTCGTTTCTTTGTCAATGTTCACCATCTTATTAAGGTATCATATCTTTTCCCTTTTATCCATCAGCATCTTCACCATCCTCTTCATTTTGATTACAATTTCACTCCGAGAACGAAAGAGACCAAATAATAATAGCATCATCGTGATGGTTCAATGGTTCGTACAGAAGAGTGGAGAAATCCAATGATAATAACAATAATTTTGGTAAAAAAAGCGTCTCTTCCAAGTTGCTTATCAAAAATAACAGATGAAATATTGAAGCCTTGAAGATTATTGAGTTGAGAGTGTTTTTCAGCATGTATCAAGTAAAATGCATAATCAGCAGACAGAACACTGGGAGTTGAATCATGGTGAGTTTGGTGGGAACAGTGGAATGAAACGAGAAAACGTCCTTTTGAGTAAATCTGAATGGAGGAACAAGAAAAATATAATTAATCTAAATGATCTGATTATAAGGTTTAATTGTTATTTTGTTCAAGATGAGATCTATTAATGATAACTATTCATGTTGATATAAGTTATATCATATAACTTACCATTTAATTGGATTAATCAAACATTTATCAATTCAATTGGTTCAACTTGGTCTAGATACAAGGAATGATATTGCTTTGTTGTGAATGAATGATGATGCCCATTTTATCAGTTGTGCTGGTGAAGAGGAAACCATTTTCAAGATGATCAGTTAGTTTCAATTTTGAATCTATTCCGCCGTTCATCCAACCAAATAACAATCTGTTATACTGCCGGTGCTGTTAATTGATTGATTAAAAGGGAATTAGAATTTGATCAAATTTAATTTCTTTTTGTTCTGTTAAGTTGAGTACTTGAGATGATGGATTTACTGATTTTCAATGGGAATATGGAATTACTCAAAATAAAAAAAAATGTTTCAATGAACGCCCATGCAAAAAATATATCATCAATAGATTATTATTATTGGTTTAACTCCCCAGGAGTCAAAATATCAACACATCACCACCACAATCAGGGAATTTGACTGAGAAAAAAAGATGATTGAGTTTATTGTCATGAAATTACATTATGTATTGAATATTTCAGGTAAAAAAAGAAAAATGATGAAAATGGATCTTTTTACTGTTAAAAGTTGAAGGTTTTGTAATTATCTGTAACTAGAAAATCCTAAATAACTAGAAATTGTTTATTTACATGGGATTCCCCCGAAATTCAAATTTTTAAATTACCACTGGTTTTGGTAATTTAAATTGTAATTGGAATTATGCACAACAATTGGACTTAAACTGTAGCTTTTTTGATTGAGCTTTCATTTAGTGGAAGATAAAAAAAACTGTAGTCAACTGTACATTAATATTTATTATTACTATTTAACGTTCAATCAACTTGATAAGGCCTACGATCGATTGGCTCAAGTACTCATGATGATGGATTAGTTAACATTAATTTTGACTGATTGAGCTACAATTATGGCCAAATTATTCATGATAAAATCCAAATCTAGTTTTGAATCCAGAATAAAAATGAATTTCATCGATAAAATCCTGTATTCAACAGCCTACACACCGTTAACTACGGAACAATTAGTATTTTCAAGTTAACAGCATGTGATTGATAATCAGTATACAATGAATTAATGATAAGGTGGATATAGATTTTCTCTCAATTTAGGCTCACTTTTGCATCAACTAATTGACTTATTGACACCTCCATTTTCAGACGGTTTTTTTGTTTGCTTTTCTTGTTGAAATCTAAATTGGAGATTGGAAGAAAATATTGATGGTGATAGTCAAATTTATATAGCAAACAATTAAAAGAAATTGACGGTAAATATGTCAATATATTGATTGAAAAAGGTTGAAAATCTGTACAAAAATAGAGAGTTGAAAGGAGCCTGAGAAGAAATAATCATTGAAAATAAAAGCTCTGTAAAGACTTACCCAGAATGCATCTTGGAGATTAACAGTCAAATTATTCTCAATTGATACTGTGAGTTATCTAACCATGAGATCCAGAAAAGGTTAGGTTGATCAGAAGTCGAATTTGTCTTTTCACTTTGCTCCATCAAGATATGACCAGAAATTAGACCATGGTTGAAAGAAGACACAGATTCAGGAGAGAAACAAGATTGACAGAAGATACAAGATGAAAAGGAAGACGCTGAAATTGAAAGAAGAGCTAGATTGAGAGAAAGGAAGATTGAAAGAAACAATTTCAATGTCAATGAACTTACATGAAATAAAGTAAAACCCGAGAGAAAGGAGCGGGAAGAGTTTTCCTGTTCTGTCTTCCTTACTCCTTTCACCATGTTCATGATCAGCGACATTAACCGTTAGAAGACCGTTTGTTTAACCAGTTTTTAGGTTTTGACAAATTGAAAGCTAAATATTCTTACCGTTAAAATCCTTTTCCTTATCTTTGAACTTGTTACTCATTTTTTCATCATCTACCATAAAGAGAGGAAGGAAAGTAAAACAAGTGAGTGAGACAAAAAAGAGGGAAAATATGATGATTAAGAGTGGAGACTAATGAGAGAGAAAAGGAGAGAAAGAAAAGGTAAGGGGATGAATAGAAAGGGGAAGTTTCTTGATTAAACGAATCTTTTTTTTGAACTTACCTTTCAATTGGTTAATATCAACTGATAGTCATCAAGCTTCATAAAGCTTTGTTTTTATACAGTTTTACATTTTCTTATTGTTCTGTTTCAACTTTATTTCATTCATCCAAGTCTCCACAATCAACCTTGATTTTAATCAGACTGAGAATAATAATCCTTCCTCTATTTTAATCGTCATCATCAGCAATTTCATCTTCTTTTTATCCTTTTTTTCATGGTTCCTCTCACACGTTTTTATCATTTATCTTGATTGGTAAAAAACTGATAACTTTCCTTTACATTTGCTTATTTCAACTATTGTTTTCTTCCGTGACATTTTGTGTGATTCTTGTTTCTTAAATTTGTTTTTTTCTCTTCTCTTTTCTCTTTATATCTTCATAGAGGTACCTGATGCTGATGGTACTCACATAATTACTATCAATCAAAGTGATGTTCAACGGAAATCTGGCTGTGAACATCAACTACTAATAACTACAAGTGACGAAGATCGAAAGTTAAGCCTTTCCTCATCCTGTGATTCCTTTGAACGAGGAAATTCAAAAAGCTTATCTCCATCGCCTTCAAATCCCCGCCGTCCTCAACAGCGACAATCTAAACGTCTTCTGCCAACATTAAACCATCAATTGAGTGATCCATACACATTTAATCGACACCAATCGTACCAAAACAAACAAAAACCTTCCCATTCGCCCAGTAGTCTTTACCCGCACTCACAATCTCACCACTCACATTCAATATCTACTTCTAATAAACATCACCATCATCCTCATACCTCACCATCTTCTTCCTCGTCTTCTCACCATCATTACCATCGTCATCAATTAGAACCCAATCCTGGTCATCATCATTACCATCAAAAACAGCAATCACCAACCTTACCAAGATATCCATATAAACCAGAAATGCCATCAGTTCAGCGAATCACATCTTATGAACCAACCCTTGACCTTGGAGCAAATTATGGTTCTTCACCAACATCATTAACTGCAATAGGATCAACATCTTCAACAAAAGCCATTGATGATCATCATTTTCCTGATCGATTGGGATCAGGTCTTTTGGTTCGCTCATCATCAGATCGAACCCCAACTCCTGGTTCATCTTTCTCTGAAGAATCAGATTCCCATTATCATCATGATGTTGACCTTTCAATTAACCGTAAATCCTCCTCACCCTCATCCACAACATCAACCAAAACTCATCGACTCTCTGGAATCCTCTCAGTGCCTACCTGGAAGTAAGTTAATGTGACAAATTTTCCAACTATCTCCAATTTATCTTTGAAAATTAATCCATGCTATCCAACTTGATCAACTCAAATATCATCGCCTACCTGTTCAATCCAACTTTTTACTTCCTTTCAAAAGTTTATACTGGTGTTAGAATGAACCATTTCCACATTTGAGCGCTTGCAACTTGCAAGTTCATCAAGATAAAAATCTCAAACTAACACCATTCAATAGAAAAATTGTCGTTGTTTCGTTTGGTCAGCTTTTAAAAAATTTCTAAACTCAGATCATTTTTCATTGAGGCGACGAATTCGAAAAAAATGGCCCGTTTGGATGAGTCTTGTTCTATACAATTTTTTATTAACCCATCTGAAACATTCAGCTCTTTTGATAGCGTGCAGCTGACTACGAAGCCACCATCAAACGTTTTGTGAGGTTAGTTAGCGTCTCGAGAGCTCTTGTCTAAAATTCAAATGAAAAGATATCTCAATCTTTTAAATGATTTTTTGCCAACTAATTAAAGTCTGTATATCGACAGTGTAAATTAACTGCATCTTGATCACCTTAGCTCTTACCTGCTTTAATTTATCAACTAACTATCCACCTTAAATAATTGAACTCTAGTTGTTAAAGGCTCACACTTATTAGTCTCGATTAGCTTTCGAAAGCAGCTTGTTAATTGTAGCCGTAATTGGCAGTTTAATTGGGTAGTTTTGATCATAATTGGCAGTAATAAAATGGATAACATTAGGAACAATCAAAACTGTTGAAACTCAAGATTTCCATATCAGATATTCAAGGTTTTTCTTTTGCAGATTAAATGCTGATTAAGTTAATTAACATCACTTCTATTATTGCTTTTAGCAAAGCGATTTGGTAATTAAGACAATCCCTTATCATTTCTCATTTGGTCATCATTTATTCGATTGATTATTGAACCTTGATTTTCTATTGTTTCTATCATTGGTTTGACTGATTTTATGCAACTCCATTTATGTTAAAATGATCATCAAGGTGAACATAAAATCAAACAATATTCAACTTAAGATGGTCATTTGTTGAGCTATTTTTGGTCAACAATTTTTTAATCTATTAATATCTATTAATTTGAGCATTATTCACGTCATTATTGATCAAAGCATCAAAGCATGATGCAGACTAACCTTTTTTTTTAAATTAGCAGTAACCATTAAAGCAATTGTTTTGAAAAAGTTGGTTAAAAAATCAATAATCAACGTTATCTGATTGATTGAAATCTTAACTGAATCAAATTTCAAGAGCAATTTGCTAATGTTGTCAATTTGGTAATCAATTTAGAGTACTTGTTTTAAACTGTCATCTGATTGTCTAAGTTGACATTTTAACATTTTTGTAACGGTTTATGTTTGGAGCAATGTTTTCATTAAACAACAATGATATTAAGGGTAAAGTCCTCACTAAGATTGAGGGTGGATAAGTAGATGAAAGAGTGGGAAGTGGATCCGGTGTAAAGGTGTAACTATCTATGAATGATGACGATTGATGATGAGGTTAATGGACTCATGAAATATTGAAACAGAAGCCAAAACTCACAAAGCTTCATAAAGGAAAGAAAAGTGGAAAAGGGTCACATAGAGTTTTGTCATGCTACCAAATTATAACATTCAGGTAAATGCATCCTTAAGTTATTCATTGAAATGTTGGCTGTTAAGCTAACCATGGAAGATTCTGATGAATCAGATGATTATGATATGATGATATGATGACAGGAAAGAGTTGAAACAATTATTATGGTGATGAGAGCTAAACATTTGTTTCATTCAACAAATGACATGAGCCAAATCTGAAGGATAAGAAAATTATCCGCGAAAATTACCCGAGAAAATGTTTTCCGCAAGAAATTTTTTGAAATTTATTCAGAAAATGAAGCTCGAATTTTCTCCATTCATTCGACTTTAAATGTAATCTAAAGATTCAATTTACTTGATACTTTTTGAGCCATTTTCATCGTGCTTTCCAAATTTCACGTGATTTAACCAGAAAACCCAAATTATTCCTAAAATCCTTTTTGGTTTGCATTCGAGCAATGGTTTGAGGGCACAACTGGTTAGAAGCTTTTTTCGGTTGTTCATTGCTACCTTCGAACTATAGATTCGAGGGTTCTCTTATTTCTTCATATCCATTCACTTTGAAACATTTCATTCAATTTGGTGGAAGAAGAATCTCTACGGAATCGATTCTCAACATTTACTTTTTTTATATTTTGTCTTCTTCTTCTCATCATTATTACCTTAATATTGATCCACATTTCATTTTATTATCATTATTTATGCATTCATTGACTCATGATTATCATGATAACCTTCAAATGTTGATAATTATTTTCATTTTTTCTACATTTCGTCTCTTCCTTCCAACCATTTAACCATCCAACTTTAATCCATGCTTAATGTCATTACGCTTTTGACAGTCTTTCAATTTTATTGCCTTCATCTTCCCTCTTTTTTTATCATGTTAGTCTCTTATTTCAAATGTTATTATGATAACATGATTAACTATTGAACCAGTTAAGAATAACCCATTTTTAATGTCCAATTGATAACAGCTGACTCGGCAAACATCAGACAATTTGACACAATTTTGCATTTTCATTGCCACCTTCATCTTTATTTTTTCAAAAGTCAATCTCATGCTCTTTTGATTATAATTAATTAATCATCAAATATTTACTCTTTTAATAAGGTTTAATTTAAAAATAGAAGTTCAATATTCACGATTAATCAAATTAGATGAGCACAAGTGTTGATCAGACATTTTGAGTTCAATAAAAGAGTTAACATTTGGGTTAAAACATTAGGTTGTCTCAATAAACCCAAATCTTGTGGTTACAGTTAAACTTGTTCAAATATAAACAATTTCAACAATCAAACAAATAGACATTTTTATAGCAGTTAACTAAATCATCCTTTCAATTCAAACTGATTAACATAGAAACAATTCTCATAGAATCTCATTTATAATGCTTGTAACCCATTGAAATGAATATAAAATGAAACTTGACCTTAATTTAGCCATAGGCTTAACCAAATCTGATAGCAACCTCATTAATTTATATAACAATAGAAAAAGTAAAAAATTTTCACTCAATTTTGGTTTGAAATGTTCATCTTTTCAGTTTGATTACATATTTGTTTAACCATAACATTAACATTGTCTTTTTTCATTGAATCTGGTTTCAATTTGTCAAGAATCAATTGTTAACAATTTTTCTCATTGCTAATTGAATTTTTAACCGTTACACTTGTTTAAAGGTTGATTTGTTTCCTCTTTTGGCCAGCAATTGTTTAACCTCCTAAGCTTTACCCGTTCAGTTTGAAGCCCACTCAATGAGGAAGCTAAACATTAGCTCGGTCATTCATCTTGATTTTTCAAACCAACTCATCTTACTCATCTTAATTATCAACATTATTTCACTTTTAAATTGCAAATCTAACAGTTTTCATTATTTCTGTTTCAACATGTCCTCACCCTGAAGGGTTACTCCATTTTTACTCTTTAACCCTCAATTGTAACAACTAATGAAATCCAAAATTTACAATCTCTAATGATCTTTAAAGCCTTTTCCGGAAAATTAGTCACATTTTAACCAGCCTTGGGGTTTCATTAAATTACCGTTTCAAATGGTTATGAATCAAGATGAAAAATAACAATGAATCTAACATATTTTGTTGAAACATTGTTAAATTGTAAGAGTAATCATTTTTTCACTGAAAGGCCTTATTAGCTAAACTATCCAATTTAATCATCTATTGATAATCAAATGACTTTCTAAGTGCTCCAGTTGACTACTTTCTTATTCATTGGAATTTGCTGAGGATAATCTCACTCAAAATCCATAAACCTTTAATCCATTTCAATACTTCATTGATCTTTCGCTTTCCTCTTTCAATGTTTCGCACATTGAATGTATTAAATAGGAATCTTTTAGATCTAAAAGTGACCCATTTGCTAATGGCTTTTCATTAATAATTTAATCTCTGTTTACTTCAACCCTTCATAAGCTCACTTTATTTACATTTGCAAATTGTTTATCATTACCTTATAATTACCATTTGAAGAGGTCAAATGTCCATCTATTTTGGACTTTCATCTAATTATAAGCTTTAATCAAACCATTGTTTTCAGGCTATATCCGAGTCACCAATTGCATTTAAATTGATGATTCAACTGATTTATTAGTTGCTCATTAATTTCACTTGAACATCTAAACTGCACAAATTAGTGGTTCTTTATGAAACATTCAATGATTATTATTATTCTAGTTGATCTCAAATTTCATTTTACAATATTCACTTTATTTTCAGCTTAAATTTAAATATAATTGTCCGTAATTATAGATTATTATCGTTATTAGTAAATAACAATTGTTCGGTTATTCAAGATGAAACAAGGAATAATGTAATCAACATTTTTATTATGAAAGTGATACATTCCTTGTTACATTATAGTTTATAGAGATTTATCAACCTATTCAATGGAAATCAATAAATTACCTTGTTAATGATGTGATTATTTATAATGATAATAATGATTATAAATGATCATTTTCAGCTCAAAATTTTTACTTTGCACAAAAGATTAATTTGGCTGCTTTTTGTGTAAACCAGTGAATTTCCAATTGATTTATTGATTGTAATACTCTTTTTGCACTATTAATTAACACGAATACCAGCTTAAGAATTAGATTAAATATCAATTGTTAATAATTTACTCGACAAAAATAGTGGAATCTATCTAACAGATTCTTAATCTTGTAATAAAGTTAGTTAATGTTTGCTGTTACGCGCATTTGTAATTTGATTGTTAACAGTCTTAGTGAAAGAGAATCTTCAGTTTACTGTAATTTTTGAATAATTAGGAAATGCTCTTGATTTGATTGATTTACTTACACAGTTGATTATTATAATTTGTTCAAGTACATTTGTACTTTATTTTAAATTCAAGTGTTGATCTGTTATTGAGTTGATTATTGCTAGGCAATTTGTACGATTAATTACACTGTTTACAATTTGAAAACTAATAAAATTTATTTTCATTTTTTCCCCTTCAGTGCTGAACCACGAGAATCAATAAGTAACAATGGAAGGCAGGAATATGATGATGAAAGCAATATTGATCCGGTTACTTCGAATAATAATGTTCATCACAAAGTTAATGATAAGCAAGAATCAAATGACGATTATGGTAAATCGAATTACAATTCACTTCATCTCGATGAGATATTAAATGGTCGTCAAAAGACAATACGTAAATTAGGTTGGGATCATTTTTCATCTGAATGGCTTGATTGGGATGTAAGGTATGTTAAGCAAGCCCATGTAAGATGTACTGAAGTGCCATAATATTGGAACAAAGTCAAATTACATTATTTAATAATCAGTTTTTGTTGTAGACAAGAGCTGCTATTAAATAAAGGCGAGGCAATTGTTGAGTTTCAAATTGGTTGACTTGTATTTTTATATTTTTTATAGACCTTCAACTGTACCAACAAATATAATCAATAGACGTGCTATTGATGCAGAGGACAATGCCGATGAGACTTATGGCAATAGCGATGGTGAAATGTATGGATCGGACTGGGATGAACAAGAAGATCCAGCTGATTATGTTAAAGGAGGTTATCATCCAGTCAAAATTGGAGATGTTTTCGGTTCACGATATCATATAATCAGGAAACTTGGTTGGGGACATTTTTCAACAGTCTGGTTGTGCTGGGACCTTATGTAATAAACACTTTTACCTTGGTGTCTTTTCGCCTATTCATTCAACTCAGACTCGAATAGTTTTTGACCATTTCTTGTTTTTTAATTTAGATTAAAAAGATTTGTGGCTCTTAAAGTGGTCAAGAGTGCTGCTCATTACACTGAGACTGCTATAGATGAGATTAAATTATTGAAAAATGTAATTACATAAATGATTTGAACAACTGACAGTTTGCTCTTGGTCTTTATCTTGACCCTATATTAATCTTATTGATTTAATGACTTTTTTAAGGTTCGAGAAAGTGACCATGATGATCCGAATCGAAGTAAAGTTGTTCAGTTATTGGATGATTTCGAAATCACTGGTGTTAATGGAACACGTATGTACCATTCTGCCATTACTTTTTTCAGCGACAATTATCTTTTCTAATTCAAATTGTATTTTATCAAATCTCAGATATTTGCATGGTTTTCGAGGTTCTTGGATCAAATCTTCTCAAACTCATCATCCGTTCAAATTATGAAGGTATTCCGATTCAAAATGTGAAATCTATTATTAAACAGGTATATATTTATGATAAGAATAAAACATTAGTATACAAATATGTATTTTTAATAATATTTATTTATGATTCCAGGTACTTCAAGGATTGGACTATCTTCATACCAAATGTCAAATTATTCACACTGACATTAAACCAGAAAATATATTACTCGAAGTTGATGAAAATTATATTCGTAGATTAGCAATCGAAGCAACTCATTTATCTAAACTAGGAATGAAACTACCTGGTTCTTTGGTTTGCACAGCTCCACAAGATTTATTTGATACATCAGATAGCACATTAATGACCAACGAGACTAGCAATAAGACATCAGTGAATAAAAACAAAACAATCATGAGAAGAGCTATCTCTTGTCCTGGTAAATTTGAATTAACTTATTGAAAATTTTCCTATCTTAATAATTACTTTGTCCTTTTTCTTCAGATAATCAAAAATCAGTGCCTGATCCCGCTAATGAAATTTGTGATATAAGAGTGAAAATTGCTGATCTTGGAAATGCTTGTTGGATAGTAAGCAATCAATCATTAAAAATTAAGATTATTCATAATAGATGGTTTCCATATTCTAAATCAAAATTATTTCTTATTTTATTAGGACCACCATTTCACTGAAGATATTCAAACCCGTCAATATAGATGTTTAGAAGTAATTCTTGGTGCAGGTTATTCGGCTCCAGCTGACATATGGAGTACAGCTTGTATGGCATTTGAATTGGCTACTGGAGATTATTTATTTGAACCTCATTCAGGACAAGACTACACCAGAGATGAGGATCATTTAGCTCATATAATTGAACTTTTAGGTGAAATACCACGGCATATTGCTTTAAGTGGGACTTACTCTAAAGATTATTTCAATAGAAGAGGTAAACAAATACACAAACATACTCATTGAGAATTCGAACCGGATGATTCATAGTTAATTAATAATTATTTTTGTCTAACTTTTTACAGGTCAACTTCGAAGTATAATATCTTTCAAGCCATGGGGTCTTTTTGAAGTTCTAACCCAGAAATATAAATGGGAACCACAAATCGCCCAAGAATTTACTGATTTCCTAAGACCAATGCTTGAATATGATCCAGAAAAACGTGCTAAAGCATCAGATTGTTTGGCTCATCCGTTTTTAGCTGACTGTGATACAGATTTATCTTAAAGAAGAAGAATTAAAAGATTAACAAAAAGGGAAAATTTTATACTCACAATTGTCAGCCTAAAGTTGTGTTTCAAAAAAAGTTCGTTGTAAATGAATAATGATTCGGGTGAAAGAGATTTGCTCTGATGAAAATATTTGAAGATATGCGCATATTTAGCCTTGGGTGTTTTAACTTCTTCGGTAGACGAGTATAAATAGAGTGAGTTTTTCAATTGTGGCCATCAGTTCAATCTTTACGTTAAATCTAGTGATATACTTTCATTTCTCGTGAAATTTTTACTTTGTTTCTTCAAAACACAAACACACACACAAACCTCATCAACATGAAATTCATCATTGTAAACTTTTTACTATGTGCAACTTTAATTTCAATGGTTAGCGCCTTTAAAAAAGTCAAAGTTGTTGAAGTCGAGAGCAGCAAGGTCCATGGATCAGTGTTGACAAAACAAAAAGCAGAAGCTGCTGGTTTAATTGCTGGAACCGCTACTGGAATATTTAAAAAAGGCAAATCACCCAAAGTTATCTACAAACCTGTCAAAATTGAGGAGCCCAAAATGAAAATTCGATATGTATCCGTTGTTAAACCAATGTTGATAAGAATTGACCCACCAAAACAACAAGAGACTTTATATGTAAGGCATGAAGTCAAGTCTAAGAAGAAAAGTGGATTCAAATTCCTTCCATCTTTTTTGAAGGGATACGTCAAGGGAAAGTTCATTGGGAAAGCAATCTCAAAAAAATTGTAATTTACTAAATATTTCAAATAAATTATTCATTATATGATCTAAATAATTTTTTGTGTTCTCAATTGAGTTGTTACGGGAAAAAATTTGTTTATGAGTTTAAACTTGAAACTCTCGCACGTTGAAACTTCCACCGCTTTTTGGGCAATTGTGTAAGCAGAATTTCTATGAAACTTATTAGTGTAATTTTTAGTTATCTACCAGAAAATGTTTCATTACGAGAAATAGCACTTTTCTTTTCATGTAAAAGAGATCAATTCGATTTTTAGTTGAATCGATTGCATTTCATGACTGGTTAAGAATGCAAATAAATAAATTTAGTCCAGGGCTCATTTGGGCGCATCAATTTTTTTCAGGCTTTTATATCGATTTTTTTAAATAACTCTTTACAATAGATGAGGGAAATGTCTAATGAGGTCAGTTCTCTTTGAGAACCATTCCAACCTCCCAGCAATTTTTGAAACGGGCAAAGCAAATTAGTCAACTTTCTGTTTAGAATCAAGAGAAAGTCAAACAGTAAGCGTTTACCATCAAAGTTCTAGAGAGCAAAGAAATTCCCAAAGTTATATTTACACCATCAATCAATTCGTGAACCATTCCATTACTTTCTCGTTTCGCCGACCATAAGCTCGATCCTCAACCAAACGGATAACATTATTAAATTGAAGCCTTTTTCAATCTCGTTCATTAAATCAATGCAATAACCTTCGAAGCGATCGTTTCCAGTCAATCCTTTTTTATCATAATCTTCAACAAACATTGTATAAGGTCGACCCTATTTAAAAGTGGACGTTTCACAGTAAAAAAGGTCAATAAGAGTTTTTATTCAATCAGAAAGATGAATATTTGTTGAAATTAAAAACTTTAACATTTATGCACAAATTGACTCAAATTGACACAAATACTGCAAAACAAATGGTCAAAAACGGGTAAAAATAAACTTCTATCAAATTTAAACTCTGTATGTTTGTAGGAGAAACTGCGTCCATTTTGTGAGTTGAAAATCTCTCTGGTCATTAGTTCTTCAGAAGGCGAGGTAAATGTTGAAACTTCGATCACAATTTGCGCACGGTGTGAGCAGATTTTTCAATGAAATTCATTATTTTATGTAAATTTTGATGTTCAACCAGAAAATGTTTATTTTGAGAAATAAAATTTTTCATTTTCTGTATAACAGAAAAGTTCGATTTTCAATCCATAAAACGTGCTAAAGCATCAGATTGTTTGGCTCATCCGTTTTTAGCTGACTGTGATACAGATTTATCTTAAAGAATGAGAATTAAAAGATTAACAAGAAGGGAAAATTTTATACTCACAATTATCAGCCTAAAGTTGTGTTTCAAAAAAAGTTCGTTGTAAATGAATAATGATTCGGGTGAAAGAGATTTGCTCTGATGAAAATATTTGAAGATATGCGCATATTTAGCCTTGGGTGTTTTAACTTCTTCGGTAGACGAGTATAAATAGAGTGAGTTTTTCAATTGTGGCCATCAGTTCAATCTTTACGTTAAATCTAGTGATATACTTTCATTTCTCGTGAAATTTTTACTTTGTTTCTTCAAAACACAAACACACACGCAAACCTCATCAACATGAAATTCATCATTGTAAACTTTTTACTATGTGCAACTTTAATTTCAATGGTTAGCGCCTTTAAAAAAGTCAAAGTTGTTGAAGTCGAGAGCAGCAAGGTCCATGGATCAGTGTTGACAAAACAAAAAGCAGAAGCTGCTGGTTTAATTGCTGGAACCGCTACTGGAATATTTAAAAAAGGCAAATCACCCAAAGTTATCTACAAACCTGTCAAAATTGAGGAGCCCAAAATGAAAATTCGATATGTATCCGTTGTTAAACCAATGTTGATAAGAATTGACCCACCAAAACAACAAGAGACTTTATATGTAAGGCATGAAGTCAAGTCTAAGAAGAAAAGTGGATTCAAATTCCTTCCATCTTTTTTGAAGGGATACGTCAAGGGAAAGTTCATTGGGAAAGCAATCTCAAAAAAATTGTAATTTACTAAATATTTCAAATAAATTATTCATTATATGATCTAAATAATTTTTTGTGTCTTCAATTGAGTTATTACGGGAAAAAATTTGTTTATGAGTTTAAACTTCACGCCTTTTGCTCCAGCCATTGTAACCAATAGTTACAATGTCTCTATGTAACACTCTGAGGTTGATAACATTGATCTTAGGTTTTAATATTTAACTCGTTTAGATATAAATTTTGTACACCTCAGCATTGATGATGACTTCGAAAATAATATTTATTCTAATTTTTTCATTGTATATTTGCAATGATTTCACATCTGTACTTGGAGCCGATCGTTCTAAGTTCAAAACTTGTAGTGAAAGCGGTTTCTGCAGGTAAGAATTAAACTTCTCTACTCTTAATCTCCCTTGTGTTTCTGCATTGTTCTAATTTCACGTTGTTTTGATGCAGACGGAATCGAAACATCAAAGGAAAACCAAATAAATGGGTTTTAGATCCCACAACAGTGCAACCTAGTGATAATAAACTTGGCTTTGAAGCTATTCTCAAAAATGAGCTTAATGGTGTTCTCCTCCGTCTCACTATCAATGCTGCATTAAAAGACAGTTCAGTTTTACATGTCAGAATTAATGAGGCCCATCCAGGTAGAGAAAGATACGATCCAAGAGAAGCATTGGTTGAAAATATAGAATATGGTAAAATCAATATTGGTAAACCCACCGATAAAGATGTCACTCTTACCTTTGGACCCGCTGACGCTTCACATAAAGTATTGATTGCTTTCAATCCATTCAGAGTCGACATATTCACTGGTGATAGATTAGTTGTCAGTGCTAATGCTCGAGAATTCCTGAAATTTGAACATTTCAGGCAAAAGAGAGAAAACGTACCTGAGGTGAGTAACAAATTTTTTATTTGAGTTTCAGCAACTATGAAAATATTATTAATTGTCGGTTCTCGCTTCTTATTATCTTCTATCTTATTTGAATATCAGGAAGAAAAATTAGAAGAAGAAGAAGATGGTGGCTGGGAAGAAACCTTTAAATCTTTTGTTGACAGTAAACCTTATGGACCAATGTCAGTAGGAATGGACTTTTCTTTTGTTGGTTTTGATCATGTTTATGGTTTACCTGAGCACGCTGACTCTTTTGCATTGAAAAATACTCGAGATGAAACAGATCCTTACCGTTTCTATAATGTGGATATTTTTGAATACGAATTAAACAATGGAATGGCTTTGTATGGGGCTATACCTTTTATGGCCGCTCATTCCGAAGATTATTCAGTTGGTCTACTCTGGTTGAATCCTTCTGAAACTTGGGTTGACATAGAATCATCAAACCAAGGAGTTCGCGGTTTATTCTCACATTTAGTTTCTGGAGAAGTTAAAAGTCGATTAACACATTGGTTCTCTGAGACTGGGTTAATTGATGTTTGGATAATGTTAGGACCAACTCCACTCGATGTAATGAGACAAAATGGTAAAATAACTGGTACTCTTGAATTGCCTCCTTATTATGCAATTGGTTATCATCAATGTCGCTGGAATTATTTCAGTCAAGAAGAGTTAAATGAAGTGGAGCGCCAATTTGATGCCAATGACCTTCCATTGGATGTTCTCTGGCTAGATATTGAATATACTGAAGGTAAATTTTACTAATTTTACGATTTCTTCACGCTTCAGCTAACTTATTGATTTTTCTCTTCAGGACGATCCAAAAAATACTTTACATGGGATCCAGTTATGTTCTCTGATCCTAAAGGACTCATTACAAATCTAACAAGCAAAGGTCGACAATTAGTTGCCATCATTGATCCACATATCAAAAAAGACACAAATTATCCAATCTACAATGAGGCTGTTCAAAATAACTACTTCATAAAAAATAAAGATGGCAATGATTATGAAGGGTATTGTTGGCCTGGACCTGCATTGTATCCTGATTTCTTGAATCCTGCTGTTCGAGAATGGTGGTCAAGTAAATTCAATCCAGAATTTTTCCCTGGATTTACAGATGGTAATGTTGGCCTTTGGAATGATATGAACGAACCAAGTGTCTTCAATGGACCTGAAATGTCTGCTCCTCGGGATGTTGTTCATATGAACGGCATTGAGCATCGTGATATACACAATATGTAAGTTATTATGAGGAAAATTATCCGTCTATAGAATGTACTTTATTTTAAAATAAGTAATATTTTCATATGAATTAATGTTCCATTTACAGGTACGGTTTCTTAGTAACTAAAGCAACATACAAGGGCTTAACTACTTTTGCTCCAAATCGTAGACCATTCATTTTGACTCGATCATTCTTTGCGGGCTCTCAGCGTTATGCTATGGTTTGGACTGGTGATAATATGGCTAAATGGGAACATTTGAAAATATCTATTCCAATGATTCTTTCTCTTGGAATCTCTGGAATGGCATTTTCTGGTGCAGATGCTCCTGGTTTCTTCTATGATCCAGAATCAACTGAATTGGTTGTTCGTTGGTATCAAGCTGCTGCATTCCAACCATTCTATCGAGCTCACGCTCATCTCGACACTAAGCACAGAGAGCCTTATCTTTATGACGAAGAAACAAAAAACCTTATAAGATTAGCTACAAGAGCTCGGTACTCTTATTTACCTTACATTTATACACTTTTCTATGAAGCGTCGATCAATGGTACTCCAATTATGCGTCCAGTGTGGCTTCATTTTCCTAAAGATAGTAAAACTTTTAATTTGGAAGAAGAGTATCTTTTAGGTAATTCAATCAATCTAATCCTTATTTATGTTTGACTATATTAAAATCACCGTCCTGGTTTACTTTTTCTCGATTTTTAGGTGACTCTCTTCTAATAAGACCAGTTCTAGACAAAGGAGTGTCTTCAGTTAATGTCTACTTCCCTGGTGAAGGCGAATCCTGGTTAGGAATTGAGGATGATACTATTTATCAAGGTGGATCAAGTGTTGATATCCATGTAACACTTGATTCGATTCCAAGATTCCAGAGAGCTGGAACTATAATTGTCAAACGAGAAAGAATGCGAAGAAGTTGTTCCTTGTCATTAGGTGATCCAATGACTTTGCAAATCTTTTTAGATGCCGAAGAGAGACATGCTGAGGGCAAGCTTTATCTCGACGACGGGTCTTCTTATAATTATAAATCGGGTGGATACATTTTAGCAGAAGTAATCTACGATAAAATGGTTCTAACTTATAGGTATGTATTGTTTGTATTTCAACATTTCAAACAATTCTTTTCCTTAATATTTATATCATTCACGCTTTTTTTCTCATCTTTATTTCAGAATAATTCATGGTAGCTTCCCTACTAACAGCTGGTTGGAGCGAGTGGTAATTCATAGGATTTCAAATAAACCAAGTAAAATCGAAGCAACTAATGGGGCCAACTTAAGTTTTAAATACAATCCTACAAGTCAAACACTTATAATACGAAAACCAAGTTTAATGATGGGTGATTCATGGCAAATCAAACTCAGCTAAGTGATAGCTGGTTATTACAATGGATATACAATCATGTGGAAGGAAGAGATAAGCACATTTCACGTCATATCTTTTGTGCTTGAAGAAGAAATCATGGTACAAGAGATTACGAACTTTACAGCAATCTCTAACTCATTCCGATTGTACTTTACTTTTATTTAATAGTAAAGTTACTATATTTATTAATTATATTGGAAAATTAATTTTTGCGGCAAAACTCCTAATCCAAGCCTAATCTTTCATTAAAGCACTCACAAAGCAGCAGATAATAGTTTCATTTTCCTAACAATAATTGCATTGATTTGAATTAGCTTCGAGTGTAGTTTTATGAGGATTGGTAATACTATGGCAATGTTAGCAGCTGTTTTTGTGTAGAACGTTGTACGGTTTTTGTACTCGTTGAAAAAAAATGGTGCCAACTCTTTATCATACTCAAGATTAATCTGGTTTAGACTGAACAAATTGAGAGAGTGAAATTGAATGCTACTCAATATAAATCAATTATCTTTTTTGCAACTTCGATGAATTAAAAGTGACAAATGGATATTATATTTTTTGATATTTCTTTGTTTTATAGACTGTAATGTTTTACTGATAGAAATCATTAACATATTTGATATTAACCAAGGTGAATTGATGAGAAGTAAAATAACCGGTTAAGCAAGGTATATGAATGATAATATTTGACCCAAACAATCTCTTTATAAGAGATAGAGGGTGAAAAGAGGAAAAGGAAATTAATCTGATTTATCACCGCCAGATTTCAAAGCATCCGTGACTCCTTTGCGAACCTTATCAGCTATGGGTCCAGCCAAGCTACTCTTTACTTTGTCTAAATTATCACTTATGACGTCTTTTCTTTTAAGATAATAGGGACGAATTATCTTTGAATAAAGAACATTGGAGCCATTCTTTTCAATCGGAAGGAAACACCAGACAAGAAAAACAATCTTGGCCAACCAGTAGAAAGGGAACCACATGAAAATAGTGTCAGCAAAGAATTCAATCAAACTGAAGAAAGCGAACACAACCCAATAAGTTAACCATTTACGATCATCATCTGCATTAGTAGTTTCCAAGGCATTCAGGGACTGGTAAGCTGGATACAGAAAACCAACAGTATTGCATAGAAGAGCAGCAAAAGAACCAAATATCATGTACAAACCAAATATACTGACAATTCCATTAGCGATGTACTTCTTCTTGATATTGGTATTGGCCTCAATAATACCCAAAGATTTGGTCAGCAAATTTTCCTTCTCTAAAAAACTTTCCAAAGTGACATTGTAAGTGTTCAAAAGGTTGGCAAACATTTCGGTCATCTTGATTAAAATAGGTGTATGTAAAAAATATGAAAATAACAGGCAGGAAATGCGACAAGTTAATAAAGAACAGTTAGCAGTATTTTATTTACAACGAATGAAGAAATGATTTGCTGAGAAAAGGCGTTCTCGGTGTTCCCATAGAAATGAGAAGACCTGCGGCTTATACAAGCGCCGCGCAAAATACAAATTAAACTGTACAGAGAATTCCGACTTATTTTGACAAGATTCCAAAGAGTCGGAACTATAATTGTCAAACGAGAAAGAATGCGAAGAAGTTGTTCCTTGTCATTAGGTGATCCAATGACTTTGCAAATCTTTTTAGATGCCGCAGAGAGACATGCTGAAGGCAAGCTTTATCTCGACGACGGGTCTTCTTATAATTATAAATCGGGTGGATACATTTTAGCAGAAGTAATCTACGATAAAATGGTTCTAACTTATAGGTATGTATTGTTTGTATTTCAACATTTCAAACAATTCTTTTCCTTACTATTTATATCATTCACACTTTTTTTCTCATCTTTATTTCAGAATAATTCATGGTAGCTTCCCTACTAACAGCTGGTTGGAACGAGTGGTAATTCATAGGATTTCAAATAAACCAAGTAAAATCGAAGCAACTAATGGGGCCAACTTAAGTTTTAAATACAATCCTACAAGTCAAACACTTATAATACGAAAACCAAGTTTAATGATGGGTGATTCATGGCAAATTTATTTATGTTTATTTATTTTATTTATGGAATATTTATTAATTATAAAAGTTTAGCCCCAACCATGACTGATCACAAATTTATTCACACTGTGTACAATAAATGCAATCCATATTTAAAGAATCAAATTTTGGATAAAATTTTTGTCTGATGGACAATCATTGATGATATTGAGTTCATTTGTCATTTTGTCTCTTTTTGAACAGTTGAGGCACCAGATTTTGTATCAAACTCTTCACTCGCAAGATAGTTTTGCATATATTCCTAGCCCAACAATAAACCA
Source organism: Tetranychus truncatus (assembly GCA_028476895.1). NCBI lineage: Eukaryota > Metazoa > Arthropoda > Arachnida > Trombidiformes > Tetranychidae > Tetranychus > Tetranychus truncatus. Next base: position 11,167,732 of record CM052062.1, read on the forward strand.
TCAACCTAAATAACCAAAAAGTTTTCCCCTAAACCAATGCTACAATATACGGATTCTGCATTTTCCCATATCCTTTTTCAACGTGAATTTCTCAGTAACCTGAATTCTGATTAACCTCTGACTATTTTTTGGACATGTAGTTAAATCGTGACTTCCAGTCTGGACAAAATTTTCCTTAGAATCCTTGCTGTTTGGTTACAATTTTTACGCAAAAATTTAATGTTTTGACTTCATATATTGTATGGACATGGATTGAAAAATTAATATTTGCGACAAAACTCTAAGCCTAATCTTTCATTGAAACACTCACAAAGCTACAGATGATAGTTTCATTTTTCAAAAAATAATTGCATGGGTTTGATCAACTAAAAAGGAAAAGGTTAAATACGAATAACGGTAGGCCTGTTATGCTCAATTGATTGCTGAGTACAATGCCTTAGTAGTTAGTCTTTTTTATCTTTCTAATGATTTTTACTAAAATCCATTGAAGTAAATTATGGAACCGCAATTTAATTAAATTGCCTTTTTTCCATCATTTAACCTTTTCCTACTTTGACAATAACTGTTAAAGGTGGTAAAAAGAGTTTCAAAAATTGTTTTTCCTATTTTTTGCCTTATTGTTACAATTTTCGTAGTGAAAACATTCACAAAAAACATTGTATTGTTTCATGGATAAACGCAAAAACATCAAGTTTATTTTTTTCCAGGGGATTCATATTGATGATGGTAACTTTGAACCTTTGATGATAATCCCAATAATAATGATAATAGTTATAATAAGAGTAAAAAGTCAAAATTGTCTTCACAATTGATTGGTAGTTTGAACAAAAGAGCAAAACATATTTATCCAAGAAAAAAATCCAAATTGATTGATCACGCAAGTTAAGGATGGCAAATGCAAGTTTTTCACTGAAAATATGAAGCAAAGGATGATGGTGCTGAGAAAGGTGAAGGTAAAGGTAAAGCAGTTAAAAGGATGAAAAAATAAAAATGAAAGTATAAGAAACATTAGAATACAAACATTAGAATACAAAGACTGAAAGAAATAAAGAAAAAAATGAACATCTTGTTTAAATAGTTCTTAGCACATTAATATTTTTCTCTCTAATATCCATCATCATCATCATCATCGTCTGAACATTCATCTTACCATTTTTATGCTTTCACCAAGTTACCGAGACAATTGATTATTGGATAGGATAAAAAAAAGTGAAGCAAATTTGGCGAAATAGAAGAGTTCATGTAAAATGATGAAGACGATAATGATGATGATTGAGAATAAAGATGAGAAGATGATGATTTATTTACAATCGTGAAGAGGATATAAAAAAGCAAGGTAAATATGCTAGTTTAGCCTCAAGTTGAAAAGGGAAACAACGAGTTGTTGCTTTTTTGCTTTCCCTTATTACAGGTACAGTATGTAAATACAAATATGGTTAAAGTACAAAATGTTGAGGTTACAATGTGAGTGCTTTTTTAAAGCTGTTGAAGGGAAAGTGCGATCGATGTGTTGAGCCAAATAATCATTATGTTTGCATTGTTAACTACGTTCACTGACCGCCATAAGTACACTCTGGCCACGAGACGCCCTGATAAAGCTTTAACCTCTATCTTTAAATCATATTTTCTTGGTTTTATGTATTTCGTTCAAAATTTTTTCTTCACATTTTATACTTTTTTTTTACTCTCTAGTAATTTATCAATGAAGAGATAACCAGTTTTCATGTTGATGTCAAAGTATATTGTATGTATTTTTATGCTTATCCATGATGTCTATTATTATATTTAACGTTTATTTTCATTCCTAATCGTAATTATAACCTTTATCTTGAAATGTTCATTTTTTTGTGAAATGCTTCAAACATTTCAACCTTTTTTCCCCTTTCTCTGTACTTTTCATCCTGTTTAGGTTGAAAATAAAACTCAATGTTGTTGGTTTACTCAATGGACTTTTACTGAATGATCAAAGTAAGTTATTATCTGATCATAACATTTGATTAAATTGGTCTGAAGTGCTTTATTTCATTCACAATGAGACACATTCAGTTGGAAATTATTTTGACCTGGAAATACTATTTTACACGATTGATTGAAATTATTGAAAGTAAACAAAAAATATTGTTACAATTTGATGGTTTAATGGGATGACAATAAATTAGATTGATGAGTTTACGAATTCGGAGGATTTGGTTCGTCCATTTTAACTGTGATTCACAAGTAAAACGTTTGCAGTTTTAAATTTGTGCACAGATTGTGTGATCATTAAAAATGATTTAATGCATAGTTGAGTTGCTTGAGAGCAAAATTAATTGGATTGAGATTGGAATGAGTTTACAAATTTTATAATACAAAGGTTTAGTTGGTTTCAAATCTGCTCTCGAGATCATCCTGATGATTGGTGATAATGGCAATGATAACGATCATTTGATCAATGAAGATGAACGGTTAGTATTTTGTGAATATTATTTCCAATCATTTTAGTCTAATCTTAAATTAGTATAGAGTTAGAACTCAAAGATTGATTTGGTTATCCTCTTGATTCTAGGAGATCAAGATTGAACTTGGATGCTTATTTAAAAGATGATAATGATGGTGATGAAGAAATTATGAAGAGAACTGGTAATTTCTTAATTATGGCTTGTAGATGGAAACAAAATGATCAGTTGATTGGATTTTGTGTTGTTGCTGTTGATTGGATTGACGTAGCCTTGAGGCAACAATTAGTCCGATAATCAATAGAAGGGTTTGAATGATAATCATTATTCCCATGAAAGTTGCCAATGTGGTTGGTTCAAGAAGATTGAAACCAGTTTTAACCTTCATTGGATCAACAACATCATCATCATCGTTACCATCATTGCCATTATTGTAATTATGATTATTATTGAACTGTTTGTCTTCATCAATTGAAGCAGCAGCAGCAGCGATTGAAGTCTCATCTTCAATACTATTACTATTATTATCAGTTTGTTCATAATTAGAGGCAAGATTATGGTGATTAGACAAATCATAATCTGAATCTGTTTCCAAAGCTAATGGACGAGTCTCTTTATCATATGAAGCATCATTAGAGGAAACCATCGACACCTTATTAGATTCATTTGAATTAGTTTTACGCAAAGAATTGGATGTTGCTCTGGTTATTAGGACTCCATTAATGTAATGCGCTTTTCCAATGGAATCACTTGATCCATCCAGGCCAAATTGTGCCGCTCTAATGGACAGAGTTTTACTCATTCTTTTGGTATCAATTGGCTGGCCAGTTGATTGATTTCGTGCTTTAATGGATCGACGTTTACGGCCATAAGAAACAACCACATCATAATCATCTTCAGATCGACCAGAAGCAACCTGACATTGGACCTAAATAAAATAAGGAGAGATTCAAATTTTAATTAGATTCTGTGTTGATTAAAAGGTGTCAAATGGTGCAATCAACTTACGGGTCTACAGCGTTCCAAGCAAGTTTCAACATCAGCTTCCAACTCCAAAGTGCTACTTCCAGTGAATGAAAAGGCTTCAAAAAAGCTTTCCAGAGATTTACTTTTCTTGTCAATTGTTCTCACTTCTCTCATCAGTTTAGATTCAACTGGACATCTGCAACATGAAAAGAGCCATAAATAAAGATATAAATTAAAATTGTAATCAATTAATCTACAGTTCAAACAATGATCACTATTTGATTGTTGATTATGTTTAACCTTAAGAGTATAAAAGGCTGAGCTCTTCTGCGTTTTTGCTTAAGTAACATTGCATGACCTGAGTTAGTTAAGTCTTACGGAAGTTAACAAGATTTAATGTTGAGCAGAAGCAAAAAACAAATAATGTTTAGCCTATTACCTCAGCGTGATTATGGGATCATCAATCGTCTCAAGATGATCATGGAGATGATCAGAGATGTAATGAAATAACATGAAGATGAATAAGTGAAACAGAAAATGGATTCACAGATTGACCTGTAAACCCATCAAAATGCTATCCAATGACACTGCTTAAATTGTGATTATCATTTAATTATTGAAATGTTTTTAAGGTAAGCTTCTTGAAAAGATCGATGACTTTGTTGTCTTACAACAGATTTAACCAGAAAACAGGTAAATGTTAAGATTAAAAAACTGGACAAAATGGAAAGATGATGATCAAGATAAATCTGTTGACAGATCAACAATTTAATAACCAACTGAATGGCCACAAATCAACTCAATTATTTACTTTTATTTATAAAATAAATTACCAAAAGATTATATAAATACAAGATTCAAACTGAATGTTGAACTATTTTTCAAGAGCAAAAAAATTGTCAAAAATTATTAACAAAAAGGTAAAAAAAGGCTTTTCCTTGCAGCTTTTTAATTCCTTGATCACAATCAACTAATTGACATAAACATATAAACTTAAGCTTCTAACAATTTGATGTGCAAGGTTAAACCATCAAAAATGGCAAACAGTAATGAAATCAATGAAGAGATGAACATTAATCGTGAAATAACAAGTTGAATCATTGTTATACCTTTAATAACAATTTTAACGCAATTCAAATATTTACTTCTAAATTCATGTTTTCTGATTGAAACAACAACCAGTCAAGTTTAACAATCAGTCAATCATTTGCTCAATAATTTCATAATCTTACCCTGTTTGATCGATTAATGTTAAATTGTTGTTTCCAGTTTCATCCTTGGCTACCAAGTTACGCACAAAAATGCCATAAGTATCTGTGGAAAGGTGTCATTTGAGGAAACATTTTTAGTTAAATCATGATTTTCCTTTGTCTGATTAACTTACCTTCATCACTCATTCGAACCTGAACTCGTAATAATTCACCAAGATTAACAACCTCTTTATCAGTTCCCTTTAAGTCCATAATGTGAAATGATAAATCAGGCAATGAAGGTGAATTTTGTTCCCTATCAGTTAAACCCAATTGACTGGATAAAAGACAAGAAGATATCAATTAGTATTTAATTTATTGTATTGTTAACTGTTTAATGGTCATTATACATTATCACATTTCATTTAATCATTCCATTAACCATTTGTTTTGGTTTTTTGCTCTTCTTCAATCATTTGTCATCAATCACAATTTTTCAATGTAAATAAATGGTTCAATCATGCTAATGATGAACATATTTTACTTATGTTTATCATTAACAATTAGATATTGGGAAAAATAAAAATGTAAATCATTTTTGTATACAATCAAAGGTAAAATTAAACCTTCATTTTAATGGTTTAAGAGCATTTTTGTAACAAGAAATAGGTAAGATAATTAAGCTTCAAGAAATGTTTCAAAAAATTGCAATATTATAATGGTTGATATAATAGTGATAATCTTAGCAATACAAATAGTAATCAAAATAATAATAAAAGATGAAAAGTAAAAGTTGAATACTTTTCTGTTAATGTATATAAATACATGAAAAGGGAGAAAGGTTTAGGGTAAAAGGAAAGAGGATGATTAGGATGATAGAGAGAGAGAGAGAGAGAGAAATACATAAGATTATGAAAAAAGGTAGAAAAGGTGAAAAAATTGAAAATAATAATAAAATAAAGAGATGAGTTTGTTGTCTCACCAAAGGTAAAAGATTCTGAATCTGTTGTTATCTTGCGTGCAAAATTGTTTTTTGCACTGTAAAGCATTTTGTTGTGCGTGTGTCTGTTGAGATGGAGACTGTGGCCTGAGGTCAATTATCATTTATCGTCAAAACATCGGTAACGGGCTTGAGGTAATATAATAATATAAAGATTGTTTATAAATGGAAGAATCAAGAAGTAAGAAGAAGAAGAAGAAGAAGAAGAAGTTATAAAGAAGAAACATTTTAATCCCGAGCAACGAGTATAAATCCCCTTTTGCCTGAGACCATTTTCTTTACCTCCAAGGAAATTTTCTTGTTATTCACTGATGGAACCGGCCTTAGAAAGAAGATGAAGAAGAAGAAGAAAAGCTTGAATTACTAAGACTGTCTTAATAATGAGTGAGCCCGAAATCGACTTGACTTAACCTTTTATTTTACACTCTACAACATTACGTCTTTATCTTATTACTTATTCTGTTTCTATCATCATCATAATCATCATCATCACCAGCTCTTTTTCATCTTCTCTGTGAGTTTTCCCACAAGTTTGAAAGAAGAGATTAAAGGTAAGACAAACTCAAGGGATTTATACGTTTTTTTTTGTCTGGTGACGATGACTTTAAATCATGTCACTAGAGTTTCCATTGTTTAGGCCAAATTTTCAATTCTTAACCATTATCATTATCCTTATTGTTTTGGGTTATTTACATAATACCTAATGGTACAATTGTTTTACCCTGAGAACAAGGTAAATCATCAAGGTTGATTGTTTACTTGATTGTAAACATAATTGTAAACACTGCTGTAAACCTCATTGGAAAAAATGTTAACAATTATGTCTAAACAGCACTTTGAGAAACTTGGACCTTTATTGCTATAAGAATGGCTGATTCTAACCTGATTAGCATACAGTTAAATGATTTACAATTATAATTTAACCAACAATTTGTTTTTTTTTGTAATATTCAAGAGCGCAAATTGTAAACAAAAAGATCAACTTGTTCAACATAATGTTTAAATCTTGTCTTTAAACCAGATTTAATGTTTCATTTTTTTTTTCTCTCTTTCCTTTCATTTTTCATCTCTTTGAAACTGATTTTAACAATGGATTGAATGAAATTCATCTAATTGTTTAAATTGCGGATAATGTTGATGACCATGTAATGGTTATAGACTTATTTAACTGGTTAATTATACTCACTCAATGTTCAACACTGTTTCTCCGGTTATATTGCCAACATCATATGAACAACGAACTCCAATTGCTTTATCAACTGACGTTATTACATGATCGTTGCTTTGGATGATCAGTGTGTTGATAAAGGTTCCTTCAGACTTTAGGTGACAATTGGAAGATATTGAAAAGAAAAGGAGAAAAAAAGAGGAATAAAAGATTAATGATTAATTAGCATGATTGGTGTATTATTGTCATTATATTGAATGAAGTCTTTTGCTTTTCATGTGAAACCCACAAAATTAAGGGAAAATGTGATAATTAGAATGAAAATGAAATAAGATTAATATTTATCGCTATTTGTTAACATGAGAGTCTCAATGATGATGTCCATGTAAAGTTATACAAATTGACAAGTCAACAATTTAACAGGAAAGATGAAAGGTGAGTGGGAAAAATTGCGTGCGACCATTTCTGTGATATAATAATGTTATTCATGATGGGATACGATCATGTCAAAAGTTAAATTGCAATTGAAATTATCATTCTCATTGATCTTGACAGTTTGTGGGAAAGCAACAAAGTAAAACCTTGTTAAGTTAATTAATATGAATATCAAATCTTTCAAGTGCTCTATGTTGAGATCTTTTTTTTTATCAACAAAATAACTCGCTTTGGGTCAAACAAGTTCAAAGTGTAAGGCCTTCTGTCAGTCGAAGGTCAACTTGGTTACTCTTTTTGCTCAGTCAATAATCAAGGTCAGTTTTGACCTGGAAAACAGTTCAAGGGTTTTCTTTGTGTCGACCTTTAACCATGATTTGAAGGGTCAAGGTTTTTCTTTGTAAGTTCACAAAAGGTTAAGGACACGGTTAAAAGGTCAATTTCTAGGTTAAAAGTTTAGGTCAAGGTTGTGAGGAAAGGTCAGGGTTATACCTTTAAAGAAAAAGGTAAAAAAAGCTTTTCATGGTCAAGGTTGGTTAAAGGCTTTGTTACCTCTTCTTGAGTAGCACAATCATCTCCTTTCAATTGTATGGGTAAAGTGAAGTCCATTGAATTGGCAATATCAACAAAACATGAAGTAGGCCTTTCCCGAGCATATAATTTACCCTGAAATAATGTGCTTGATGTTACTTTTGCTTTCATCATATCGGGTCCACAATCAATGGAGACTGTAAAATATAAGTACAATTAGTATAATTATATCATCAAAATGACTGTATCAATGGTTTGGGTGAAATTGAACCAGACAAGCTGTTAACACTATATTGAAGGTTCAATGTTTATGAGTTGATTTTGTTAGGTTGGAGTAAATTGTTCCTCAAATTAACTATTCAACAGTTTTTACTATTGATTTCAAATTTAAACATTTTGACAGCTTGGTTAGTTTAATGGAAAATTTGAGGAGTTTTGGGTAAATTTTGGGTTAATTGATTTACCATCGAAACAGGTTGATATCTCATAGACTATTGATGAAGGTGTTTTTAAAAGAGCAGCTCCTGGGACTGATCTTCTGGTGTGATGGCTTAATGAACAGGTTAACGAGACTGAATCAAAGGTGAAGGAGCGACAGATGAAACTTTGACTGTTTAGACATTCATCTTGACAGGTTGTTGCATTAGCTGTGATTATTGTTTTATCGGAAAGAATCAGGCGATTTTGTTTTGAAGATTTCCAACTGCAAAAGGCTCTTGGACCTGAAAAGAAGGTAAAATAATGAATAAGTTCATTTTATGCCATTTTTAATTCAATGTTTTGTCCATGGATTTTCTTTGATTCCATTAAGCTTACCTTGAGCACAATTGTTTTCCAGATAATCAACTAAGGATGTTGATGGCTCAAGACGAACCTGTTTATTTAAAGATGAAAATCTGTTGTATGGACTTAGTCGACATTCATTCATCTGGTAATTGAATTCAGCAGATAAACAGGTGAATGGTTGGTAATCTAAACATGCCAATTCACATTGTTCACGAGTTGATGCCTCAACCACTATCTTTTCAAAAGGTAATCCTATCAACTCTTTACCTCGGATCCGTTCAAAAGACCAATCCTTATTTGAACAAGACACAGAGTGAGGTGTAATTGTTGAATTTATTAATGGCGTTGATGAGGCTGGAGATGATTGGGATCGAATCAAGCAAACTTTCTCAAAATAATTGAAGAATGGACTTGATCTTAGATTACGGTCTATTCCTGAAGTCCTCAAATTCTGGCCATTAAATGAACAGGTTCCTTTTTTATAGTCAATATTTACTGATAGACATGAAGAGTCTTGGAGACATAATTTTAAACAAACGCCAGGATCGAGATCTCGAGTTATTTTGTAAGCATTGGCAGCCAACATGGAACCAGACAGTAATTCAAAATGAACTTCGGTCGAGTTGCAAGCTAAAGGTTAGAGAATGAAAATAAATTATTTGGGTTAAAATAATGATTAATCTACAGGAAATAATATTGTTATATTCAAAGGTTGCAAATGGAAACATTTTAAGTTTGTTTTCTCCACTTAACTGGCTAATTTTAACAGTAATTAAACTTTTATTGAAAGTGATAGTAATGAAAGTAAATGTAATCAGTGTGTGAGTTAAATTAATCAGTCTCTACGTGAAGTCCAATGATTCTCATACATTGAAAATGTACTTACAAAGGGAATAATACATTGCCCTTTTTATCATTAATCATTGTTATTCATTATTTCTATCATGATCCATACATTCTAACCACTGAACTTTGGTTTCAACACGTAAGCTCATGTTGACAGGATTACAGAAATTGACCTGAGGTCATCGAACGATAACATTGAGACAAGAAGGTAAGAGTTAACAAAAGTAGACAGTTAAAGTGAAATGGAAACAATTTTCACAGTTTAACATCTGAATATAAATGTAACTTTCAAATAAACTTTAATTGCTCAACAATTAAACTAAATTGTGAAGCAAGAAAACAAAAAGTGACCAAAATACATAAGCACTTTGACTTGAGGAAAATAAGCAAAAGATTTATACAAAAGGATGAACACATCAAGTTAGTATTCCCAATGAATGGCGAGCTAATTTGTAAAATAATTTGTTTCTGTTGATTTGCAACAATAAACCAGATGAGTTTGGCTATTAGTCAGTTGAATTGATTAAGCTCAATAAAAGGTAGAATGATAATCTTTCAGGTTGAAAGATGAGAAGCAATAAAAACCAGGAAAATCTCAAGATATCACAGTGTTATTACAGGGTCACCAAGAGGACGGAAGTCGCCGGTTATTTGGGTAAAATGATGATTATGGGGAAGACGAGGATGGCAATAATGGAACCATAAAAGTATCCAAAAAAAAGGTTTTTGGTCATTGGTGTAAACAGGTGAACACTGGTTAGGAAATGGTAAAATGTTGATTTGTTAGGAATAACTGTTATCATTTACACTATTATTACTATCATTATCAACTAATTTAATGATGTAAACCTGTTATACGGAAGTAAAAGGCACAATATTGTTTAGACCTAATTGTAATTAAAATGTAACTGAAAGACAAAAGATTCAAGGTTTGAAACAAACTGGTGAGAGTGAGTCTCATTTATGTGCAAATATATATTTGTTAGGATGCCTTGTGGACCATCAAAATGATAGAAACAAAAATGTCTTGGATTTCAGTTTTGACACTTCCTCTTATTACCATTAACATTCATTGTAAAATAATCATCTTAATTATAGTGATAAACATTGTGAAAGATTCAACTGAACTCTTACCCTTAATTTTAATGAGCATGTAAAATACATATTCATTTGTGTTTCTGGTTAATTTTCATTATCAACTTTTGTCAGGCTTCCATGAGTAAATTTTTTTTAATACTTTGTACTCAAATTTTATGCTAAATTACCATGGCTTTGTCTCACAGATGTAATTAAAATTTACAACAATAACTGTTAACTTGATAGTTAACTTGTAACGGTCACCAGAAAGAGGAAGAAATAACAATGGCAGTTTAACAAGTGAAACTGTTATATTGATAATTTAATGGTCAATGTTTATCTCAATCAGTCAACTGTTGGGTTATAATTTAACTTACCCAAAATTTGAATATCTCGCTTTGAGTTGACATCGGTTTGGTGTTTTAAGGAACGAATGTGTTTCAATTTGGTTGATTCATTGAGTGATGAATCTGCCTTTAAATTGTTTACAATGAAAAATGTAGTTTCCATCGTTATGTCTGTCAATATGTCACCCGATTGAGCTTCCTTGTCAGGTTTAGCCGCATTATCAGATGAACCATAAACCCTGTCAACATCAGAAAAATCTGACCGACGACGCCTTCTTTTACCAAAAGATTCATCTGATCGTCCAGTTCGTCCGACAATCTCATAAGCGTTTGCATTTGATGTTGTCTCGTTCAATTTATCACCACCGCAACTGACCTGAAGATATTAAATTGATGGGCAAAAGCGAATAAACATAAAAAGTTAAAAGTGAAGACAAATTAAAGATTAAGTAAATGAGGAAGAAGCAATTCAATCATTTGATTACAATTGATGGTAAACCAAGAAAAGTTGGAAAAAAAAGTCTCATCATACAATAATCTAATTTGAATGAAAAACGATTAACAAGATTCATCAAAATGATTGATTCCATGTTATTTGAGATTCAGCTTTTCCTTGTTTTTTTTTCATACTAACCGGTGGACAAGTATCCAAACAGAATGAAACGGTCATTTGAAATTTAACTGAAGGGTCAGTGGCAAAGCGAAAGGCTTGGAATGGTGCAACCAGCGCCTTGGAAGTGCGATCAGCTTTGGCTAATCCAGGAAATACATTTGGCTCAACAGGACAGCTAAAGTGATGAAAAAAAAAGATGTAACATGTGAAGATGCAAATAAAAGCGGAAATCATCATTGATGAGGAGGATTCCAGGTTCAAGGTGGAAACGCAAAGTTATAATAAGAAGCAGTAAAAAAAACTGAAATACTCATCAACATCAATACTGTTTGACTGCAAGTCCGGAAAGGTTTCAAAATCTCACGGACTTTTGTTCAATAATCATGATAGTCATCATTATGTTTAAACAATCAATTAATTTGTTATAAATGCTAATCATTGGGCGATAGAAAGAAAATAAATTAACCTCAAACTAATGGACTTGAGTTGTTACCAAACAACTGGTGACCGCAATTTACAACAAAACAATTTCCTCAAGTTTCGATTTTAAAATATGCAAAGGTGTCATTTCGACAATTAAATAATTGTTAACCATCAATGATTTAAATTATAGTTTATACATAATTATAGCATTAAATTTGTTACACTCACCCTTGATCATCAATTAATACAACAGATTCACTTCCTTCACCGCTTTTGGCTACAAGTTCACTGCCAAATATACCGAAGACACCTTTGAAAGAAATTCAAAATTAATGTTTAATTGTTGATTATTGAGGGCCATTAAGATGCTGTGAAATAACAAGGTTAGTTAAAAACGATCAACAGGTTTACGGCCATTAAATCTTTAAAATGATAGGTTATTACACTCGGCTATTCAATATGTTTATTAAATTGAACTGTTTAACCGTGATTTTTATTGTTCATTAAATAACAATTTCAATCAGTTCTGGTCTCTTTTCATCGGTTTTATTTTCATTTTCATATTTTCAGTGAAACATTAAGTCAAGCTTGACATATTGTTTAACCTTTTAATTGTCTAGTTGATTTACTAATCATACAATTAGCTAGTCATTTTGATTGATAATTTAAATTTGTTCTCGTTTAATTGAATTGTAAATGTTCAAGGTTTGCTTGTGTGATTGATTTGTTTTGAAACTTGAAAGTGGTTAATCCATCAAAATTATTTTACTAACAATTACTTTTTTTGATTGATATACATTAATCTGTACTTAATCATGATCATGAAAATTGCTATTAAAGAAACAATAACAAGTCTAAATGGTTAGAGTGATTCAATGAATGATGATAATTTTAAAGCTTTCTTTAACTCTTTCAATCTTGATTATCTGTTGTTTATTAATCAAAATTAGCATAAAATAATTAAAGCTTAATTGTTGAGCCACTTCCGTCCAACTAATACATTTTTTAGTCAATTAACCTTAACGGTCATTACCTTTGTAAGAAGTAAAATTTATGGTTAAATTTTGAAACAAGTTCAAGTTCAATTATGAGTTAATCAAATAAAACAAAAACAAAAAGTCTTTCAGTAAATTTCATTTAAAAGTATCATCAATCTGATTGAACTTGAACAATTTTTTACTTTCTTTTTTATTCCGGTTTGTAAGGAAAGAGACAGAGAAAGTAGGAAGCTTCATCATGATCATCATTATCATCATTAATTGTGATCGTCATTAACATCAAGTAGCGTTTTGTTCAACCAACTGTAGAGACAAGAGTAGTGACACACGCAATGAAAATGGAGTAACAAGCTTTCAGCTTTTGTTTTATATCAAAGTGAAAATATAAAATAGCGAGAGAAAAAGAAACCTTCTTCCTTGTAAAATCTAATTAATTATAACAATTAAGGTTAAAAATGGGAAGAGGAAAATGATGATCATCATCATTTAAAGGTTATCTGACCATTGACAGTGTTGATCATTGTTTACTATTTCCTCAATTGTGATCATATTGTTTTAAATTTAATTAAGCTGCTTACTTTCATCCAACATTTCAACCTTCAAGTATAAAGGATCACCAAGTTCAACATCCTTCACTTCGTTTCCAGTCGAGTTGACAACTCGTAGTCTGACCGGTGGAGTTGAAGCCAGTCCGGTTACAACTTGAGTCATTGCAATTGCATCGCTAATGAAGAAAAATCAAAGATAATTGTGGTTCGATTCAAAGATAAAAAGTAAAATTAAAATGTTACCCTTCAGAGACTTGTTTGCCGCTTCGCAGTTTACGAGTGATTTGCTGGTAATCACAGACAACATCGATTCGTCTATCAGTTTCTCTTAAAATTAATGGATGCCGTTGAACAATCAGTGAATTAACAAAAGTACCATTCCTCTGTAAGATTAAAATTAAGATGAAAAGTCAACAATTTACTTTTTTTTTCAAGTGTAATTGAAAGATTGTTAAACTTTTTCCTTGTAAAAGTCAACAATAATGTCAGGCTTAACCTTTGAAAATGTAGTTTAGTCCATTGTTGAAATGGCTTTTATTTATTAACCTAGGAAGTGATTTAATTTATTCAACTCTCAAGAATGGTTTAATCGTGATTAAAAGTCTAATTGTGATCAACTTGTTGATAATTATTGCACACTTAACATCACGATTAAGATTACCATTAAGTGTAAAAAGCTCAAGTAAACTTATTAAGTTGAGAAAAGTAAAAGTGGAATATTTTTCTTTCTCTCTCTCTCTCTCTTCTCATAGATTATCATTATTATTATGATAATATTTCAGGTAAATAATGATGATAATCAACATATAAGAGGCATTATTGTTGCACACCTAACATTTGCAACCCTAAGGCTATTCCTAGGTTTATTCAGGTTTAAATAAAACTTTAAATCTATTCATGAATCAATCTTTTTTTGTTGTTGACTTTGTATTCATTGGTCGACTTTTATATTTACCAAATTCTGGGTTCCACACTGTCCACCATGTAAAGGTATTGAAAGGGCAATTGTATCATCAGGCTCTTCAGTTCCAATGTTATAACACTCTTGAGGATGAGTTAAAGTGAATAGACGACCTTTGAAAGGTCCTGAAGTTTTGATGATTGCAATCATTTCATTTGCTTCACATTTAATGTTAACTAAACAAAAAGTAAACAAGAAAAAGGTTTGATTAGTTAACAAGTTGAGTAAATATTGATTTGGTTACAATATTAATTTTTGCGGCCCATTAAACAGCTTCATTAAACATTTAGCATTTCAATCAATAAACGTTCAACTTGACAAACAATTGAAGGTGAAAATTTTGGTTACAATTTATGAGACGAAAGAGAAAAAAAAAGTAAAATGTAAATTTAAAATTGTAACCTTTACAATTTACACAGTATTAGGGTTGGGTTGCCAATTGGTTCTTGTTTTATATTAATTAAGAGCGGAATCACAGGGCGATCATCACCAGTATTTTCTTCCCTTTCATCTCATTAGGTTCAACCTCACCTTAAATAGACAATGTTGAATAAGTAATAATCAGCAATGAAGATGAAAATTAAAACCATTTTCATTGTCTGGGACAATTGAAGGTTTGTGAGTTAACATTTGAATTAATTTGTTTCACGCGTTTGAACATCAATTCACTTGTTGCTTCAAGACATTTTATTAAACTTAACAATGAAAATCTTTACAATAAGTGATAGGCTATAAGGGATATTGATAATGAATGGATGAATCTTTTTTTGCAATCAAAGTCTTTTTGATATCAACTGGTAACCGGAAGATATGAATTGAGGTGAATCGATGATGAAAATAATTGATAATGTTATTGAATACTTTTGGTGTTTTCAAAGCGTTTAATTGAATAGGAATAGACAATGGAAACAGAATCAGACATTACTCTGAAAAATGTATCAACGAAACTTGAAATGCAACCAAAAAAAAGCAACAACCAAACTGGTTAATTGCCATTTTGCTTGTTAAAACAAAATCTTAATGAATGGTTTCAATGATTACCACTTAATCATACAAACATTGATGGTTAATTTAAATTAGTTGCAATGGTTATACTAAAAGTAAGTATTAAGTCTATGGCTTTGCATCTTTCATGTCAACTTAACCGTACAATTGAAGGGGAAAACTTGTTAACATGGAATTTTAAATTATTGTTTTTAAGGATAAAAAAAGGTTAATCATTAGCTATTATTTTGCCATTAAGATGATTGTTGATCTGATTTTTATGATAAGCGAAAACTGAGGCTAAAATGAAGGGTTAAATTTGAAAGATTTGGCTCTTTCAATGGCAATAATTATGTCAGTTAGGAAAATTAAAAAGTCTAAGCACGATTTGTTGACTTTACTTTGCAAGATTAACAAGGTTTTAACGTTTTTGCTGTAACTCTTTCACTTTTTTTTTTGGGTTGTCGGGCAACAGACGATTTGCTCTAGTAGAGGTTATTACAATGATTTTTGTGATCATTAATGGTGATAGCAATGATCTGCTATGATAATCACGGATGCAATATAAATTGAAATTCAAAATGCATTATCACTTTTTAATGTTAAGATTTAGTTGAGGTTAACCTGAAAACGCATTAGATTTTGTGATATTTGCTCAAAATGATGTTCAATTTTTCAAGACTTTTCAGCTTTAAAAATTCATTTCTTGTGTGTTTAACTGGTTGAGTAAATTTGATGATTTTCATTGAAAATGTTTCATTTTGTGGATTTCAATTGAACATTCAATGTTACTTTTTGCAGTTTAATTTACAAGCTTCAAGATTTTGATCTTGAATGGTAAATATTGATTATATTCAATGTAAATATTTGATAATTTTGTTAATCAATTCACTGATTTACTCGAAAAATTGACTAATTTTGAAAAATTATAAGGTTAATTAAAGGTTTTAAATAATGACATTTACTGAGGAATTAACGTTTTAAATATTATGATTGTATGTTGATTGAGCTTATTGATTGAAAATATTCTGGTTTGCTTATTTGCCTGTGCATATGTCTTGCTGTATTAATTGATGGGACTTGAGTAGGAAAATCATGTAACCATGAT
Source organism: Tetranychus truncatus (assembly GCA_028476895.1). Taxonomy (NCBI): domain Eukaryota; kingdom Metazoa; phylum Arthropoda; class Arachnida; order Trombidiformes; family Tetranychidae; genus Tetranychus; species Tetranychus truncatus. The sequence goes on from CM052062.1 coordinate 11,184,145, forward strand.
GTACTTACCATCGATGCATGAAGCCTTCTCATAGAGATTCATGGGAAACCCATCGGTTGATGGTGATAATGGTGATGATAATGTTAAACTTTTGATATCTTTGATCCCATTTTCACCTAGACTCAATGAATCTTCAGGTGAAAGTAAACATACACCAAGCAAATGGTGATAATGAATGAATGAACGGCAGATAAATGATTGCTCTGAAAGGCAACTTTTCTCACAATCTTCCAATGTTAATCCGGTTAAATTAAGCATTATTTGACTCTCACTAAGTTGATAATCATCTAGACGCCTGAAAGTGCATCTTGGTGGCTCTGAAATCAAATAAATACAGAATAAAAATGAGGCTCAAATTTAAAACATTTAATTTCAATGTTCAACTTTTATTTCATTTTTGCTTTTCAAACAATTCTCCATTTAACACTTATTTTTTGTTGCGAAGAAACAGCTAAATCCAAATTTAATTGCAATTTAAATCTTTTGTCTTTAATGATAATCAGTTACCAATTATTTACTTTCAATGATTAAGTTGCAATTTTAATTGTAACCTTGGTTAAACCTCGAGATGGTAAAGTGCAAGTAAAACAATTGAGATGCAAGATTTTTTCATTGTTAACCAGAAATTAACTCAATTATAACTTAACCCAAAAACTAGACAAAATTTGCTTCGTAATTGAGTGAAGGATGAAATTAAATTTTAATTGAAAGCAACAGTTTAATTTTGGGTTGTGATTATGAGGAATTTAATTAAAGACTTACCTTGAACACATTGATTTTCAAAATAAGAAACCGAATGATGGTTTGAATTGATATTTTTTCTGAACGATTCTTGAGATGTTCGTCTATCATGGCGACTTAAAGCACAGATTAACCTGACATTATCAAATCGAACTGATCGACAAATGAATTGTCTCTCATTGAAACAAGCGCTTAAACAATCGTCTTCACTTTTAATTGAATTAAGTAGCTTCTCATTGACTCCATGTAATTGGCTATTTGGCACCTTCTCGAAAAACCATTTAACTGTACATGATGAGAATGGTGAAGATAATGAACTAGAAGATGATGAATTGGATGAAATTGGTGTAGATGAATCTGTAAATGATTGAAGATTAAAGTTAATCGGTAAAAGTTTAGAAATGGAAAGCTAAGGAAAGTTAATCTAAAGCCATTTGCATTTGGAAAGCTCATTGAACTTCAAGTTCAACAATTAAAAGTAATAACAATTTATATATTGATAGCGAAATTTACTCTCTTCATTGGTTTTTTTTTCTTGTTATTCCTATTCTTCAATGTGACTTGTTCCTGATTCAATGGGAACCGGAAGAGATTGATGAAAAGATGACACTGAAAAAAAGGTTTATCATGTTTGAGAGTTTACATGAAAAGGGATAAGCAACAGAGAAAACAAAGTTTTACTCTTACGGAAGTTTTAATCATGATAATATCATGTTTTTAATGAAAAAGAATGCTCAATGAATCTTTCATTTTCAATGGGAAAATATTTCTCAGTGCAACTTCATTGCTACAATTGTATTTCTGGTAAAAGTCAATAACAATAAACATATTTTTTTACAATATTATTGTTATTATCAACATTTACTATTGTTATTGGTGAAAAATATTGAAAATTTCACACCAAATGTTCAGCTTTTACTTTCACTTCCGAGATTGAGAATTTTTATTAATTATTCTGATCAATTTTTGTCATCACTAGTAGTTGGTTACAGATTTTAATAGTGATTTGCTTTCATTGATCTTGGGCTATTTGGGTGAACTTTTGATGGGTTGAAGATTTGTTTGATGCTTTTGTGATTTGTAAACCAATTGCAATGTTGCAACAATTAATGAGCCTTTTAATTGTTTCTAATATTGATGTAAGAAATAGATGATTGAAACATATTTTTTGCTGTTAAATGCTTCAGCTTCGCCTTACAGTTGATTTATTTTCAATGAACCTAAATCTGGTTTGAAAAATAAAGAGTTATAAAGTGAAAAAAAAGTGAAGTCTCAAGTCAATTGAATATCAAATTGAGTAAAAAAATTGAGATAAAGAAAAAAATTGGAACCTTGATTGTTGAGATTGGTCTGAAAAAGTAAATTGTTGATAAAAACTATTCGAATTCCATTTTTTTTCCTTCAAGGTAATTCAGTTTAGATATCGAAGTTAACCTCAACGATCAATGGATTATTACATTTTATTAGGTGCCACAGACATTGTCATTAAATGAGTGTGTAAGTTGATGATTTGCTCGGTTGATCAGTTGATTGTTAGTCTTGAAAAATATATATTAATGTATAGTATATTTAGTTTTTGGAAAGAAGACAATTTTTACTCCAATGAAGATAATAATTTGGTATAAATATGTTTTGAGAAATTTTCATGAAATTTTTGTACAATGTTTTCATTTCAATTGAAGGTCAATCGGCGAACTAACAATCTAATAATGGATTGTGGATAAATTGTGGACAACAATAGATTTAAGTCTCAACAAGATGAAACTTGAATGAGAGATGAAAATTTTTACAGGTTAAGACAAAGAGTTAAATCAATGAATTTCTGTTGAAATAACAAGATAATGGTAAATATAAATATTTTGATTGGTTTAAGTTAAGCGATAGGTTTTTTCATGACTGATAAGCTAACACACATAATATGGCTTGACTTTTGATTAACCCCTTAAAAGTGATTGATTGGTTGATGTTACTCACCTAAAGAAGGTAAACAAATTTTCCTGTGATAATTCCAGTGATAGTTTTGTTCCAGATTGTAACCAACTACAAGAGCATACGATGAGTTGACCAAAACACAATTAGAGTGTTGGAAATTGAAAAAATATGAGGAACATGAATTTGTTGATAGACAATGTGTGTTACACTGAGTCCAACTGTAATTGCTGATCAATTGTAGTCTATCCAATATGGTGTCAATCGTTTTGTAGCCCATTGTCCTCACAAAAGTAACCTTTGACCCTTTGGGACAGTTTAATAATGATAAACTTTCATCTTTACTCTCTGGAGCTTTCAATGGATTTAAACGATGTCTTGTTGATGATGCATTGGATAATCCATCGATGAGACTCACTACTGAGGCTATTAAAATTACAATAAACATCCATTGGTTTGGATTAATTGACATCATCATCATTAATATGATAGCTATTTGAGATACTGGATTATTAGACACAAAATTGTAAGGTCAATATGAGCTGCCAATTTATCAATTATGTATAAATTAGTAAATTTGATTATCTATTGATGATTGCACAAAAAAACACTTAAGCAAAAACATAGCATTGTTAAAAATTTGTTCAACTTAATGAACAAAACAGAGAGTTTTTAAAGTTTAGATATTTTCGAGACACAAGTTTAATATTACCGAAACATAATTAACTGATTGGCATGTACTGTCACTTAATTGTTATAATAAGATGTGATGAGGACAAGAATAAAATGTTAAATAATAGACTAACTTTTTTCAATGGAAGATGTTTCAAGTCGATCTTTTTTTAGCCTCTCTCACTTTTAAGTTTCATAACAGGTTTTCAAGAAATGCAACTTTCTTCGCTTTCATCGCCATCTTTTAATACGCGTTTAAACTCAATCTTATGTAATCCTGACTTTATATCATAAACGCTAGTTTTTCAATTCAAGCTTTCTTGCTTGTTAAACGCTTGCTGTTTTGAGTATTTTTGACTTTAAGTGAATGTCTCTTGAATTTACAATGTTGCCTGTTAAGTGAATTAATTGTGATCTTTACATCTAATTTGTTATCAAATGTTATCAAATCAAATTTGAAAATTTACACGTAAGCGTACAGAGGGTGCCCTCTATTAGATGAAATATTTGTGTTTATTTGATCATACTCAGAGTTGATTTTGTGTTTGGTCTGTTGTCAATTTTTTCCGAATTGATTTGTTGATCAAGCAATTGGTGAATTGAGTGTTTTTTTTCTCTCTGTGATTTTTCTTCCTAATGTATTGAGTTACCATCAATTTCTACGTTATTAAATTGACAAAATTTAGACTGGATCCGTCTCGCAATCTACCTCAAAAGTGAGGAGTAAAAGAAAGTAAATTGAGAAAGAAGAAGAGAGAGAGAGGAAAGAGAGAGAAGAAAATAGATAGCTTGAGAAAGAGAGGAAAGAGAGAGAGAGAGAGAGAGAGAGAGATAGGAAGAGATAGAAATAATTAAGGAACGCTCGTAAGATATTTTGATTGATAGGGGACATGGCTCTTACCCTGAATCCATCGCATCAAAACAATACTGGTGGTCGAGTTAATTTACGAGAATCATTAAAAGGATTATATTGTCCTTTCCATTGCCGTGGTTATTGTAAATTTGGTGTAGACTGCTCCTTTAGCCATGATAACCGATCATCTACCCGTGTACCTGATAACGTTTGCTATTTCAATTTAACCAAACAATGTTTCTCCGGTGATGAATGTCGCTTCCTTCATATTGATGCAATTACCTTGCTAGGCCTTCAAGATTATAGTAACAACAATTCAGACACGACCAATAGTAACAACAATAACAACACCAACAACAACCATCACAGTTCACCCCAATCAACTACATCATCTTCATCTTCTAAATCCTCTGATCATATCAAAATAAATGTACCTTCAATTAGTTCATTAAACTGCAGCTCTAGCAATGGTGGAGTTGGTGGTGGTGGTGGTGGTGGCGGCGGTGGTGTTAGTAATAGACCACTTTCCTCATCGTGCTCAGCTTCCTCGTCTGCCTTGTCTATCTCAACCTCATTAGCTACTCCTTTAAACAGCACTCTGACCAACAGCGCTACGACAAATTTAACCTCAACAACATCAAACAACAAAACAACCACATCAAACTCAAGCCAAGGTAACAAATTGGGTGCCTGGAGTTCACCTCTACAAATTACTCCTTCGAGTAACAGTGATCCCCAACAAGAAAAACGATCTCTTCCTTTGTGTCCCTTTGCTCGTGTCTCTGATCATTGTCCACATGAGCATTGTACCTATTTACACGGTGAGAAATGCGATTTTTGCAATTGCTTGTGTCTTCATCCGTACAATAGCGAACAGAGGGATATCCATCGAGATGAGTGTATCAAGGAACATGAGAGAGAAATGGAGCAGGCTTTCGCTATTCAACGAAGCAGTGATAAAGCTTGTGGAATATGTATGGACATTATTATGGACAAGGAATTACCGGTGGAAAGGCGTTTTGGTATATTAGAAAAATGTGACCACGTCTTCTGTCTCACTTGTATCCGAAAATGGAGACAAACGGAACAATTGGACAAGAAGACTATCCGATCCTGCCCTGAGTGCCGGATATTTTCTGCATTTGTTATACCCAGTCAGTATTGGTATGACAGTGGTGAAGAGAAAGACAGGTTAATAACCAATTACAAGAAAGCCTTAAGTCAAAAACCTTGTAAACATTTCAATCAAGGCCAGGGAACATGTCCCTTCGCTGGAGCCTGCTTTTATCTTCATGCCTATCCGGATGGAAGAAAGGCTGATATGCCTCCTCCAACATCCAGGAGAAGGAATAACAATGAATCAGAATCATCCACTTTCAGAGTATGTATAAAATTAGTTATCAGCTGAAAAAACTGACCTAATTTCGTGATATGTTTTAACTTATTTTTAAATCTCTTTTTATAAATTTCATTTAATTAATTCACCTTTATTTCCATTTATTTCCATTTCCTAGAATATGTTACTTTGGAATTATCTGGAATTCAGAGAAGATAATAGATTGCTGACTGTAGACTATCTAGAGCTGTTAGAAGGAGCTGATCAGGAGCTGCTGAACTCATTCGTCTTCTCGGATACAGAAGATGAATCCGAATGGGGATCTTATGCTGATTTTGGGGATTTATGAGATTTCTTGGTGAAAATGATAGAATGGAAAACGAGAAAGTAAAGATGGTCAGTTGATGAAACCATCATTTCCTTCATATTCCCATTTCCTTTACCAGTCCTACCTAAATATTCATCAATTTCTTTCTTCCCATTCCTATTCCCGTTCCCTTTTCTTTTATTTTCACGGTCTCCTTCTTCATTTTATTGTCTTCTCTCACAGACTCTTCATTCGTATCAACAATCGTGAAAAAAGTCAACAAATAAACCTTCAATTTCAACAGCGCTTGATTACTTTAATAATTAGGAATTAAATTTCGTCTTTGTGATGTCAACCATAATTTTGCTGTTGTTAACCCTTCACAACCACAATTAACTTCATCAATTCAGCACTTCAAAGATCAACTTAGTTTAACACTGGAATATAGTTAAGAGGAAAATCAAACATTATTCAAGTAAATTACAATCAAAAAAAGGAAGAATCTAATCTAATTACCGAAAACTATGAGAATCGATGGAACACTCAAATTTAAACTAATTCGCATTTTCTCTCCTCTCTCACACACATCTTGTTCTCTTTCTTTCTCGTACTCTCTCCCTTCTCTCTATGTTCAACTAAATATGAAAACATGAAAAAAATAACAAATTGTAAACAAATCTTAAATCTGAAAAACAAAATAAGCACAAATAATGAAAGACGTGATGTGATTCTAACAAGAAAACAAAATCAAATTTCAAGCTTTTAATTAGCTTAGTGCATTAATATCTTCCCTTCGTCAATCAAAATATGTTGATTTTGCCTTTTCTCTTCACTGTTAGTTAATTTACAGCATACATTTTTAATTTACAACCATGAATTTTAACTCATCTGATTATTATTACATTGTATATGATTATATTAATGTTAATAGCTATTGAAATGGTAAACATAAAGATAATTTTTTCTCTCAATTCAGTAAAAGTTCAATTTTTGAACAAACCAATTTTCTAAATTGATAATTAGATACAAATAGAGGGCAACACTGACAGACAGAACCAAAGACAGATCAAATATTTTAATTGTCGTCATAGAAACTTGATGAGTTTCACTCGTTGGCTGTATCAGTATCTGACTTGAAGTACCAAAGCTGTATGGCTCAAGTTGAACAAATTCAACACTTATGATCTTCAAGTCAATACTTAACACTTTCAAACAACTGAAATCACCTATTTTCAAGTTTGAAAATAACAATTGTATAGCTATATGATCAAACAATTTTTTTATATTCAGTTTAATTAGATGAATTACATCAGTGAGAAAGGAAGGACACAAAGATGGAAGAAAGGGATTGAGAGAAAAGGAAATCGAGTGCGTCAGGAAGCGGAAAATTAATCAATAAGAGCTTGATCTATAACAACCCATTGGCGGGAAACTTTGTAGTTAATTTGATTTCTCTTGAGCTATGAGAAGAAAGATGATTTTTTAATCCTCGGGGTGTTAATTTCAAAAAGCTATTGATTGCAAACATTAAGTTAACAATAGCTTTGAACATAAATTGTTATATACTGAGCAAAAATTGTGAATAGCTTTGGATGGGTTTAGTGAGTGACGATTTTGTGAATTAATTAGAATGGATTTTGAAGAGAACAGGGAATAAACACAAGAAAATAAAGACAAAACAAGGTATCAAGGCTCTCTGTTATCCCGAATTGAAAAAGTGATTCAATTTTACTAGCGACTGAAGATTGATTATCGCATCTTGTAGGTGTATAATTGTTCATCAATTACACTAAGTTGCCCATGGAAGTCTACTAATATCTCGAAATCTAGATCCCTCTGTAAAAAGTAAAAATTTCAATGAGTTAGAAAGAGTTTCTTTTAAAGAGTCTGAGATTAAAAGTCTAACCTTGTTATTTTTATTTGGTTTCATGGAAAAAGTTCCATGAATCTGTTCATTTTTCTTGCAAGTAAGAGATTGATCGATGTAAAAAACAGTTTGTTTCCAATGAGTGTATGATGCATCCGGTGCTGAAAAATGATAAGAAAAATCATGTTTAAAATGTTTGTAAGAACCAGAGTAAAGGGCATGAAAATTGTACATTAAAGTTGAAATTTGGGCACTTACAAGTCGAAAAACCAGTTGGCTTGTGGCATTTAGTGAATTGGACTGAGAAAAAAGTTACAAAGGCTTGTATATAATCATCTCTTTTCATTACAAGAGTAAATGGTGTCATAAAGCTTAAATCTTCAGGTTTAACAGTGTAGAGATCAACTTCTTTGAGAAGACAATAGCTAGTTACAACTTGCTTCGGGTCAACAACATCAACTAATGGTTCTTTAAGAGCAACTTCTCTTATACAGCTCATGTTAAATCCATAGACATCTTCCCACCCTAGTAATCAAACGAAATCGAAAATTCAAAATGAGTATTATAGATTTTAGAGATTATTCGGTCAACGTACAATTAATTTTATCCTCTTTATACTGTCTGTCCTCTATGGCTGTTATGTAAAGAGTTGCTCGATCTGGAAACATTAGGCCATCACTTTTCTTAAGATAGAAAAAATAGATATTTAAATTTTCGAATCAATGTTATCTTGGCGCTGTTTACTTACCAGCCATTTGTCTCGGGCATAAATAACCGTATCAAGCATAGATTCATAAAAAAGACAATAACCCATCCATTCTGAAATAATAATATCAACTTTTTCAATGCCATCTGGGAGTTCAACTTCTTCTACTTTTCCCTTAACAATGGTAATACGATCAGCAAATCCATTATCTTTTATCACACGTTCAGCTAGGTTAACGATTCCAGAGCATTCGATCTGCGCAAAAAAAAGAGTCAAGCGGTGAATTAAAGGGTGACTGTCTCCAAAGGTAATGATTTTATAACCAATAGATGGTCTTTTAGATAAAAATTTTAAATTTATTTTGTTGTTATCTCTGATCAATAACTCGCTGATCATTGAATGTTCAGCTCTCTGCTTATCTTCAGGCAGACACGCTTCATATTGTACACTGATGAGTAGCGAAAGATTGATACAATGTGATATCAACCCCGTCAAATTTCTCATTAATCTTCAACTTACACCAATGACTCGAGCAGCACCAGCTTTGGCAGCAAACATAGACAATATACCAGTTCCACATCCAATATCGAGGACAGTTTTACCTTTAAAAAGGTGTTTGTTGTGGAGCATTGAATTTTTATAAGTGACCGTTCGAACCTCATCTTTCAGCATTTCTTCGTGTATACCAAAGTGAGCATAGCTGTCAAAATAGTAATCCTTACTGGTCATTTCATCGGGCTCTTTACATACTGGCTGTTCACTGTTTTCATTAATATTCCCTTCAGGATCACAGTGATTCTCTGAACTAGCCTCGCCATTACCATTGGCATAATTGGCATTATCCGTTTGAGTTGAATCCATGGTTAAGTTATTTAACAAGTCCAAAGATGACTATACTAAGCAAATGGTTAAGTAAAAGAGATCTGAAAATAAGAAGGAAAAGGGGTGTGCAGAGGAGATCAAGAAAATAAATTCAAACAGAGATTGGATGACTTAGAATGACAATTTATCATTTAAACAGAAAAGAGACGAACAAAAGAGATCTTTCAACAAAGAACAGCGAAAAGATTAGACTGAAAAAAGTATTTAAATAGAAAACCGGCGAATGATGATTTTAGTTAGTTGGATAGGAACATGAAAATATCTTAGTAAAAAAGTTTAACACTATTAAAAGTAGATTAATTAATTAATTGCTTAGAGTTAAACTAAACTTAACTGATGAAAATAAAATACTAAATAAATTCACTCACTATTAACAATCACTACTTCAAGCATGTTCTTTTGCTAAGGGATCTTATAATAATTGAAAAGATACTTAACAATGAAGTAATCAAGTGGTTTGATATCCGAAATTTAATTCAATCAATTTAATATCGACATCCTTCTTCCTAAATTATCCAATAAATTGCTGAATTAAATAAATAATTTGTCAATTAATAACATTTGCAAAAAATATTTGGAGGCAGCTTGTTTTTTATTATTCAACCATTAGACTGGACATGAAAATTGGTTTAATCAAAATATCAACTGAAATTTATTTCTTGTACCTGAGTGATAATCATTTTAGTTCGAAGTCAATATTATAGTGGAAAAGGTTGAAAAAGAAATCAGTACATTGAGTTTTAAATAACCAACGTCTATCAAAAGTAAATTAAACAAAAAATGAAAATGGAATGGAAAAGAAGATATTCTTTTAACAATCTGAATTGAATGTAAAAATGAAATTATGATTAAATCAAAAGTTCAATTCCATATTCGTGTTGAGAAATTGTTCGGCTAACTCTAGCTTGTACAGGAGTTCCATCTTTAATTATGCCTTCAAGTTTAGGCAAGTAATTTGGGATCTTATCCGCATTGTCAATTCGGCATCGGATCGCTTGAGCTGGAATTTTTTCAATACCAATTTCCTTAGGAAGTTGATAAATTTCCGAGCTATCGACTTCGTCTTGATTTCCAAAATCAGTATAATAGACACGACATTTTTTACCGTTATTCAACATCTCCAGAACTAATACACGGTAATAATCGCCATCTGAGGTAGAATATAAAGCAAAAATTTGATTTAATCAGATTGGCTAATGAGACTGAATGAATATATAAATTCTTACCGTCGGCATTAGCAACACCAAATAGGCCAGGCTTAGGAGTAACCTTAGGGCTTGATTCACTAATAGCGGAAAGTCCTTCGTAGAGAGCCAGCATGGAGTCATCTGTCAACAAGACAAAGTTTTAATACAAAATAACCCATGCGAGTTTGAGCTAATTTCAACTAAATTCAACTTACTGTCTCCCAAAGCATAAACAATACTTGAATCTTCTGGATCCATGTAAAGCAGAACAGATTCTGGCCCTTTAAGTGGGCTCATTTTGTAAAGATTGTAATAGTTGGCAGGAGAAACTTTTCGACTAAGCTGTTAATGGAGAAAAAAAATCAAATTAAGAGTCAAATTAACAAAAAGATGGCATCAAAATGACCATTGCATTAAAATATACTTACTTCATAGGCCTCTGTTGGTGACACAATCTTTTTAGGAGCAGGTCTAGGAGGTGACACGGGTTCGATAGGATAACTTGGCTTCGGACATCGAGACTCAGGAATGTAGCTTGATTCATTGATCCTTCGGTCATTTTCTATTCTAATTTCATTTCGATCAATAGACCTATGATGTTTTGGGGTATATGATTGAATTTCGCTTTCATATTTATTTTTCGGTTCGATAACACGCAGAGTATCACGCTCAGTGAAATCGCCAAAAGTAGGCTTCGGTGCCATCGAGTCAGATTCACGCTGATGAAAATTACGTCGAATACGAGTGATAGGCTAATCAAATGAAAAAAATATAAATAATTTGAATAAATAATCATAACACAATCAAAGCGCTAAGAAATACCTTTCTGATTTCTTCATAATATTTAGCTAGGCCTTTTTGAACCAATAATTCATTGAGTGTATTTCCTTCATCATTAAAAATTTCAACTTGATAGACGCCGTCAGTCTGGGAAGAAGGTTTACAATGCTTGTAAGGCGGAATTTCATCGCTATCGAAGATATTTTCAAGGAATTGAGAAACTTCTTTATCCCATTCGCTTTCATAAAGAGGTTTAATATTTTTCAAACCGCAACAAACAGCTAAGGTTGGAATCGTGGTTAGCTTTGGAGGAAGAGGTCTTAAGTCTTCAATTGGAATGTAATCCGAATTACCAAAATCAATAAAACTGACACAAGCTTCTGCTTCCTCAAATCTTAGAAATTGGACTCGATACCAATTGTCATCCTCTCGGTTATATGCAGCACAATAATAACCAGGCTTAATCTTTTCAACTCCTAACCATTCATCTGATTTAAGACAAGATTTATTGAGTACCTGAGTAATTTCTTCGATTGTTGGACCATCTTCGAAACGCTGAACGTAGAATTCTGATGGATTTTCGATATATGAAACCATAACCTTAATGGTTTCTCCAAACTTTAATGCAGTTTCTTTGAGGTAGGTAACTTCATTATTCAAAGAGATTTTAGGTTTTGGCATAATTATTTTATTGGGCTCCTCAATAACAAATCCGGCATTGTTAGCTGTCGAATTAGCTTTGATTCGAAACTGGGGATTATCATTTATAGTCGGTGTTCGATCAACCTTAGATGGTGAGGGATTTAATATAATTTCCTCGGTTTTTCTCACAACCTTAACTGGAGCTTCTGGTTGCTTAACTTTTTCTACTTCTTCAATTTTAACTTTTACTGGAGCTTTTTCTGGAGCCTTTTCTGGTAATTTTTCAGGTACTTTTTCAGGTTCACCATTGGTGAGTTTTGGATGAGGAGAACAAACACTACGATGGTAAGACCATGCTAAGGACTGGCATCTAAGCCCACAATAAGCAACAACACGACACTGAGAACAGACAACAAATTTTCCTTCATTGGTGCAACAATATGAACAGCTAACAGGCACACTTCTAGGTAATCCTTCAAAAGGATCCAAAACTGACTCATCGCGAGCAATAAAATGAACATGTCGCACGAGAGGTTCAGCTTCACAAGCAAAACAGTTAGCTTCAGGAGAAGGAAGAATTTTTACGAGATTCTCCACAGCTGAAAGATTGTTAACGAGATCACCCATTCTATTCATCGGTTTTACTAAACTGGTTAAATGTCTTGCCAACTCTTTACGTTGTTCACGCTAACACAATAATTTAATTAATACTTATTAGTAATAAAATTAAATAAAACCAAGTAAAGACAAAAGTAAAACTTACCAATATTTCTTCTTTCTTGCGTTCGAATTCGCCTTTGTTAGCTGCAAGCGTAATTTTAAGGTTCAACGGTTGTTTCAAATGCAAAGCTTGTATAGCTGTAGTAGCGTCAGTGATGGTCTTCACTTGAACAAGACTGAAATGAAATAAGATTAGATTTATCAAGCTTACTTATATTAATGGTTTGATGGCTTGAATGACAAGCCAAAAGTTGGACACTTGTGATAAAAAGCACTCAAAGGAAACAAACTAAACTTAGTTTTATTTACTGAGGAAACTTAAATTATTCACTAAGATTAAAAGGACATATGCTATAAAGAAAACACGAGATTATAAAGATAGTGGTCTAAAATAAATCTACTTACGCTTTTTGGCGATCCGAGTTGTTTCTGAGGAGTTTACAATTTATTAGTGGAATATTGGAAAATTTAAATAGTCGAGCTAAACCGTCCTTCAAAGAAATAATTAGATGAGCAAAAGGGGAATTAATCAATGGTCAAGATGATCAATGAGGAATAAAACAATGGTCAGGGTTGAATAGTTTTAACAAGAAAAAAATATGATGCAACTTTTACTTACTCGGTTTAAACCGTTTGGTATATTATCAACAAGGATATTAATAGGTTCTTTAGATCCACCGCTGAGGACAGTAACAAAATGACGAAATAAGATTAACTGTTACCAAGGAAGATTAAGATTGAAAGGTGAGAAAGGATTTACTTACCGAGTATCGGGGAGAGCAAAACCAGGGCCGCCAAAATAGCTGCTATTTAATGAGTTGATATAGTCTTTAGACATAAAATCATCAAACTCATCCAATTCACTACCCATAATAGTTTTCACAATTAGTATCAGGTTGCACTTGATTAAATTAAGTTAGATTAATTTAAACTTGAGAACAGTTTAAATTAGAAAAGAGAGGAAAATAGCGAAAATAGTGAAAATATAATAAAGTTCAACTTGTCATACACTGTAAATGGAATAAAGTGAGAAGAATTATCAATGTGAGAATTTATATCAGAGAAAAATCAAAAGCTTTAGAAGCTAAAATATTTTCTTCCAAATAAAGCTTACAATGTTTGGTTAGTTAGTTCAATTGATTTTAACTCAAAGGGTCAAATGTCGAAACTTGCAAATCTTTTTTCTAAACAATGTTAATTAAAATTATCGTGACTCAAAGTAATTCAAAAGCTTAGTTTGAGGTCGAGTACTGTCGGTGTTTATTTTCTTTATCAACATACAGTGATTGTTTGAGATAATGATCGAAATATCGCGAATCAAAAAGACAAATAAGAGTCAATACAAGTCAGAGGTTTAGTCAAAGTTAATTTATAATTAGCAATGGGGAAAAATTAGGATACATTAAGATACATAACAAATAACGGTTAAAATTGAAATAATAATTCGGTTAAACTGTTATCCATCTTTAATTCTATAGCTTTATTTAATTACGTAGAAAATGTGGCAAGTTCGTTGGCTCATCTGATCAGGATATGATTCTGAACAATTGAGGTTGGAAATGATGTTAATTTCATATTAGTTTAATTTATTTTGAAAATTTCATTAAATTAACCAACAGTCAAACACTGTCAACGTGTAGATAAGGAGGTATCGAGGCTGGTTGTAGGTCATGCTGTTGTTTTGGCCTGGGTGCATCAAACTGAGCGCTTATTGTATCTGCACTTTGACGTCTTCTATGTTTGCGGTGACATAAACTGCATAAAATTATCATGAATAAAATTGTTCCAACAACAATCATTGCAACCATCATCAATTTGTTTACTTCAGTAACTTTGATACCTACAAATTAGAATAGTATTGAAATTAGATTAAGAATTCAATTAAAATTAGCATTGAGAAGGCAGATTTGGTGCTATTAGACTTTAAATTAGATATAAATTTTGAAATTTGTGTAACAAGCTTTGAGTTCATGAAACGGCTTAGTCTAGCATTTATTTCGCTAAAAGAAACAAATGCAAATGCATTTTCAAGCAAACAATGGTAATCTCAATAGCATTTAAATGCGAACACAGCAAACACAAAATTTTGCTCCATTTTAAGATAATTTTTTTAAAGAAATAAGAAATTTTATATTAAAATAGTTTGTACTTATTTATCTTTAAACTAAATCTTGCAAGGATCAGGTCATTACATGATCTCATGGTATGATCATCAAATTTCAAAATCTAATAAAATTTAAATCCATTCCTCCATATCTTCCCTTGTGATATTGAAATCATGGTGATAATCATGAATTTTCACAGAATACTTGATCGAGCATGGGTTATGCGAAATATTTCAGCATATTAAAATGCCAATTTAAATTTATTATAGTTACAGTAATTTCAGATTGGCGAGACATAGTTTTCAAGACATGCTTAGTCACTAAGGTATCAATTTTCAGTTTTATTTTTGTGTTTCAGAATTTGCAAGTTACTCAATCGACAACATTGGTCAAGTGTATGTGCAAACTATGTTCTAAGTAAATGTGAACTAATCTAGGACTTAAAGCTTTCAAAAATACACTGAGAAATGAACCATTTTCTAATTAATAGAAAAACTGTCGTCTCCTTGACGAGTCTCTTCATTGACTAATCAAGACCCTCTTTTGTGTGGACTAAGTCTCGCTAATATGAAATTACTGCATTATGAAACATTAGCTCATTGTGTATATTAATAAAGGTGCAGTTTCCAGCTCATCTATTATCTTTCTAATTTATAATGAAATTAAACGTACAATTAGCTTCGTCTATTTGATCATAGAAACCACAATTTGGTGCTCCATTACACTTCATTTCATTTGAAATACAATAACCGCTTTTAGGACATTGAAGGGCGTCACAGTTGGCTCCATCTTCCTTAATTTCAGACCAAAGAGCCTCAAATCCACGAGCTCCTACAGCAGTGTCAGTGATCATAAACCTAAAGCAAGCAAGTGAAGTTGAGATTGATATTTATTCGTAGTCGAGGGATCAAATATTCATGAGCGGCAACTTACGATATTTTGAGCATATTTGTCGTTGAAAGCATCTCTTGAGTGTCATTTTCAAGACCAACTCCACACAGTTCAATTGGCGGTTTACTTAAATCAGGCCAGACTCTGAGCACAGCTGTTGGACAACCTCGTTCTAAAGGATTGGATGGACAAAAATGCAAAGAATTTATTATTATAGAAAAAAATTAAGACAAGGAACAAACCTCTCATGGAACCTTCTATGATAAAACTTAAAAAAGTTAAAAGAATTCTGTGGTGTGGCTTAACATTAATGTACCAATTGCATGTTAGTTTTTGTGGTCGGTATTTTTCAGGATATCCTGGACTACGCAAGTAACCATATAGTAATCCAGTAACGTTTCCTCCACAATCTGTTACAAAAAGATAAAATTAATCAATTTTATGTTGATTTAGCAATTTCCCTGCTCATTAGCTGTAATTGTAGTTTATTGACTCGCCTGATTGAATACTTGTTCTAGATATAAAATGGTAATTGGCTAAGAAGCCGCTTGATGTATCGGCCCCATCAGTTTTCATTACAATCTTGAGTTGGTTGATACCAATGGGAGTAACATAAGGTCCAGGAGCTGAATATACACAATAACGGCCTATTTTTTGTTCCCGTCCACTTGGATGAACTTCATACATTTCAATCCAATCTTCTTGACAAAATTCATCATAACCAAGAACAAGTTCACTATCCTTTTTGAGATTAAATTCAACAAATGTAATTTCGATCTGTTCACCTGGTAATCCAATAAACCAATATTCACAATGAGTAATTGGTGGATAACTATTAGGGTGCCTAGGAGAGTTGAAAACTCCTTTTTTAGCCGATTCACTTAAATATTTGAATTTACACCTGGGTGGTTCAGGAGTTCCTGGAATCCGATAGTCTGGAAGAAAGGTGTATCGTCCTTTGAAACCCTGACCTTGAGTGAGACCTGAGCTAAAGACAACGATTAAAGTCGGACCATCGGAGACAACTGGAGGTGGTAATTTTTCTGTGCCACAAAATACATAATCAGGATCTTCCATAGACTCAGATGAAGTGTAAACTCTTACAGAGGCATCGCCACATCTATTCAAACCAAAAATGTATAAATTTAATAAATTATTCGATAAGAATGTTTCTTATTCATTAATTAACTTTGTAAATCGATTGAAATAAATTTATAGCTTACTCGTACGAAACTTCCGAGTCATCTCTGTTGGTTGAATCGATGTTTGTGTTTGAATTAGATATTGGAACAATACCATTAACCTTAAGCTTGTCTTTAATAGGTATTTCGAATTTTTCAAACTCTAGTTGAATTTTCTCCAAATGTTGTTCATCTTGAATGCCATAGATGTAATACTTGCAAATAATATTTGAATGATACAGAAAAGGATAATTGGGTGAATAAATTGTTCCATTATTTTCCTTTCGACTCAATATTTTCTGATCACATTCAGTTCCCCGAATATGTTCCCCGTCATTTTTTCCAATAAAACCTAAATCGAAGAGATAGAAATAAGCATGTTAAGCTGATTATTTAAATTTCAGAAAATTGATTAATTTTAACGTTATAAAGATTATGCTTATTTCACAAACCTAAATTAACAAAACGTTCTGAAAATTCGAACCAGCCAATAAAACCTCGATTCTCATGTGATGCACTTCTTGGTAAAGTTGTTAAGGTTACCAACATTTTCTCTCCTGATGAATAGAGAACTAGGTTGCGTTTCTGTCCACAATAAGTTCCAATAAGAGGATCTTCTTTTGTACTTCCATCATAAACACGAATTTGATCGAATGGACAACTAAATGGTTTAAAAATAGTTTATGTTCAAATATTAATAATAATGTTTGATTTTCATCTATTGGTTGATAAATACTTACTGAGCTCCACCATAAAGCAAATCAAAATCCATAAACTCTACACGTACTCTTTGACCTTTGCCACCAAAAAATTGATATTGACATTGAAGATTTTTAGGATAAACTCCGGGGTAAGTTGGTGATAAAAATTGTCCATCTCGTTTCTTGTCACTAAAAATTGTAAAACTACAAATTTCTCTAGGAGTCGGAGTTCCGGCGATAAAAGGAGCTAAAAATATAAAAACATAAATACATCAACATATCAGAAAATGGTAGCAATAAGGGGAAAAAGGACAAATGAGGAAGATAAATTGATTGATGGTTTTCTGAGATGAAATGGCAAATTGAAAATGTATTCCCCTTCAAACATTTACAAAATTTTTGTGCAAAAAGATAAATCCTTGATATGATGAATGCCCATGTTAAGATGTGAATACAATCTGAACATTCCTAGCTTTAGTTATTAAATTTTCAATAAAATGTTAAGAAGCACAATTCTTACTAGGCACACTTAACCACTTTCATAAAACTTCAGGTGCAGAATTGAAGGGAGCAAAGTATAACTGAGCTTTAATTCATTGATGGCAATGCAAAAATGAACATTATGTATTGAGTGGTTGCTCAGTCAATTGCTTAGAAAGGTAATGAAAAGAAAAATTGCAGTTTCAACTGGAACATTTAATAATAAACGATTTTCATGTTCTTTTTTTTGAAAGGAACAGTGAGAAAAAATTGTAAGAATAACAATCATTTAGCTGAGAGAATGACAAAGATAGAGAAAGCAGAAAGCCTCTTAAACTTGATAGTGATTTGAAACGAATTGTTGAATGACTGATGAGAGAAAGTGTGTTAAATAACAAACTTGACAAAGCTTGACAGTCATCTTATTGAAACTCTTAAGGGATATTTATTCAGAGAAGCTAACACATATTTCCTTTCATTTCTCCCTCACAAATTCCATTCATTTCTATCATCTTCTTTCACTATTTTTTTTATCTCCTTACACTTTCTTCAACTGTTTCACTTCTCTTGACATCTAAGAATCTGATTCACATTTACCTGGAAAAAGCTCTTCACTCATGTCAAGCACTTTTTGGGCTCTATAAAGAAACAATATAAAGACACCAGAAAATAAGATTTGATAGGGAAGAAGAAATCTACAGAAACAGAGACAGAAGAGAACGGGAAGCTAGGATAAGGTGGAATGAAGGAAAAATGAATGAAGAGGAGTTGAAAAAAGAAAAGCAAGGGAAGGAAATCGATTGTTGAAACTTACTTGCATCGATGAACTCATAAGTTCCATTGAAGATATTTTCATTTAACAAAGGTTTGTCAGTGTGAAAGCTCAGTACTAAGGTTTGAAAAAGAGATACTCGATCTCGAGGAATCGAACGACCACAGTATCTGCCACTAAAAGGTGTTACAATTAAGTCCTGGTTAGGATCTTCAGATTCCGTATAAATATCCAAATATTCATGATTGCAGCTGTGAAAAAAAAACAAATTTAAAAAGATTAATAAATGAAAATGAATACAAAGGCTAGCAAATAGAGGAAAAAGAACCGTTTGTTTACCAATGATGAAATGCTAACAAATAGGTATCGGATAGAAGATTTTATTCCTGCTGATATTGATACCAGTAGCAGTTCATGGTTTCAAGATTGCTCCGATTTGGGTAAAAATTAAGTTAATTTACATATGGTTTACCAGATAAATGACACTAATGCTCTATTTAATTGATTGATTAAAGAGCTAAAGTTGTATTTCGCGTTATAAATATTTCTGGATCACACTTGATTGTAACAATGCAAACTTGTGATTTCGGTTTGAGGTAAGCCATTTTTTACATTGAAAATTAGGTAAAGTAGAGGTTGATTATCAAAAAACAAAATGTACAGTTAATTTGCATAAATTAATAAAGGTTTAAGCTGATTGTTGAATTAAGAATAGAGAAAAATTTCAACGGTTTTTTCGTAAAATTTAAAAAATTTCATTTAGCGCATTTATAAACTTACTCGGGTGGAGAACCGCGAAGATCAAAATGATTAAATTTTATATGAATTCGTTCATTTTCTGATGCAATAAATGTGTATGTACAGGAACGGGTCTGTAATTAAATGAAAAATGGTTCATTATTATTATTTTAGTTGAATTGGTTAATTTCTTGATAAAATAAGTAAATTATTTGGTAAGATCAAGATTGAACTTGTCAATCTGTTGCAGACTTAACAGCTTGTTACATTCATGGCGTGTTGCCATCAAAAGTGTAATCAACCCATTATCTACTGATTTCACTGTCTATTAGCCTAATTTACAGGTTTAACCTTGATCTTTAGTTTTCATGAAAGCCGAACTAATAGTGAAATTGCAAACTCTTAATTACATGATTCTGGCTATTTTCAATGATTGGTGATGTAAAGGTTCCATTTTTAGGCGCATCAGGATTGCTTATAACCATTTGGTCACATCCTGCTGAATAGAAACACAGGATAATTTAATAATTTGAGTTTATCAATTTTTCTTTTCTTTTTTCAGGGTGAAAAGGAACAGATAAAGGACCTATTGAACCGTAAACAATAAGGTCAATAAAGTCAATCAAGGAGGTTTACCAAGAATTAAGTGATCCACAACATGCAAAGGTCTCATCAACTCTGCCAATCCCTATAGATAATACTCAAAGTATAACCAATATCTCTCGGCCTACACTACCTATCAATCAAAATGTGGAGGTGTTCAAGTGTTCTTTATTACCACCATTCAAATAATTAACCTCTCAGTTAAAGTATGTATTATTATATTCAATATTCAATTCCTCTTTACCAAATTCACCAATTGATCTTCTTTCTTCTCTCTGACCCTTTCTTCTATCTATACAGAAAGTACCTTGGTTTTACATGTTATTAATGAAAGTTGGAGATTGACAAGTGAAATCAATTAGCAATGAGATGCACACAATTAAAGGGAAAATAATGATGCTCCATTTTTACATAATGTATAACAAAAGACATTTTCCCTGTGGAAATCAACGTTTTTACATCTGATAAAACATTTACCAACATGAAGAAGCGAAAAATTTCACCCTATTTTCTAACCTTCTTTTCCTGGATTTTCATCTCTGGTTTCTCTTTCCAATTCAACTAAATTGTTTCTCATCATCGTCATCTTCATCACCCTGATCTTCCCCACAATAATCATCATTCCTTCCTCATCATCTTCATCTATCTCAGTTATTTATGCATATATGTACAGCTCTTTGTTATGATAAATTGAAAGCTGCGCGCAATCAGTTGTGCCAATCGATAAAGCCTTTGAGGTTCCCCAAAAGTGCTTATAATAGTGTGTAACCTTAATTAGGCTTTAAATGATCCTCACAAATTCCTCTCAATTATAATCTATGTAACTATTTTACATTCTCACCACTAATCATTGCAATAGATTTACCTTAATCTTCACCAAATCCAACTCAATGTGATTCACAAGATTTAGAAAAAACAAAATAACTGTCACCATAAATGAAGTATTAGATTTTTAATCTCGGTATGCTGTGAAAAAAATGATTCAACGTTTCGTCTTGTAGTCAGATTATTCATTTTAAAAAAACTGTAAAAGTGAATGTAAATTGAATTTTTGCTACTTAAATAATTTATCAGTTAGCCTCTGGTCATTAACCTATCAAATCGTCAGCTGTTATACAAATGTTGAATACACATCTTCATGTTACATGTATGCAAGTTATAACATGGATATCTTTCAACCATATTCACAATTTTCGATCGAACTTAAATATTACTGTTTCTTATTGTCATTTGAATAAAGCTAAACTTACGTTTTCCTAAACATTCGCTCCTGTAAAGTCTATTTGAGGTTAACAGGGGAATTCATTTTTCATATTACAGATTTTCATCTGAATAAGTAAAAAATGATGAATAACTTGTACATGCCAGAAGACTCAGCGAACAATCATTCTCAATATGTTTTTTACCTGTTATTGTTATTTGTTATTCTCGTAGATTCTTTTTTTTGCTCAGGTAAAATAGACAAAAAAGAAGATAAAATAATGAACAAGCTTTTCTTTAAACATGTTTACAGAAGTGAATGATGTTGACTTTGAGATCACTTAATTTTGTTTATCCAAATTATTCAATGGGATCTTGTAACTGTCTTCGCTGAATATATTAATTCAAAGAGTTAAACAGAGCTTGAAAATTGTATCATTACAATTTAAATATGATTTTAATTTGAACTATCAATACAAGAGTACAGGATTGTTGCACTCTGAAATTAATATTTGACAAAGGGAAACCTGAGAATAAAATTTTCCGAGTCAATTTCTTTGATCTTTTTAGTAAATAATTGAGATATTAAATGAACAATGAAATTACTATTTGAAATATGGATCAATAAAAAAGATGCTGAAAGCAAAATGTCTTAACAGATGAAGACTAAGATGTTGAGATGATGAAGAGGGAAAAGATGAAGCGTAAGATCTGTATGAAATTGATAACAAATGGCCAATTGATGACAGATACAATTTGTATGAAAGCCAAAGGTAGACTCAGAATTAGAAGCTGGCCATTAATCATTGTTTAACCAAATGGTTGTGAGAAAAGTTATTACAAAATTTGTTTTCTTGGACCTGTTTGCACACAGTAAAGTATACCTTAACTTTGTTACAATTAACTGTGTAACTTTTCATGATAACTTGAATATCACTTAAATGTTTGCCAACGGAAATGGTGAAAAACTTAACTGAACATTAACAAGGTTTTATAGTTAATCAATAACCTGAAAATGGCTATACTCAGTGATTTTATATTGTTGGAGTTCATTTGAAATTATTTATAGCCATTTATAGACATCTAAATAAACATCTTAATATGGTTATTATGATTTGAAATTGCAAAAGTTTAAAAAATTAATTTCAAAATGGCTACAATTGTTGAGAAGAAATTGAATTTAGCGGTAAAAATGAAACTAATCTTTTATCCCTTTCCTTGCGGCGCGCTTATCAGCAGATTAAATCCTTTGTCTTTTTATTAACTATGTATGTTTTAATTTGTTTTGCTTATAATCGTTTATTTAATGGTCTTATAAATGTGTGAACAAGTTAAAACTGCTTTTTGTGTTAATATCATGAAATAGTGAAGCTAGTTTTGTAACCTGGAATAAACCTGAAACCTTCACCAGATCAAAACCCAAGAAAATGCTGTTTGCTTATTATGGCTTAGTAATTGAATCTCTTTTAGGATTGCTATCATCAATTTATAATTTGATTGGCTCATCTATTTTTCATGGACTCATAATATTAGCGATTGGAAAAGCTGGCGAGTCTTATGGAGTGTTCAGCAGGTGATAAAAAACCTTCTATTATTAATATAGCATAGTTTGTTTGAGAAAAAGCTATACACCTAATTTTCAAGGTTTCTCAAGGTAGGTTGTTTTGTTTTTCGTGGTATCTTTAATTCAATTTTTCTACATTTTCAGAATATTTTTATCGATTGACGACGAAAAATGACTGGTTTGCTCAGAGGGTATTGGAAGAAATTTTGTTTCATGTGATTTTGATTATATACCAATAATTTCTAAACAGTTCATTCCAATCTAAGTTTATTCAATTGATAAAAGTGTCCATGTGAACAATTTTGGATGAAAAGAATTGTATAAACTGTTCAGTATCACATTCATGCTTTAACTCAGGAAGATGACTGAAATATCAAGCTGTGGTCAAATTGAAGCAAACCCCTTTCTAATGTGCTGTGAAATCTAGATTCTGAAACTTGATTGAGAAGTTTGGTCCATCAAAGAGATTGAATTACGTAAAAGATTGCTTAGCTTCTTAAAAATACTCAATCAAAATTGAAAATCTATCTTAAGTTTAAAATACTCTTCTCTATGTAATATTTATTGACTAATTTTATTAGAATATTTCGATGGAAAATCAATGATTATGAATGACTTGTAGGATTCAATGACGCAGTGATTAATTAAATAATAACTTGGTTTGGTTTTGTCTTAGCTGAACTGATCTAGTGAATTACTTGGGCAAATAATGTGGTTACCCAATTAATTGACAAAAAAAGGATGGAATCATTGATGGTTGAACAAGTTATTACATTATGTTTCATCACAATCACATCTCTCTTTGCCTCTCTTATTGATAGTTATTGATTTACTTAAACCTTTCTCTATTTTTTCTCCCTGTTTATTCCAGATGAAAAGATTTTGGATATCAATTGATGGTCAAGCAGAATAGTATCATTACCATCATTATGACTTGACTCACTGGCATTGAGTGAAAACCATTTTTCATTTTGACTTGAGTCCATCAGTCAGGCTTGAAAAGTTAACAGTCTTATGTGCAAGGAGATTCATTAAGCCAATTTTCGGAAAACCTACAAATTGCTCCTGATTACTGGAAAATAATTACTTGACTGAATAAGAGTTATTAAATTAACAAGTTAGGCAACTTCGATGAATTGGTGGTTACTGATTTCTTTTTGGTATGAAACTGCGTGATGGTAATTTTCATGGCAATTAATATGATGATTAGTAAAAGATACTTGTCAAGGTCTTTACATGTACAGGTTCATTTGTCAATGAATATTCTTCATCTAATTTTCTAGTTTCATCTCAGTTAATTAGATTTCTGCAAAGACTTCAGAAAAATAGAGAAAAGTTTACACAACATTTGAAGATGATCAGCTTTAATAGAGACTAATTTAACATTAATTGACCAACTTATATTTGATGAGCTGTTAATTGTCTTATAATGAATTTCCCGAATTATTGACTCAGCCTGGATTTAATGAAGCAACTTTTCTCTATTATCAAACAATCAAACATGTAATCCACCACTAAGTAAACTTATAAATTATGATCTTCCATTGATTGATACATTGTATTTTCTAACTTTTCACAGAAAATCAACAAAAGAAACCAAAATTGCCTTTGATTGGAAGGATGGAAATGAATAATGCTAATAAGAATCGACACTGGCCAGGAATGTCTTATAAAACTCAGCAAAAGTATTTTCTTCGGTATCAAGTGGAAGTCAAGTGAACTAATCAGATCAGTGGCATTTCATTTCATTTCATGGAAAATTTTCAAAATATTTCAAATTTTTCATCACAATTTTCAACCCAGAAGTCCAGCAATCTTGGATAGTTTCCTTCAAATGACCCAGATTCAACAATTAATGTAAAGATTTTGTTGAAAGAATTGCATTCATCAACAAATGTAATATATTTTTCATGGTTTCAAACACAACTCCATTTCAACTATAAATCATATCTACCACAAGCTACACTAAACAATTTAACATTGATAGTAACAAATCATTGTTAGAGACGAGTAATTAATGATCTTGAAATAGGAAAAGGTTTCATCTCTTAGCTTATCGTCATTATTTCTTCATTTGTACACATTTGCTCGTGTAAATTGAACCTCGATAGGATTGTTTTAACCTTCCAATGAAAATATTAATATCTTATCGTAATGATGCTTCAGGTTTATTAGAAATGATTGTTGAGCTTAATAATATTATCACTAGAATAATTTGTAAATTATTAGCAAAAAATGTTAACCATTGATTGTTGAAAAATATTTGATAATATCATAAATTTAATGAGATTCAGTTTCACCTCCAACTTATTCAATTGAATCCATTTTTCCTACTTTTTTCATTTTGTTTCCATCTCTTATTGTAATGAAAATATACTTTTCCCCTTCCTATTAAATTGAACCCATCAAAAGGAAAGTGAAAAATGTTGAAAATGATAATAAAAGCATCCAAATCTTATAAATAATTCAGCAGAATGAGATTAAACTGTTGAAAAATGTCCCAATTAATTGGCTCATGTTTGTAAACTGAAAAGATTTACCTTTTATAACATTATCATCATTTTTAATATTACATTAATCCAGACAAATTCATCCATTAATTTTATATGTACATTTGGAAGTACATTTAGCAATCTGTTTCCACTGGATTGTCACAATTTAAATTTGAAATTAACCTTTTTATTATTGTAATAAAGTAAAATTTTGTTGACCAAAAAAATCTGTTGAAACATGAAAGTATTAATCTGACTATTTCAATCGATATTCAACATTAATTGATCAATTGATCAACCAACTGAGAATAATGAGTCTTAAATCAGTTGACCATTGAATTATAATGGTTACCATTGAATCAATAAACATTAATTTTCTAATAAATGTTTATCAATGTTGCAGCGAAAAGAGCAAATTAAAAGCGACATTCAATGAAACAATTGTTTCTATCATTGACTGATTTCAATTAACGTTAACTGATTGATTTGGCAAACTTTTGAATCAGTAAATTTGATTAAACCAATTGTAATCACTATTTGTTGTGCTCAACGTCTCATGATTATCTCAACATTCATCTGAATCTTGAAGTTAATCAAAGGTGAATACAAAAGCAGCTTCCTGAGCCAGGAAATGAATTGAATTGTAACTAGATTATAATCATGATTATTATTAATCAGGTAATCATTATACTGGAAGGAATAAAGGAAAGGAGAAAAAAATCAATTTCAATTAGCAACCAGATTTTGTCTAAAATTATTTTCAGTGTTTACTGGTTAAACTGGTTTCAATTTTCATCCCTTTTAATAGAAAACATTTTTTGTATCAAATTTTCATGAAATTAATCGGATTAATCATGGGATTTGGATTTAATTAATGTTGGTGAATCAGTGATTCAATATTAACTTGCCTTTGAAATTGTTTGCAAATAAACATTTGTCTGGTTTAATGGTACAACTTGATGAGATTGATTGATTTGTGATTCAAACTGTTGATTTATTTTGGGTTTTAAACTGGTGATTAAATTTTCAATGTATTGTAATGATTTTTAGATTGAAGGTTTTGTGTGGATCTCGTAAAGACAAAATAAAATCACATCTTTAAAGATATTTTTATGTTAACATTTACAAAACTAATAAAAAATGGGTTTCATTTGTTTTTTAACTTCATTTGAAGATCAAGAAACATACTGGGAAATGATTACAATTATAAATACAATTAATAGGATCAAAGTGAATCCAACAGCAACAAGAATTAAAAGCATTACAGGTTAAATTGTTGAAAATTTAGGTTCACAGCAAATAAACAATAAAAGGTTAGATGAAACTAGCTGAATTAGCTTTTGATGTGAAGGTGAAAGTTGATTAAACAGTTGATTGACTATTTGAATATGAGCAGGGAAATGACTGAATTTGATTTTGTACACATGAATGAATGGAAGAGTTAAGAGTTAAGATGATTGAAGATGAAAGGAATGAGTAAAGAGGATTTACTGAATAGCAATAAACTGTTAAAGTAGCTTGATAAACGTATAAGAGATTCACAGGGAACACAAGTTGACAGTGAAAGAGACTGATAGACAAAGAGATAGCTAGAGAGATCGATTCAGAACGATGATGATGATGAAAAAGGAGGAGGATGAAGATACTCCTGAGCATCGATTGTAACCAAAAAGATGTTACAATTTGTGAATGGATGGAGGGTGATGAGGATGAAGAAGATGCTGGAATGATGAGTAAAATGTTAGCTTGGATTATTGGGATTGAGGAGGATGATGATGATTGGGGTGAGGAATGGTGGTGATGATGAAAGGGAGGAATGATGAGAATGAGGAGTGAAAAAAAGAATCGATTTGTAAAAGGTAAAAGAATGGAGATGAACAAAGTGAATCTGGAAAAAAAGTGGAATGATAAAAGTGAATACGATTCATTGATTTTGACACATTTTACTGTCTCTTTACATTTGATGCTTACTATCAACTGTACTTTTAAAATGTTCAAAAAACGGCAAACCTTTTTGTTTTACCTTTTTTTAATTAAAGCTTCAAGGTTTGATGATGAAAATTGAAATAAAAGTAGATAGAGTAAATGAAATTTTGAGATATTCAATGAATTTGGATGTATTCTCATTTAATTTAAATTTTTGGATTTTGAGTTTGGATAATTTGTTTATTTTTAACTTTAAATATATGATCAATTAGGATTAAGAGTAATGGTTGATATTGAGTTAAGTTTAAACTTGAAGGTTGAGATGTTTGAATGTTTAGTGTCTACTTTTAGATTGAACTTTAATTGATTAATGATATCTTCAAGTCAATCATTTGATAGACAAGCCTCAGAGAGTAAAAATCATGCTCATTTCACCGTGAATCACATGTTTATTGGTGAGTCTCCATTGGAATTGAATGTTGAATAAAATGATTGTAAACAAGAGGAAAAAAAGGGAGTCTTAATGAATGCTGGGAAGACATTTGAAATTGAAATGTTTTCAGCTAAAGTAACATGTTAACAGTAGATTTACTGATTAATTGAATGACTTTATTTAATGTGGAAAGGGTAAAAAGAAAGGAAGAAGATTAAGTGTAAAGATGGAGAGAGGATAAAATGTTATTGATGTTACAAGGGAGTGGGAATGGTTAAAATGTTAATGTATCAGGTTGGAAATTTTATCGTAATTTTGACTTACCTGTAAGATCTGGTCCTTTTTTGATTAGTTCAGACACAATTTGGCTAGTTTGAGAATAAAATATGTAACACAATAATAGTAATTTTATCAAAATTGGCTGGAAGTTAATTGTTGATCGTCTTCGGACAACTTGCTTTATAATCATTATAAGCAGGCAACAACTCTGACCATCATTGTTCAAAATAGAAACCTCTAAATTAAAAATTTAAACAGCACACTAATTTAAGATGTTGATTCGGTAGCAGGAATCAAAAGGCAGGATTAATTGCATGGACATTTAGTTACAATTTAGCAGATTAGTTCGTTTGTTTATCAACGCATCTTTTATTTCCCTGTTTCTGTGAAGTTACCATTTTTCAACCGAACAGTCGATTCCCTCTTACAGCTACCATCTATCAACAGTAATATTAACTAATTTACTCGATATTTTTCAGCGCCTTGGAAAGCACTCATTGAAAACTTCCAACAGAAAGGCTGGAAACTGTATAGTTAAGTGCGAAAATTTTTGAGGTTGAATTTCAATTTTTCAAGGGATCGTAGTTCTAACTAACCTTACTAACTCAATGGATAAATATTTCATAGTTTTAAAGAATCTGGTTAATATATTTCAGTCTATGAACACAATCACATGTAACCTTTAAATTTATAATCGGTAATGATTCTGAAGTAATCAGTATTTATCGAAGGATGAAATGGTCTTAACCTTAAAACGAAGCGCTTTCTAAAGCTTCACAATGAAAATTCACTAACCTCATTCAGAATGAAATTATAATTACAATAATGAATGATGATAAAATTGTATAGCTCACCAGATATAAGAGGTTTTTATCCTTTTATATTGTATCTCAGCTTTTCAAACACTCAGATTACTACAGTTTCAAGCAACGAGTGATTAGTGAAAGCACACAACAAAAAACACACAAATTGAATGCTAAATTGATGCTCTTAAACTTAATTCTATTGAATTTTACTTAAAAAAATACTCAATGTCCATTGTGAATGAAATGAAGAGGATTTTCTAGGACCC
Source organism: Tetranychus truncatus (assembly GCA_028476895.1). NCBI lineage: Eukaryota > Metazoa > Arthropoda > Arachnida > Trombidiformes > Tetranychidae > Tetranychus > Tetranychus truncatus. The sequence goes on from CM052062.1 coordinate 11,213,204, forward strand.
GTCCATTCTTCTTATTCAAACGGTTTTTCTCTTTAGCGCCGGGACAAGACATTTGCTAAAGATATTAATTGATCTTAGGTTATGATCAGTTTGACGCGATATAATTATTCCTAGATTAATTTGATAAATCCTGCGATTGTCAATAACTAAACAATTTATTCCCAGTGATGCTTGAATCTTTATACATTATTGTTTATTTAGATATTATTATTTAATTTTATTACACTTGTTACTTTTGTTTACAAGTATAATATGGTTAGCACACAGTTTATTTTATTTGATTGGGATTTTGAACAGAGAAAAAGTAAAATTAATGAAAATAAATGAACACAAAAGTGTAGTTTCTGCACAAAAATGAGCCACAAAAAAGTTAATTACAAGCTGATTAAATGTTCCATTTAACACATTGACATCCTTATTAGAAGGCTTTTCAAAATGCATTCCCATCTATACACATAAATTATGTATTAATAAAACCAACAACAATAATTTTGTGATTGTAAAAATGTTTGTCAAAAGTAATCAATTCAAAAGGTCTCTTTGTAAGTTATTATTATTATTATTTGATTTGGTCTTGTTAAACGAGAAGAAAAAAAAACAATTATTTGTTCTAGAAAATTGTGATTCACATTCTTGTATGTTTTTAGGATTATTTTTCAGACAATCATCATGCTCATCTGATGATCCTCTCAATCGATTATTGGTTATTGTTATCATACAAGTTATCGTCATGATAATCATGAAAATTAATAGAAAAGCAAATTAAAATGAAACAACAACAGAAAAAAAGGAACCAAAATAAGGTTTTGTTTTCCCAATGATATGGAGCCAATTTAGATGACTAATTAAATATAAAAATCTGCATATACTTTTAAATATATATTAGATGTAAGTATTTATATATTTAGGTGTATATTTATGATTGAACAGATTCCTGATTTGCAACTGGCTGGGGCAATGAAATGAAAGGTGAACAATTAAGAAACTAATATTTATATTAATGGGAAATGACGAAAAGAAAACGTCTTCACAATCAGCTTCTTCTCCCGGCTCCAGTTGGTTGATTCAGTTGATTGCTCAAAGTATCCATTATTTAGGAAGCAAATCAAGAGCAGAAATAGTCAACAATTTGGTTTGTAAATGGCAGTTTAATTGATTTCTTTATGTTTGCTTTTTATTGTGTTGTATTTTGTTTAACAGGTAAGGCGATTATTATCTTTCTAGGTTGGTTTTTGCCCCAATCTATCGATTTTGCTTTAATTTGGTAATTTTGAATGATTTAATTGAGTTAACGGTGATGAGTATGATTAACATGGTGACAATAAAAACCGCCAAACCCGCTGGCTAATTTAACATCAAGTTTCTTTTCATTAATCAATTGGAATTTTCTTGGTACTCGGAAGACCAGAGCCAATTCGCTCTATTTTGATGAAAGCGATGGAACCATGGATGAAATTAAATAATGATGCATTTGTATGATGGCGGTGATGATGATGATGTTAACTTTCATTGCAGTTGTTTCCACAGGATAAAAAGTGTATAAGAGCATTTGAAGATTAATCAAATAAAGATTTGATTTTGAAAGGGAAAATACCGAGAAATGTTCAATGCACAAAATCATCTAGCTTTTTGAGTTTTACTTGTGATTGTATCCAAATCTGGCCAGCTTTCGTTGATTCTTGAGTGATTCCTGCACATCCAAACAGATTAATAGATTTGTTGACTAAACAAATTATAATTTTCATATATTTTATTCAGTCTTCACTGATATGTTTGTCATTTCATCAAGGAACAAGCAACGAGCAATTAACATGGATAAGTTTTGGTTTGATTATTTGCTTGCAATCTTCACTTGGTTAGGTCTTTTCAAATGAGTTTTGTTAAGCTTGTTATTTTCACCTAAAATTGTTGACAGACACATTTAAGGATCTGTCATCTAAAAAGTATTGATCCAATTGTCAGTTTAATTGGATTTTGGTCAATTAATCGAAGCAAAGGGCTAATTGTTTAAAGTTTAGTTAACTTTTGCAATGGAATGTGCTCTGTTGATCAATGTGAATGATTAATTTTCTTGTGTGAATTAATGTGTATTGTGTATGTTTTGGGTGCCTTCCATGCATCAAGTTGATGATAGTGATGGTGTTAATCACGAAAAAATTAATGATGAGAAACAGTTTAGTGATTCGCTTGTTGGTGACCAAAAGTTGCTTTTGAGATGAGTAATGTAAAATGATGACTAGATGAGGTGAAGATGATTGAACAATGGTCACACAGTCAACCAGAAAGACAAGGATAAAGATGAGGAGATCAAAAGGTTGACCAAAAGCCAAAATTGGCAGGCAAAACCAAGAATCAACCAGCCAAGTGACAATCAACCATAAATCGTAAATTGAACTTGATTCTCCCCATAGTTGAAATTTTCGAGACCGCCAGGGTTTCTATAATTAGTTAACTCTAATTTCAATTTATAGTTAAAAAAAACTAGAAAAAAAGCTAGCAGGACCAGCCTAAGTGAAAAAAAAACAGAACAAAATTAGCTTCGAGATTCAATCAAGGAATAAAAAGTCAATTGAAACTAAAGTCAGTCCACATTCAAAATGGAAATATGAAGAGTTAAAATTCGTCAGATTATTTATTCTCATTTCAACCAGACATCTTCCTAATTTCATCATTTTGACGTTAAACTTTCTCTGTTTAAATTGGACAAAAATTCACCTGTTGACCAGCTTTAGAAGGATCACCACCATGTCCTTGACCTTCTCCTGGTGGCCCAGGCGGACGCCGTTGTTGAACGGCACTTTGAGTTGTCTTCAGAGCACTAAGGAAACAGATTTGAGTGGAAAAATTAAAATTCTGATTGAAATAGTTGAACAGATTGTTAAATGAAATATAGTTATTACGTTTGTAAATCTTGAACTTGTTTGTTAAGAGCAAACTTTTCTTCCTCGGAAGCTTTCATAATTTGTAATAATCTTTCAAGTTCAGTTTGAGTTTGATTGGCTTCTTCTTTGGTCTTTTTCAGTTCATTTAATAATTTAGACTTTTCAGATTCAATGGCTTCAATTTTCTTTTTCATTTCAGCCAGCATCTTTTCATTATTAGCTTGAGCAGCGTTAGCTTGTTGGCCTTGTTGCTGTTGTTGTTGAGCTGATTGTTTCATTGCGACTTCAAGCTGTTTCTCCATTTGATCGAGTTCAGCTTTTCTTTTAGACAGTTTCTGTTCCATCTCTTGTAAACCTCGTGCTCGTTCATCCAATGACTTTTTCATGGCGGCCAGTTCGGTACTTTGTTGCTGTAATTGTTGTTGTTGCTGTTGTTGTTGGGCAGTTAATTGTTGCATTCCTTTTTGTTGTTGTTGCTTTGCCTGTTGTAAGCCTCTCTGTTTGAAAATAAATTAAAATATTAGTTAATGGTCCATTTGAAAAATTATTTGAGTGGTTTTACCTCTTTGGCTTCCAACTCATTAATTAATTTCTCGAGCTGATCTTGTAAGCGATCTCTTTCTTGCTTGAATGTCTTCATTTCTTCTTGCGCTCGGTCTAATTGTTTCCTTAATTGTGTAGCTTCTTGCATCCATTTCTGTGTCTCATTTCGTTGTCTCTCTAATTCACCTTTTAATTTATTCACTTCTTCCCCAATCTTCGGGTCTGGTCCTTTGCTGTTGGCAGCAGCAACTGCTGCATTTGCAGACTGTAATTGTTGATGCGATTGTTGAAGTTGACCAATCAATTTGGAATTTTCATTCTTCAATAGTCTTGACTGTTCAGATAATTTATTAATCTCCTGTTTTGATAGATCGACCTGTTTCTGGAAAGCTGTGATTGCTTCCAATGATTTTTCCAGTTTACTTCGCAATTCTTTATTCTCAGTCTCATATTTCCTGCATGAGGCTTCCATTTTTTTCATCTCTGCCTGTAAACCAGCAATTTGACTGTTATATCGATCAACCTCAGCCTTTGGTAAACTTGAAGGAGTGCCTTTTTCCTTTTCTAACGACTCATAGGCATCAGCAAGCTCTTGTAATTCAATATGAAGTGAATCTCTTTCCTTCATTACAGCAGCTAATGAAGCTTCAGATTTCTCAAGTTGATCCTTTAATTTTTTAAATTCACTTTGCATTCGAACTTCTTGACCTTCTGATATCTTTTGAATGTATCCTTCAGCATCATCTAGATCTTGGCGAAGTCTTTCTACTTCCATCTTGAGACGATTATTCTCTGCTAGAGTTCTCTGTAAATCATCTTCTGATTTAGATAGCAGTTGCTTTAACCTGGAAACTTCGGCCGATCCAACTTCAGCTTGCTGTTGGTTTGCTTGTTGTTGATTTGTTTTTGTTTGCTGTTGATTCGATGCTAAAGTAGACTTAGCTGTAGCTAAAGCATTTTGTAAAGATTTGACTTGTTCCGTTAAACTGTCTCTTTCCCGTTGTACTTTAGTTAATTCGGCTTGGTTACGTTCCATTTTATCACGAATCTTTTCGAATTCGATGATTGCTCTTTCAATTTCTTGTTTTTGTTTTGTTTCGGCAGCTTTGTATTTTTCAAGTCTAGAGCGCGCATTATCAAGCTCCTTTTGTAGCATTTCAATATCAATTTTATGCTTTTCTCTAAGCTCGTTGAGCTGTTGCATTGTCTCACTTTTGGCTGTTGATCCGGCAGTTGACGAACTTGCTGCTTGAGCTGTAGTTCGTTCTCTTAATTGTTTCAAATCCAATTTTAGATTATCAATTTCTCTTAAACAACAATCGCGTTCTTTTTGAACAGATTCAACTTCAGCTTGAGCCCGTTGAATGTCAATCATCATTTTCTCCTTCTCATTATTGCTACGATCCAAATCTGCTTTACATTTTTCATATTTATCTCGGATTCGTTCCAGTTCAACACTAATACGATCAAACTCGTATTGAAACTTTTCATGAGCTGATTGATATTTACTGGTCTGACTTTGATACCTTTCAAGATCAGCTGCAAGACGCTCTTTTTCTGCTAAAATGTTGTCCTTCTCAGCTTGAGCTTTCCGTAAATCGGCTTGTGCTCGCTCAATTTTTTCATAAGCCTTTTCTGTTTCAACTTGAAGACGAACTATTTCTTCTTGATGCTTTTCATGAGTTGTTTGAGTTTTACCAACTTGTGTTTGAATTCGGTTCATTTCCAAAGCCATCCTGTCAGCTTCGGTTACTGCTTTATCACGTTCCAAAGTCAATTTACGAACTTGTTCTTGAGATTTATCATATCTCTCTCTTAAAACTTCCAAGTCAGCAGTCAATTTTTCCACTTCATTCTTTAATTTTTCTTCCATTTCTTTACTTCTCATAAGTTGACTATTAGTTCTTGCATATATTTCCTGGAGACCTTCAAATTCATTTTGAGCTTTCTTGTGTTCCTCTTTAACGGTACTTGCTGCTGCTTTTGCCTTGTCACATTCAATTGTTAATCGGCTAACCTCTGATTGTGATTGGTCCAAACGAGCTTGTAATTTGATGACTTCTCCTTGAGCTTTCTCAATTTTTTCCATCATCATTTCATGTTCAACTTTTCCGATCTCTTTATCTTCTTGTGCCTTCTGTAATTGAATTGACAGTTTCTCCATCTTTTCACGAAGAAGAGTGACTTCAGTTTCAACTGTTTGATGCTCACGTTGGTACCTTTCTAACTGGTGCTGAGCCTTTTCGAGCCTCTCCCGTGTTAATTCAACCTCACGTTGAGCTGATTCTTTTTCTTTCTGGTAGCGAGTTAATTGAGATTGAAGTGAATCAAATTTCTCTTTCAATATTTCCCACTCCTGGATTGCTTGTTCCTTTTCCTTCAAATATCGATTCATTTGACCTGTAGTACGATCATATTTTTCTTTCAATTTTTCGAGTTCAACAATAGATGTTTCTCTTTCCAGTTGAAGTTTCTGTAATTTATTATCGACTTCACCGTAATGTAATCTCAAGGATTCAACTTCACTTTGATATCTATCACGATCACTGGTTAATCGACGAAGTTCATTGTTAACCTTGTCATACTTTTCTTGCAACCGATCATATTCAGTTTGACTTTTATCCAATGAGGCTTGTGCTTTCTCATATTGTAATTGAGTCTTTCCTAAAGTTGACTGAATCCTCTCCATGTCAGTTCTTACTTTATCAGCCTCCGAATGAGCATTATCTCGTTCAATTTGACATCGAGCGATAAGTGACTGTATCTTTTCATATTCTTCTTGCAGAGATTCTCTTTCTGATTGAGCGTTTTCCAATTTAGCCTTCAATCTGTATATTTCTCCTTGAGATTTTTCCAATTTTTCTTGCAACTGATCCATATCAGCCCGAGATCGATCTTGTTCAGCTTGATTCATTCGAAGCTCAGCTTGAGCTCTTCTTAAATCACTTTTAGTTTTTTCCAATTGCTCAGTTAATTTTTCAATCTCCAGTTCACTAGCTTTGCTCATCCTGAGAGATGTTGTGTCTCGATCTCGATCTCTGTCCCAATCTCGGTCTCTGTCTCGGTCTCTGTCTCGATCACGATCTCTATCACGTTCACGATCACGATCACGATCTCGGTCTCTATCTCGTTCTCTTTCACGGTCACGGTCCCGGTCTCGGTAAGGACTGAAAAAGTGAAAAATTGAAAATTAAATAAAAAGTTAAAAGGACAATTCAAAATTATAAAAAGTTAATACCTTGAGTATATCGATGAAGAGGTTCGATCTACATCGCGACCAAGTTTCTCAGCTTCTGTACGGAGTCTTTCGTTTTCCAAGATGAGTCGAGCATTTTCAGTCCTTGCTCTCTCCCAGTCGCTTGTTTGCCGATACATTTCAGTTTGTAATTTGTCAAGTTCAGCTCTTGCTTTTCCTAGTTCTGACTGTGAAGTCTCTAACTTAATTTCAATTCTATCCTTTTCGGCAGCAGCTTTTTCCAGTCTCACCTTAAAATGGTTCGTGCAAAAAAAAAGATATAAAACATAACAAAGAAAGTTAATCTCTTGTAAATAAAGTATGTTTACCCTTTATAAACCATTAAAGACAGATATTTTTAGCAAATAGATTTACCTGCAGTTTATCCATTTCTGCTTCAATAGCATGCAATTTCATTTTATGTTCAGCAATCTCTCTCTCATGCAATTCCCTTTCCTCGTTCCTTTCCGATTCAGCTCTATCTCGTTGTTCCTTCAATTGTGTTATCTGTTTATCTTTGTCACTAATTGCTTCCTCCAAGCTTGTCAAAGTACCTTCAGACGTTGAATGGTGAGCTTGCATCGATGAAAGACGATTACGAGCAATATCGAGTTGATTATCCTTCTCTTTCAACAGATCTTCCAAATTTTCAATCTGTAATAAAGTAGTCAAATGAGTTTAATTAATACATAAAGAATGATCGATCAATAAACGAAAAAAAAAACATTTTCTCTATCAATATAAACTTAAATACAATTTTGAAAACATGAAAATGGAATTGTCAAGTTAAAAAATAGTCTTTATTGATCGAGAAAAAGTTGGGTTATAATTACCTTTCGTAATAATACATTGATTTTACGATCTTTTATATCAAGGTGATCACGAAGCTCTTGAAGTTCTTGATTCAATTTATTACGATCCTGACTAGTTGCCATTGCATGTTGAGTTTTCTTTTCAATTAATTTGTTCTTTTCTTCCAATCTCATTCTTAATTCTTCAACCTGCAATAAAAATAATGAATAAAGGTTACAATTTGATTTTAACAAGACGAGTCCAAAAAAAAAGGTGACATAAACGGTAAACTGTTAATAATAGACGTTACTGCATAGCGTTAGATAAATAAAGGCAATTTGGATTGGGTGAAAATCAATAAACAAAGCTAATTGATCAACAAATGTATTAATTAACTTACATCAGATTGAAGCATATTATAATGTTCCTCTTTGGCACATAATGATTCCTTAAGAACAGCAATGTGTCGTTGATAATCTTGATGTTGCTCTTCAAGAGTCTTCATCTTAGCCCCCATTGCCAAGATTTCTTGATCTTTCTTATTCAATTCCATTCGCATTTCCTCAATCTATTTCAATGGAACATGTAAATTGTAAGATTTGAATTAATTAAGATATAAAACAAACAAGGTAATAAGAAAATAATGAGAAAATGAATACAACAAACAATGAAAACTGTTGCCCTTTCAACTCACAATTGGTGAAAGCTTTTCAAGCTTTACACCAAATCCTAAACCCTTTTATTATTGAGACAAAAGTAATAAATGTTTATAAATAGATGTTATATGATATGTTAATAAACTCTTGCCTATTCATTTTATTACAACCAACAGTGAACTTCATCTGTATTATTACATATCTAAATTTGGGTCATAACCTGGTAAATTGGTTTTTAACCAACAGCAAAACCAGAAGTCATTACCGTGATTAACTTACAATGGACTGTAACTCGTGGTTGAATCAACCAACAATTTACTATCTATGGATACAATAATAAGCTCTAATATTATGGTTAAAACTTGAATATGAATGGTAACAAAATGAACGTGAGAATAACATTTATAAATGAAATTGTGAATAACATGGAGAAGGGGGAGAAAAGAAGTAAAAATATAAATCAGTTTGGATGAAGGGAGTGAAAATGTTCATGTTCAGATAACTTGAAAATGCAAGAGAAAAGTAAATTACATCCAATTTTAATACATAAATAACCATATATTGTTATAACATTTGTTGTCAAATTTTTGAGTCTATTTCTTGTTCATTTTTTTCCCTTCGTAAAAATAACAACCAAAAATGTTTTAATTACATGAGCAAGAATTAAACATTTCAATTGAACACTAAAGATGAGATTAGCAAGTTGTTCAGTTGATTGGGTAAAGTTGAATATAAAAGCATTTTATCACAAATATTGTACTTGAATTAATGAGGTAAACTTGATTAATGATTACTATTAACATGGTTGTCATAAGATGATCGTTTCTTCAAGAAGTCTCCTTATTTTTTTTCGGGTTTTCAACATAAAAATATCAATAGATTTTGTGTTTCATTCACTGTTGGAGTTAAATTGGCCAATAAATTATCACTCATTATATTAACAATATAATCGTTTATTTACACGACTAACATTGATAAATTATTTGGTTTCATTATTTTAGCTCAACATTAATCCTTGTCAAGTATTTTGATCATGTTTTTACTGTTGTTTCTGTTTGTTTGTTCATCTTCAAATCCCTTTTTCAAAGTAACATTTTACAATAATATCAGTTGTAAAATGAGAATAACAATAATAATGTTTCGCTGAAAGAAAATTATTATCTAATCTTACCTTGAGAATTTCTTTCTCCTTCGATTCCAACATTGTTTCCAAATGTCTCATTCGAGTTTCTAATTCAATATTTCGTGTTTTCAACCTTTCCATTTCAATTCTTTCCTCTTCGTACATTTTACCAGTTAATCCTTTACTTGACATTGCTTCCATTAGCTTTTTAATGCTCTCATCGCGAGCAGAAAGAGTTTGCTTTTGAGTTTCAATTCGCAATTCAAGTTCCTAATTGATGAACAATAAAAACCATAATAACAGGTTAAAACAAATGTTAAGTTGAAATGAACTTGATTAGAACCTAAACGAATCAAAGATTTGTTTTCTCAAAAATTTCGATTCAATTGATTACTTGCAAAATGTTATTCAATAATAAAACAATTTTGGTCAATCAGAGCAATTTCAAGTATCTAAATGAAATTTACAATTGAGTTGAAATTTAAAGTAAAAAGATTGACCTTTAAGGCTTGGTTTCAAACACGAATACAATATTTGAAGAAATGGTTAAAATTCAATTTACCTTGATTGTTTCCCTGAGAAGATAAATTTCTTTAGACATGTGTTCCTTTTCGTTGTAAAGAGCTTCCATGTGTTGTTGAACTTCTTGATCAGGATTCCTCATGTGAGTCAATCTCAATTCCTCTTCCAATTGGCGTATTAAAGCTGTTTGCTTCTGTTTCAGAATAAAATCCATGGAAATAATGTTAATGATGACCGACAAAATTAAAGTGAAGGTAAACTTGTAAGAACAATATTTTGTATTGATTCATTGGATGTAACTTTTCATGATTGATACAAAAGTGTCAATTTATTTGTCAAAAAAGTGTACCAATTGGCAATTAATTTTGGCCAGTTTCATCAAATGATTTCATGTTGACCAATGAGAAAATATGGCAAAAAAATCATTTGTAATCAATAGTGAATGTTATAATTGATGTTGATGATAATGTTAATAGCAATATTTTATATCATTTTGGATAATTGAATGAGAAAGAAAAACAAAGTAAAATGAAACTTGAAGGGTCAGTTAATGGTCTGCAGTATTGGTAACAGTTTAAGGACCATAAATATCACCAGTTATCAGGTTTCATTATCGTAGTGATTAGCATTGAATACAGGGAAACCCCACAGATTGATTTTGCACTACAAGTTTCAAAAGTTTATCGAACCGTAAATTATTTTCATGAAAATATTGATATTTTTCATGGTTTGCGCTTTGATGAGGAAAAGGTTGAAACATTTTATTGTTTATTAACTTGTCACTGAGATGTTGATTGAATATGGCATGATACGGACAGGAGATTTAATTAATCTGTTCAAATGAGTTTATTTGCTTTTCGATTAAATTTTATTCCATTCTTTTAAAGCTACTTCAAATGTTGTTTTTAATAGACAGTTTCATCGATAGCTTTTCAAAATTGACTCGGTGACTTCTTGTGACAAGAAAAGATCAACATTTTGAAATCATTACGATCAACTTGAAGAAAAGATAAATAAATATTTAGAATTGATATTATGATTCAACTGAAATAATATTATAATATTTCTTGTATTATTATCATTTGATCGGATAAACCAAAAAGTTAGTTTATGTCAAGTGGAAATAGCAAAATACATTAACATAAATCCATAAATAAGTTGAAATTGTCTTACATTTATTCACTTTTTTTCCATCAAATTATAATATTGATATGAAGAAAATCAAAAACCGTATCAAAATTGAAAAACGACGTGAAAGTTATCATAAAAACTAATTAAAACTCCGATATTTTTGGACAGTTTGGAGTTTTCAGGGAAAAAACTCCAAGAAAACTCCCAGATTTTGTGAAATGATTTCAACCTTTTTCTGTAGCAATTGAAAGAGATGAGTTAAAATTGATTGTAATATCGATAATAGCCAACTGATTTTTAATCAATTGTATTAAAATGTTTACATTCGAACGTAATTTAAGCAAAAATCTTTCATTTTATTATAAATTTTTGAATGAAATTAAACTGACTTTCGATCCACAAAGTAACTGTTGAGAGAAGTTTTATTTTGAAATTGGAGAAGCGAAAATTTTGCCCTTGATTGTCCAGTGCGCAGAATTCAGATGTTTCATTTTCGTTGATAAACATTCTGAATTGTGGATTTTCCTTTCCAATTGGGTTATTTGTAAATGCATAGTTTTACAGACTGTTGAGACTGTCGTCATTTGCAGTCTGAAAGTTATCACATTTACGTTTCTAATTGAATTTGGTTTTTGCATCAATTCAGTTGATCATTATTTTGATTAATTTTTCCATGCTGATGGTGCTTATTAATATATGAGAATAGAGAATGGAATGAAAAGGATAAATAAATGTGACCTTAAAAGATGCCAATTTTACATTTCTCTTCATAGTCATTCGCTTGCCAAATAGTAATTTTATCTTCATCAACTTTTCTCATGGTTTACTCAGTTTTTCAAGGAATCTGGGCTCAGACTATTATCAAGCAAAAGCATTGAGAAATGAAGGGAAAAGTAGGTCACTGTGATTCCAGGCAACTCCATGGAATGGAGTAAATATTAGAAAAGGTTAGTTCCTTAATAAAAGGCAAAGCTCTTGATTTTCTTTTCCATCTCACTGTTCGTTCCAGAACAAGATAATCACAATTGGATTGTAACGGTTAATAGTTAACACTGCCATTGATATATTGATTGACCAATTGTTAAATTAACCTTTTACTAACTTCAAGAGATGGAAAGAAATGCAAGTTAACTCGACAGTCAAATAACCCTTAAATGCAGGGACTTCTGCAACTTAGGTTAAAAAATAAACTTTAATGCAGACCAACAATGAATCGTGAATGATTGAGATGTTTGATTATCATTGTGGACTTTTATTTATGCAAAAATGCATGTTAACAGATTAATGTCTAGCAATTTGGTAGACAAATAATGTAATTAGATTAACTTCTGATAAGCTGAAATAATTCTGAATTGATAATGAATTTACTGTTAATGAAAGCTGCTTTTTTTCTGGTGTCTTTTTGCTCTTCTTTTCTACTTGAATTTTGTCTTCTTTCTGGTTAACAAGCAAATCAACAACATTGGAAATATTGATGGTAAAGATGAATAAAGGAATGAAGAGGGAATGATAATAATGAAGATGATGATGATGATGAAAAGAAGACAGAAAAAGAGTGAAAGAAAGAGTAAAATTGGATCGATATTTTCCAGGAAAAGAATCGATGTCAAGCTTATTGCGTATGCAATCGAGGAATACAAGTGACCCAGAAGAGGCAAAAAAGGAGCAAACATGGATGAACACACAACATGAATCTGAACTGAGGATGAAAATATCAACTCAACTCGTTGCATAAAATGGCGGGAAATTATTTCCATTAAATAGCATCAGTCTTTGGTATTGTATTACAGATCAATCATTGGATTCCAGTTTTCCTTCAAATTATAAGATTAAAAGCTTTTCCTTGAAACAGAAACAAAAAATAATGTCTTTAAATTTTAAGTCAATCCCAGATTCACTCCTAAAGTATTATTACAAAGGCCTGATTGATATCATTGGTTGTGCACCGAGACTGATTTTGCTCTGACACTAATTTTGCACATTTAATTTCACTCGAATGTCAATTTTTAAATTAACCTCAATTTCAAGATCACAACCTTAACAGTAGTTGAAATGTATAACTGACCATTTGTTATTGCAATTGCAACAAAATCAAAGGTTGAACTAGACTTTCAAGTTTGATCAATCGACTCGATTGTATAATAAAAGGAAATTACAAAAATGATTCTAAAGCTTGTTTTAAATTTTGACAATTTAACTAATTTTATTCACTAATTAAAAATCTTTTCTTATTTGGCTGTTGAATCGTAAATGTAATTTTTATCAAAATTGTTAATATTAGGTTTCCAACTAAGTTCGTTCGTTTTTTTTGATATAATGAGTTCAATTAATAATTTTTGGGTGAAAAATTCATTTTTTCAGAATTGTTTTTTTTTGAAAAAGATAGCAAATTTATCAAGCTTTCACACAGTATAATTTTCATAATGATCAGAATTAAAATGAATTAATAGCTAAAGATTTGAATTGGTCAAATTTTCATCGATTTTATTGGGTAAATCGTAAATTATAACTAGAATTAGTTTTTTAATTGTGATTGAAATCAAATTGAATGCATCGAATAGCTGATAGTCTGAAGTAACTGTGTAGGGATTTTCAAATCTCCAGATAAATCAATCAATTTATTAATCAATTTTGAATCCGCGAACTTTTAATTTTTGCTGTCAAATCTAAGGTTAAAAATGAATTGAAAAATAGTGAATTATTGAATTTTCATCAAAAATTGAACTTCTATGGATTTTCAATGTTAAATGAATTCGTGGTCCAAATTGATTAGTTAATTAATTGGTTTATCTTGAGACTTGAAATTTCCAACACAGGTACTTCACACTATCAGCTATTTAATGCATTTAATTTTATTTGAATCACAATTAAAAAACTTATTCTAACTATAATTTACGCTGACCCAAAAAAATCGATGAAAATTTGATCGATTCAAATTGTTAACTCACAATTTATTTTAATTCTGATCATTATGAAAATTATATTGGATCAAAGCTCAATAAGTTCTCTATCGTTGAGAAAAAAATAAATTCGAAAAGATGAATTTTTCACCAAAAAATTAACACTTGAACTCAGTGGTAAAAAAAACGAACGAACTTAGTTGGAAACCTAATAGCTATGATTAGACTTATGAAAGAGAAGAAATATTTGAAATAAAATGTCAGTCATGTTTGTCTTGTTTTGTCGATATAATAGTTATTAGAATTGAAACAATTCTGATGATCATTCCGTCAAACAGTTGATATTGAGAAGGAACACAAAAAAACTTAATAACATTGCAAAAATGTGACCGAGAATTGAATCAACTAAGAGCATGTTTGTAACCTGAAAGAATAAGGGGAAAAAAGTTGATGTAATAATGTTCAGAATTGAATAACAACTATTCTGGGTCGATACAGTATAATAGCATTATGATATAATAATAAATTAAGAATCAACTGTTTTTGACTCTTTCACTCAACTTTTAATTTACTGTTCAACATTGTTATTTAAATTAACCTCTCGATATTATCATTATTCAAATGGCAATTCAACTTTGAACACCTTCAAGTGTTAATGAAAATTAGATCAAGTTTATTGTACAAAAATGGCTTCAATTCGAGACAATCGATTGTCATTAAACAACCAAAGACTTAATTTGGAGTTAAAATCAAAGATGTCAATAATAGAAATGAAGCGATTCTTTTGATTTTGAATAATTAATCAACAAACACAATTATGTTGAAATGATTAATAAAAAGCTTTTCGATTGAAAGTTAATGTTTGAACAACAATTAACTAATTTGATTTGAAAAATTTGCTAATTTTTAATGGATAATAACTTAAATGATTTTCAATTGTTGCAAAAATAATATTGACAAAATTGAGTTTTCACGCAACTTTCAACATCTATTGAAAGACTGATCAATACTTGGTTATAATGAAAGTTAATTAGTGAATGTTAATTTATTAATGTCAGTGGAAGATTAAACCTGTTGACAATTGAGCTGATAATTAATAGACAATGAAAGGATTCAAATACAAGTGCAACTGGCAGGGAATGAGAATCTAACAATTGAATTGAAACAATAGTCAATGTTGACTGTAAATTGATTGTGTGTTAATTAATCTAATTTTTTTAAATTCAATCAACATGAAAAGTAAATTATCAAGTGAAGGTGAATATAAAATGATCGTTGATCTTTTCCAGTTGATTAATTGAATTCGATTGTTAATTGATCTAAAGTTTCAAATGAATGTTGAAATGTTTGAATTGGACTATTTTTCAGGATAAAAATTAACTACTGAAATAAAATGAACAATTGAAACTTTTCGTTGGTCAAGTGAAAATGGATGGAACTGTTAACAATACATGAAAGGTAAATGATGATCAAGATGTATTTTTAGGGTTAAATCAATCTACAAGCAACACACACATTGAACATGATGATAAGAATCATCAGTCTCATCATAACCATCAACATGGAACTCTTTCTAACCAGATAAAATGCTCATCTTTTCATCATTAACCAGCTTCCTCCTCCCACGTTTATTCATTGGTAAACATTAGTATAAATCGGTGAATGAAAGGGAATGCTGAGTTATACCAAGTATAAAACATGACATTATACTTCTTTGAGAATCGTTAAGCAAAACAATCATTGATCAAACAGTAATACGGAAAAGAAAAAGAAAATATGATAATTAAGAAGATTATCTTGAAATTTCGTATTAACAGTCTAGTGTTATTAATCTGGGTTGAGAAGGTCAAGATTTTTTGAGCAAAAAAGCACAAAAAGGTTCGATTTGTATTTATTTTTGTACTCAAAGTTGAGAAAACCAGAGAACCAGGAAATTTTAAAAAGCTTTTGAAATCGAAACGCTTACTTTGATCAATCGCCTTTTGGACATCAAATGATCTATGTTAAGTTTGTCTAGTAACTATAAATTGATTGACTATTGCAGGAAAATCTAGAAAATGACGAAACTCAAATATTAATTCATGATACAAACCTGACTAGTTTGATCAAATTTAAGTGTTCACAGTTGTTACTAAAAAGACACAAGCAACACAATTGTAACATTTATGCACAAGTTGACTCAAGTTGAAACAGTTACTGCAAAACAAATGGTCAAAAACGGGTAAAAATAAACTTCTGTCAAATTTAATTTCTATTAGTTTGTAGAGTTTTGAAAATTAAGTCCATTGGTGCGATTGAAAAGTTTCTCTGATCAATAGTTCGCCAGGAAATCGAGGTCAAAGTTGAAACTTCGATCCCAATTTGTACAGTTGTGTGACCAGATTATCCGGTGAAATTCATGTTACTTATGTAATTTTTGATGGTAAACCAGAGAATGAACTTATTTTGAGAAATAGCATTTTCGACTTTCTGTAAAACAGATAAGTTCGATTTTCAATTAAACGTGTCGCATTCGACGACGGTAAGAGTTAGAGGTCTGTAAGTTACTATTGGAGCATAAAAATTAATTGTACAAATCATGGATAAAATACTTTTTTCAATTCATCGATAGTTCTCTTGATTTTGGCCATTGGACTCAAAACTTTGAGGCTCGATATTTCGAGAATAATGACACCTACAATCACCATTCTTCGACCAAACATTAGATCGCATTATGAGCTATAATATAATATGACTACATATTAGATAATATCCAAGCGAATTCATTTGGCCATGAATATCCTTCTAACACATGAGATCCGTGATAAGATAATCATTTATCAAGCTCAACTTCAGTAACATAAAAATAAAATGCTTTAACTTTTTTCGTAGCATCTTGAATAATTTAATACTTTGATATCTTATTACGAATAATGCGATCTAATGTTTAATCGAAGAATGGTGATTGTAGGTGTCATTATTCTCGAAATATCGAGCCTCAAAGTTTTGAGTCCAATGGCCAAAATCAAGAGAACTATCGATGAATTGAAAAAAGTATTTTATCCATGATTTGTACAATTAATTTTTATGCTCCAATAGTAACTTACAGACCTCTAACTCTTACCGTCGTCGAATGCGACACGTTTAATTGAAAATCGAACTTATCTGTTTTACAGAAAGTCGAAAATGCTATTTCTCAAAATAAGTTCATTCTCTGGTTTACCATCAAAAATTACATAAGTAACATGAATTTCACCGGATAATCTGGTCACACAACTGTACAAATTGGGATCGAAGTTTCAACTTTGACCTCGATTTCCTGGCGAACTATTGATCAGAGAAACTTTTCAATCGCACCAATGGACTGAATTTTCAAAACTCTACAAACTAATAGAAATTAAATTTGACAGAAGTTTATTTTTACCCGTTTTTGACCATTTGTTTTGCAGTAACTGTTTCAACTTGAGTCAACTTGTGCATATATGTTACAATTGTGTTGCTTGTGTCTTTTTAGTAACAACCAGGATTCACATTTTTGATTTTTAAGCAAAAAGAAGTGATTTTTGTCTAATGCAGATTGTTGATTTGAAACTAACGATGAAATACCTGAATGTTGAATTGTTCATTTCTTCAATTTATTCCCACATGAATTTTAAGTGCTTTAAGAAATAATTTGAAAAATTGCAGTTCACTCGAATAAAGAAACAGAAGTTGTAAACCTGTAAAGGATCATTCATTTTCACTCTTTAAAGTTTGATTATATTCACATGGATTGTATGTAATTCAATCAAATTAAATCAACAACAATTGAAAATAGACTTTCTAATTCTCTAAAGGTTCATATCCAAAATTACCGATCAAATTATTCCTTTTCACTAGACATTTTTACGCATTTACTATGTATTTGTCGTTTTGTTAAACATTGAGTAAAAGTTGTTGAAAACAATAAAATCTGATTAATATATTTAGATAATCCATAAATCATTGAATTATTTTCTTGAAATAAAAACTGAGGGCGTTCAATTTGGTTTAGTTGATCGAATCGTGATCAACAATTGGAACAAAAAATTGAATGTTGGTTGGATTTAAATTGTAACTACAAATTTTCATCTCTACATGTAGGCATGAATATTGATAATAGGATTCCTTGAAGCGTGGTTGGGTGTAATGCTAAACATGAGTCAATCCTTCAACAAGTTTGCTGAAAGATCAATAGGAATAACAATTTATTACTAAATATTGATATTCATTTGTTGATTATATTTTGGAAAGTTGATTGATTACTTTAAATATACATCTAATCGATGAATCAATACTTTCAATTGCCCAACAGAATGGATAATTTCAGTTATCATAAAGTAGATTCAACTAAATAAGAATAATTTACCTGATTCTCTGAACGGAGTATCTTTAATTGATCATTTAACAGTGCATATTTAGCAGCCTCTTCCTTCCTCAAGGCTCTCTCCTTTTTCAATTCAGGTGACCAAAAGGTTTTGATTGAATGCATTGAAGATCCTAATTTTTGAGTAGTTGCATCTAATTCCCGCTTAAGACATGAATATTGACTTTGAAGTTCATTGAGACGAGCCTGTAGCTCCATGATGTATGAATCGCGTGAATAAGCGGGGTTGGTTGATGTTGGATCAGCAAAACCAACTGTATGACCAGACATTCCCATTGACCGAGCACTGGGACCATCACGGTAGGGATCATCTAGTAAAGCATCTGATCGATCTCGATAGCTTACAGGATCATCTCTTAGGTAAACCGAACGGTCCAAGGATCGTTCACGGGTTCGCGAATGTCTTGTTGTCATGTCTAACCTATCAAGTGATCGCTCTCTTGGATCACGGGATAAATATGGATCACCAGGAACCCCACCACGGTCCATTAATGGATCTCTTTCCAGTGAATATGATGATCGTAATGGAACCCGACCTGAACGGCCGGGTCGACCAGAGCCTGATGTGGTTCCATGCATCATTGCTGTCTGAGGCCGAGTGTCCATGACAATAGGAGATCCTGGATCGTCGTAATAGGGAAACCCGTGACCGTAGGCTGAAGAGGTACTCAGTGAATGAGGTACACTATGAGGATCCGCTAAGCCACCTGGAACGGTTAGTGGACTATTGTTGCTGGATCGACTGATCCCGTAGGTATTGCGTCCTCTTCTAATGTTGACTGATGTGGGTGAATTTAAATTACGAGCAATTGGGCTTCCTCGGGTCGATGGAGGTTGTGAGATGGAAGTTGGGTGCATGTAAGGCTATGAGGAGGATAAAAAAGGGAAATTGTGGGCGATATTGATGAGGATAGGGATGTAAAAGGGAAAAGTGAAAGGTAAATGGCAAAAATTGAAATGAACAAGTTGCTAGTTGACGGCGATGAATTGTTTGGCTTTTTAGTTGCTTGGACCATGAGTTAAAGATAATCTAACCAACATTATTTTGTTGAAATTTGACACCAAAAAGGAAAAATTAATACAATCCAAAAAATTTTAAATTATTGCCTGGTTCCAATTTGATGAGCATATTCCCTTTTAATCCAGTTATATTGATATTTTGATGAAAATTTCCACCTCTGCAGTTGATAATGATGGCTAATAATCTTGCAGCTAGAACAGTCTTGTAATCCATTAATAATTATCATGATATCCAAATGTGAAGTTAAACTTGGAGTGTATTTTTATACTTATTACAACAATTAATCAATATAACTAGGATGGCACTAATCACACAATAAACATACAGCCAGTAAAACAGGGATTGGTACAAATATGTCCATCAAACGGTAAATTTATTACAATTGAAGAAACAACCGAAGCAATAATCAAAGATATACTTGGAGGTAAAACTGGAGGTATAATTGACCATTAGTTTAACTATTTTATCTTGTAATATTAGCACACATTCAGATATTAATAATTTCCATGAACTTATAGATATTTGAGTGGATTATCAACAATCATAATGAAGGTTTAGTCTGTTAAAATTAGTAGTGATTGAAATAAAAACAGAAGATGAGATGTGAAGTATTCCTTTCTCTACAAGCTCATCCAATGTGTGTGGAGTTGGAAGTGATGATTTACAGCTACATTGGTTACATCAAATGGTGATTGTACGGTGAGATGAAAATGGTGATAGTGAATCCAAGAATGTACTTTCATCACCCACAGGAACACTTAATTACAACAAAATAATTATAAATCAATAATAAAAAAGGAATACAAAATCATAGAGATTGAAAGTTAGATGAAAACGAGAGGACAAAAAATGATTGGAGTTGTTATCGTATATGTTCAATTTATGTATACATTTACGCTGATTGAGAGGTAATCACATAGGTTAAATATAAATAAAAACTGTAGTATTAATAATAATTTAAATAAATGATGATATAAATTATCAACAGTAAATTACTAATAATAGAAATGATAATAATATTAATCACAATAGCAATGAGAAACTCAATTCAAGGCATGACAAAAAAGGGTTTCTTTTGTTGAAACAGAAACAGAAAGAGATAGAGAGAAGGAGAGAGACAAACGTTGCACTTTCAATCGTATTATAACCGTTTTATACTTGGTATGGTTTTTGATGAAGCCTCACACTTAAATTTAAAATATTCTTGGTTGTTTGGGTGTGAATTTGGTGATTATTGTTATTATATGATATTGACTAACAAGGGACTCTTAAACAGTTGTAATTTAAGAAGAAAATATATGAATAGCAAAAATTAACTGTTTAGACATGGCATAACAACTAGTCTCTGGTTGCGCCAATTTTCACTTGTTCACACTTCAGGCTGTTGTTTTCATCTTATGGTCAAATTTTTTTGGTGTAACTTGAATTTCGTGGGTTAAAAGTGGCTCCTTTTACAATCAATTATACGTTCGGTTAATCAGCAAACAAACAAACAGTACCACAGTGATTCTCACAATTCAACCAACAACTCTCCATGTCTCTTTCTGATCTGACTGAAGAGATCAATTTTTTTGTTTTTCTCCGGCTTTTAATCTCATCCAAATTTGTAAAGGCAAGAGGATGATAAACTGGGAGAAGATGGAGATGAAAATGTTACTGGGACTGATGGTAAGGGTGATGAGAGTAAGAGAAAATGTAGAAAAAGAAAGAGAAAGGGCATGAAAAAAGACAGTGGAATCAGTTAGGTTAGCTTGATAGTGTTAAATTGAGCAAACTCCTTTATCTTCTCATGTGTATGCACCTATTTTTTTCTGGTTTTTTGGGGGAACTTTCTGTTTTTTCCTGGTATTTTCTGGTTACCTGATTTGAGAAGAGATGATGAAGATGATGAGTCTTTGTGCTTCGCTTTGGGCGCGGCCTTCTTATCGAATAACCATGAAAATCGATAAATATAAACTGAGCATTTCCATTAAACTGTTTATTGGATTGTCTCCATAAGCTTTGACTCTCTCTCTTTCTCTCTCTTTCTCTTCTTCCTTTCATCATGATCATCTTTCTTTCCGAGTGACTCAAAGAAAGAAAATAAATCTCATAATGTGATAAAATTATACACTATCAGTAAAGAATATAATAGAAACATTATTATCAAACTTTACTGGGAAAAATGAGAGAAGATGATCAAAATTTCTCTCCATTTTTATATTTTGGATGAAAACCTAGAGGAAGCAACCGCAGCAATTAGATCCGATCATGATAGTTTGAATTATAATTTATTGAGACATATATTATTACAGTGACAGTTATTCCATTGGAGAAGTTGAATGATAAAAAGTCTAATTGGAATTAAGATTTACCGATTTACTAACAAAAATTAAACCAGTACTCAATCAGATTAATGAAAGAAATAAGAGCAATATAATTTTCCCAATTCCCATCTTTATTAAAAATCTGTCACATGGCTACAGAAAACTTTATATAGTCTACATATTAAGTTGGATAAAGTTTAGGGAATTATTTTTTAGGTATAGAAAGTTGTATAATGAATTAGGAATGAAAAAATTATGGTTTAATGGTTCAACTTGGAAGGTTCATCGATCATTGTTTATCGCGGACAGGACAGCTCAATTGATCAACCAGTTGCATTGTTTTCTTATCCACTCCAAATTTCGTCTCTAGATCATTGAATAATCGGTCCAAAGTATCTTTGGGTAAACTTGGATATCGAGAAAGAATCCAAGCTGATTCTGTTTTGAATAAACAACATAAAGTCCAATTAGAATAAGTTTTTATCATATTTAACAGATTAAAATAAACAAATATGTTTGAAAGCCAAAAATTGTTGCCATAAGATAAAATAGCAGCATGTTACTCACCAAATTTAAAAGCTTTGAAAACATCAACACAAGAAACCACAATTGCGTAATTATTGAAATCAGTATCGGCAATCAAATAAGGAGCTTCTGGTGAAACTGGGGAAAGATTGAGAGGACAATGAACGGTTAGATTACAAGAGTAAAAAATTATTAATATAACAGACTTACATCTTGAAAATTTGACTTTAAGCAAGTTACTTGATTCTGTTAGTCGAGCAGTTCCTATTGCTTTGGATAATTTATCTCTGTAAAAATCGCAATGAAAATATTTATTAGGTTGAACAATTGAAAATTAAAGATGTTAATACTCATAAACAGCCGATAGCAATTTGCCTCCAAACTTTTATTTAAAGGTAATTATTTAAAAGAGAAAATCGTTTCTTATTGGTCAATTGATATCTGATATTCAGATATTGTATCTGATACTGTAAGAGTGTAAAGAAAAGCTTATTATTAGGAAAAATATAAACTCGCGAGTAACCCCAATTTAGTTGTTAATATGTTTATTGTAATTTTTAGCATTAACTTTTTATAAACTCTTTAGCAAACTATTAAGCTGCTTAGACCAAATCTTTTGATACCTCGCCATCGACTGATATATTTTTGTAGATTTTGAAGCAGTCTGTTTTTGTCAATCTACTAGTGAAGACTGTTTTCAAGTTTTGGTCCAGCAGGTTTTAAATTTACTCTCATTTAACTCATCTTTCTAAAATTTTACCTCAGTGCTAATTGATCAATAATGTCTAATCAAAATGAAAATCAACGCGATTTTACCAGCCCTGCCAATCATCAGCAATTTAAAGTGAACAATAACAACACACTCAATAATAAATGGATTCGATTGAATGTTGGTGGATCTATTTTTCTTACCACTCGATCCACTCTTTGCCGTGACCCTAAATCTTTCTTATATCGTTTATGTGAAGAAGATCCGTCTCTTGGAAGTGATAAAGATGAGTCAGGAGCATACCTGATTGATCGTGATCCAACTTACTTCGGGCCTATCTTAAATTTTCTACGACATGGAAAGCTTATCATCAACAAGGATCTTTCAGAGGAAGCTGTCCTAGAGGAAGCTGAGTTTTACAATATAACTGATTTGATTAAATTATGCAAACAACGTATCTCTGATGCAGAGCGAAGAAGTGATCCTGACAAACATGTTTACAGAGTAATGCATTGTGATGAGACCGAGCTAACACAAATGGTTTCGACAATGTCTGATGGATGGAAATTTGAACAACTCATTTCTGTACCTTACAATGGATTTCAAACTGAATACTTGTGTGTTGTTTCACGGGAATGCACCAACTCAATAAAAATGATGAATGAAAACTCTGACCGAGCAAAGTTGATCCAACAAAAAGCAACAGGAATGTGAAGTCTTTTTCAAAAACACCAATCATCAAATCATGTAGTGTTATTAGTCAAACCATCTTTGTCTTTGTATATTTGAATTATGTACATCTTTATGGATTTATAAGTTAATATTCAATTTTTTGTCATTTACTCAAATAAATTGAAAAGTATTTGAATTCATTGCTGTCTCAACTATTTAAAATGAACTTTTCAATCAAAATTTGGAAATGATGGAAATTTGACTTACCTTGGATTAAATCCTTGATTGTCAACTTTCACTGTTCCATCCTCATTTAAACTGTAGTCTGCTGTTACACATTTTAAATTGATTTCCCAAATATTTTCAGTTCTCGCAATTTCGTACCATTTACCTAAATACTGGTACAACAAGTAAGATTAAACACAAATCAAAAGACTTTTCAAGAATCAGACAAATTTCCTATTTACCTTGGGCAATGAAAAACCACTGGGAGATTGTAAACTCGGACATGAACCAGGTGATAGGTTTTGACTATTGACATTAATCGCGATATTTAAGAACAAAATTGAAACAAACAATACTTGCATTTTGATTGTATTGAAACTAATAGTTGAAAACTGTTAGTTGATAAGGATGAATGGAAATTCCGCTGATTTTTATAAAGATTGTTTAAAGTCAGTTTCTCACTTGGCAAGTAAAAAATAAAAATTAATGATGCAAATGCTAATTAAGTATCCAGGAGACGAAACAAGAATGTTTTACTCTGACCGCAATTAAATTTACATTGGTTTCACTTACTCTCAGTGTTTGAAATGAACAAGACAACCTTGAGAAACTTGATTTTTTCAACCCTTCTCGGTAATCATTATTGCATTTGTTTTCATCGTTGATCAGTTAATTATTGTGTTATAAACTTGCTAAGAATTGTCAAGGTTTGGTAAACATTTATTTATTTAATATGAATCAGAAGAACTATATAAACTGTGCGACAACGTAAACAAAATAATAAAAAATTTGCTATATTTTGTTAATTTAGATCAAATATATTAAAATTAATTACATATTTGTATACCAAAAGTTAACACATCAATAAAAATTGAGATTGTGTTGTTATGAGTAATAAGAGATGGCGCTTGAACAATTTAAATTCGAAATTGTATTGTTCGAATTCGAATTGCCTTTTAAATTAGAATTAAAATGATTCAAGTTTCTAACTTTTTAAACTGTTCCTTCTTAATTCCAACAAGTTGATTATTAAATTTTATTTGAAATGGTTTATCAAAATCAAATTGAAGTGATTAATATTGATGTTTCTGATGAAAGTTTGGACGAATCTGAAATTGTTTTTCAATCGGTTGACAAATTAATAAGTAAAATTGAAAAAGAAGTGATTGAGATTTCTGATGATGACAGTAATGAAGATGTGCAATCAACTGTAACCCAGTGTTTGAATAAACTTTTAAATAAAATTTCAATGGAAGCGATTGATATTTCCGATGACGATGGCAAAAGATCACAGGAAATTTCTGATAATCCTGACAGTCAAGAAATCCAAGTTGTATCTCCCTGTTGTATCTCAATTGGTTCCCAAACATCAGAATCTTCTGATGATTATGAGATTCAGACAACACAATTAGGTCCACGGGTAGTTTTTGATGATGAAAGTGTAAAATATTTACAAAAGCGAAGGACAGAATTGATGGAAATGAAACTTGGGAAAAAGAAATGGAATAAAAAAAGAAAAGAACGAAAACATAAGTCAAAGTCTAAGTCCAAACATCGCCATATAAACCGAATAAATCCATTTATATCTTAAGATGAGGAAATATTTTCCAATATGTATACTCAAATTGTGAATAAAATCTTGGCATAATCGGTAAGTTGAACAACATCGTTGAATTACTTTTGTTTTAACAATACAATTAAAAATTTCATCTAATTTCAGGTGGTCCAGTACTTCTAAATAAAGTTGGCCAAGTTTCATTACCAAATAAACGAATATGCAACAAATTGTATAAAACGTCAGAAATTTATGTAAATAAATCAGAAATTTTCAATAAGTAATTACAGAAATGTTAGTTAGAAACAAGTCCAAACCTTTTTAATTTGATAGACTTCAAATGATTTTGTAATATTACAAATTATCAACAATAAAATTGTTGTTTCCAATCAATCATACATAACCATAATCAAGTAATTAAGCAGCAACCATTTCAGTTTCACTTTCTTCTTCCATTTCTTCTTCTTCTTCACTATTTTCATCTTCCATTTCATCTTCAAATTTAACGATAACTTTAGGTTTTGTCTTGCTCTTTTCTCTCTTCATTCCAGCAGCCGGTGATTTTATCAATGCCATGTCTCGTTTAACCTCCTTAATATCTCTTTCTCTTTCGATTGCATTGGCTTTACGAAGTCTCTTCAAGATGAATTCAGATTCTCTCCTCTTTCGTATCTGAGTAACCGTCTTCATGGCCTCAATAGTCTTATTCCATAATTCTCGGTTATATTTGAGTGGAATATTGCGTCTCTTTTCAAATTCAAATGAAGGGTCATTCACAAGTTCTTTACCTGCAGCTTTACGGTAGGCTTTAGTCCATTTCGTTTTTCTAGGATTCTTCTTTTGGTTGAATCGACGTCTACATTTACTCCTACAAAATCGAAACAGCTGAAGAAAATAAAATAAGAAAATATTTAATATAAGCTTGAACCAAAGGCAGAGGCAATTGTAAGAGTCAAAGGGAATCAGAAACTTACTTTACAATCATTCCTCACGAAAACTATACCATGGCCAGGGTAAATAGGGGATGAACAAAAGTAACAGCGTTCAATTCGCATGATGATTTAAAATAAATAATCAAAACTATTATTTAAATTAACAATTAAAGATTTGTGCTACGAGAGCAAAACACACCAAACACTAAGCATGAGCTTTGGTAGTTAAGGGCTGGTTTTGGTAACCAAGTAAGTGGATTTTTTTAAACGAGGGAAAACCAAAAAGTCTACAGTGAGATTGATTTTAATGAAAAATGTAAAGTCTTTGAGATTTATTTTTTTGATCAGGTTGATTATATTTTCATGGTTGTTAATTTTACTAATTATTTAAGTTTATTTCAAATTAGAAATTGCGGAATCATGAATTTATTCAACAACCGCATGTAATTTACAAGATTGAGCATGCGTCAGGTAGTTGATGAAAATTTTCCTATCAATTTTTACATGTGCGTTTTGTTTATACTTGACAATATTAATTATTTTGATAACTTGACATTTAAGTTTGTTCAAGAACGTCTGTGATCAGGTTTATCGATAGAATTATCCTCCGTCTTTAATGGTGAACTATGACTCAATCTTAATGTTTTATTCACCAGTTATTTTCATCTTTACTTTATAAAATAATCATGTTTACAAATCATATTAAACTTGCTTTGGTACTTCCATCTCGATCACTTGTGCATCATCTTCATCAACAGGCTACTGGACAATCTACTACAACTAAACATACGTTTCCTAGCAGCCATGTTTATCAAAGAATATATAATTGGACTCATCTAGATCAGTTTGCTGATCATTTGTTGAGTAAAATTTTATTTAATGGTCCTGAAATTGTTTGTTTGGCCAAGCCATTTGGTGTCGGTATTTTCAATCCTTATGATAAATCGAATCATCCTGACAAAATTGAACCTAAAAAATTCGGTGATCCAAGATACTGTGTTAATGATGTTATAGATATATTAGCGAGTAAATTGAATGTTGAACATTTACTATTTGCTGAAACTCAAGATCGAATATTTAGTGGTATTATGGCTCTGTCAAAATCGCCCACAGGACTTGAACGGATCAAGCGCTCCATTAAGGTATCAAGATCGTTGCATTTGTCACCTTACACTTATCATTGTTTAACTTATGGAGCTCCAATGATGAAAGAACCTATTGTTGAAGAAATAGTTGCGATCGAACAGATAATTGTTAACGACAAGACTGGTGAAAAAGATACAGAGATTATTTATCATCCGCCTAAATCAATATTGAACAAAAATAAAGACGTTAGAAAAGTTAAAGCCGAACTTAAAGTATTGGATTATAATTCTAATTTAAATGTTGCCTTGGTGGAATTAAGCTGTAGTCGAACTAATTACCATTTTGTGAGGTGCTATTTAGCAAGTAAAGCCTGTTTTATACTTGGTAAGTATCAGAAATTGCATTTCATCAAACATTTCCAAAATTGTTGCTTATCGATGTTATTTTCATTTTAGGTGATCCTAGGTTTTCAAGGAGAGTTGGACATGTTCTAGGAGTTCCATATTCGTTAAATGCTTCAAACAAACGGCCCAGAGAGGAACCACTACCTATCGCAGTTCGAAAGATCTTAGATGTCCCTAATAACAAATCTATACCTTTGATGTTACATCAAGTGAAACTTTGTTTATCAAAATTCACAAAAAATACTGACCTGGTAGTTGAGGGTTACAATTATCCAGAATTTTTTTCTTGGACAGTTAGAAAATTATTTGGAACAAATACAAATTATAAATAAGTAATGAAACATTTTACTTTGATATACTTTTTCAAATGTTTAAGTGTTATAACTTTTCAAGTAAAAGCCGTAATTTTTTGACTATTGAGATACGGTGAAAATGATTCCAATCATATGCAATCAGAACATCTAATTTTAACATTGCAAAGAAGTGTAATAGAATGTATCAAGAGAAGAGGAAAATTCTGACAAAAGTACAGTTGTGAGTACAGTTTGAACAGTTTCAAGTTGCGACTTCATGTACTCGTAAAGAATGGCGCTGGACGATTAAAAACAAATTCAAATCTGGAATAACAATTAAAATAGTCCTCCTAAAATAAGTACTCGTAACTTTCAATCAATAAATCACCATTTATCTTCACCCATGATAAACAGTTTCCTCTAATTACTTCGGACTCTACACCTGAGATTTAATTTGTTACTAATTTGTTGATTTAACCGCTGTTATCGAGCATTAAGCATGCGTAAAGTATTAACGATATTTATATTTTTCTATTACAGCACCAGATGTCTCAAAAAGAGAAAACTCTATTCATTTGGTTAAGTTTTTTATCTCTGTTGGTCGACTTTTGGTTCTTTTCTCCATTTACCATTAGTAATTAAATCAATTCATCAACTTTTGGATTTACCGTTAACATCAACTTGGCCATCGCTTGTTTCTAGATCATCGTCAATTATGGTATATTGATGGTTAATATATTATAATTACATTTGTCCATCCTAATTATATTCCTATAGCCTATTGTTTTATTTATTCTCTTGTTTGTCGCTTGTTTTAATTTTGTTTTGATTTTTATCGTTTCTTCCTAATACTCAACTTTATCGCTTTTGTGACCCTTTATTTTCCAATTATTCCGTTAACACATCATTCCTTCCCGATCAAGCCATTAATCCATCCTTGACCCATCTTTTTCATCTCATCTCAATCATCTGTTTAGCAACTTGAGCCTTCTTCCTGTTAAATTTTTTTCATGAGCGTTTTTGTTTATTCCTTACATGTTTCATCTTTTTTTATTTAGATTTGATTTGGTCATATTGTTAGATGTTTTGCAATCATTTGTCATCTTCCCTCTTGTTGTTTAACTGATGGCCAAAGCGTAATAATCCATTCTCTCATCACCACACTTCTCTTTCATCATTTATTGATTCGTTTCGTCAAGATCGACCTTGATAATATCAATATACTCTTGAATCGTAGTTTTAGCTCAGAATTACTCATAAGCCTCGTCTCAAGGGCTTCTCCGTTTTCTCGGTCTTTCTTTTTTATTTAAGACTTTTCTATTGGTTTGCGAGCTTGTATTTCTTTGTTTCCCCTTTACTGTATTTTAATTTTCGACTTCAGTAGATTTCATCAGATTCATTTTCTGAAATAGGAAATTGGACTACAATAGTTTTTTCATATAAATAATACTGTCTTCTTTATGCCCACAGCATAGATTAAAGTCTTCACAAAAAGAAAAAGTCAGACATTTCATTCAATTCACCAATACCGGAGAGAAAACTGCTATCTACTGTTTACAAGCCCACGATTGGAAATTAGATGTGGCCTCTGATGCATATTTTAATGACCCTCTGCAATACTATAAAGAACAATGTAATGATAAAAAGAAATTGGAAAGTTGGTTTCAAAAATACCGAGGTAAGTATCAGCTGAGGAATAGAAATAGATGCAGACTGTCAAGGTTAATTTGATTTAAAATAGAAGAATATCCCAGGAATTTTTTCTTTTTCAAAGCAATTTTCTTTGTGATTTTCTCACATATGGCTACGGTCCACCTAAAAGAGTAATTTATCAACGCTGACTAATTTCAATCACAAATTGCGTTCTATTTATTGCATCAGATTAACATCCATTGTTGCTTCTGTGTATTATAAGTTGCATACTTTCACAACCAATCCTTTATCAAATCTGACAAGCTCATGTTTGAACTGTCGGTTACCATTTCAATATTTACCAAGGTGTATCTCCATTCAAATTAACTTTCATTTTGTACCTTGTTTCTACTCTTTTCAAATTTCATTTTAACATTTTTTTTATGTTTTTTTATAGATCCACACGATCCCGATAAAATAACGTCAGACGGTATTCTTAAATTTCTGCAAGAATTACAATTAGAACCTGCGGATGTTAAAGTACTGATATTTGCCTGGAAATGTAAAGCGAAAGAACAGTGTTTGTTCACACGAGACGAATTTATCACGGGTCTGATAGATTGTGGAGCAGATACTCCAGAGAAACTACGACAAAGACTGATGGCCATCGAAAAAGAATTGAGAAAAGATGCAACAAAATTTAAAGACCTTTATTATTTTACATTCAACTATGCTAAAAATGAAGGTCAAAAAAGTCTGGACCTGGAGATAGCTTTGGCTTATTGGAATATATTTTTTAATGCGGAACCCTATTCAAGCCCTGATCCAAGTGGTAATTCATCTAGGTCAGCCTCTAATAGTCAACCTATTGGTATAGTTCCATTTAGATTACTACCCTTATGGTCGTATTATCTCAAAAATCATTACCAGAGGTCGATAAGTCGTGATACATGGAATTTATTATTGGATTTTATATGCCTCATAAAGGATGATTTGAGTAATTATGACGAAGAAGGTGCTTGGCCTGTTCTTTTGGATAGCTTTGTTGAATGGGTTAGAAAAGGTAACCATCAAAATGTTCAATAGTGAAAAAGAAATTAATTTGTAAAGTAAACAAATTGGTCGTGCACAAAAAAAACCAAATAACATCTAATTCACCAACAAACAACATTCATATCATTAACTAATCGCTTAAAAAAATCATTTCTTAATCGAAATAGAGGTGGACGATAAACTTAATGATCATCTTTATAAGCCTAATATGCAACGAGCAAAGTAACTCCAAAATGAAAAAGAAAACGTGTCCTGTGATGAGAAAATTTACTCTAATTTTTTTTTTCTTTATTCATCTTGATAAACCTTTGCTCCTTGTTTCTTTAAAATATTGAATATCACACTTTTCATTATTCAATTTCTTATCCCCTTCAAACTTCCTCTCGATGATTTTTCGAATTCATCTCCCAATTTGATAATAACTTTTTGCTTTCGAGAAAAACCTAAACAGAATCATGTATTCCGATCGCGTTTCTGCTCAAGGAAATAGTACATTTAGTAACATTGATGAAAGTTGTAATTTCAACCTTTGAAATATTTTATGGAAAGTTATGATTCTTAAGGAATAAAGAGCAAATTAGCCAGAATTAAATATCAATTTATTCAGATATCTGAAGGTCAAGAATCCGAGAAATAGTTTAAGCTACGCGCATTTTATTCACTTTTGTATATTTTAATCAATGAATTCATCTTACAGAATTGCTTCGTTTAGGTACAGATCTTCCAGAATTCCATTTCATTCAAGTTAAATCATTTTGATCGGCTTTGTTGATTTCCACAGTTGTGTTTGGATTGGGTTGAACCTCAACCAGTATTAGCTCAAATTAATGATATCAAGTAAGTCTATGAAAATCAAAGGCAAATGTCCTTATCGTTTGATAAGCGAGTTTCTTTTAAAGTTGTCGCATAAATCAATGATCAGAAAATCCAAGTTGTTTCGAGTAAACAAGGTAACGTTCATTTAAAAATCATGAAAGATACAGAACTGGATATCAGGTTTTAATGTTATTTTTAATAGCAGCTCATTGCAAGAATTTCTAAGTTATAATCACAATCCGATTCTCAATAAAATCAAAAAATTTGGTTGTCAACATTAAACTGAAAATACAATTTTACAATGAATTATTATGATGAAAATAGGTATTGTGAAGCTTGGAGATAAAACGAGTCAAAATTGGTTCCCTTTATCCAAACATCTTTGAAAATTAGAACAGAAAAATTCGAACTCGCTGGTGAGACACAAATCGAACCATTATTTTCAATCATCTGCTTCATTCTCACCTTTTCCTCTATCATCTGTCCAACATTTAAAACAAATTTAGCCTTACTTAGGAAATAATCTTGATTACATTGAGAATAATTACAGTCAATTACACACAAAGTGTAAGCCATTTTCTCGACGCAAGCCGTTAAAGCATCAATCTTGGCCAATCTAATGAAATGCTTGCTCTCATTGAGAGGGCAAATTTTAATCGAGAAACGTTGATTGTTGTGTGGATTGGATATAATGAAATCTTTACCAATTTCAGCTCGTTCAATTTTAAATGATGGATAACCTTTAAATGTCTGGTACAGCAAATTTTCAACAATTGAACCCAATTTTGTCGTCCATATAGATCCAATTTCTGGTTGAACATCGTTGCTTTCAACTAATTTTTCTTCATTTCTTGTTGAAATGTTTAATAGTGAATCATATTTTTTTATTTTCATTTTTAAATCTTCAATGCTAACTGTCTCAATTAAGGTCGCAAACTCTTTCAGATCATCTATTTTGATTTGCGATTTCAAAAAGATATCAACTTCATTTTTTCTTTCAATCACATTTTGCAGCCACTCTTGGCCATTTTCAATGGCAATCTCATCAAAGGACTCTAAAAAATCAATATTCATCTTTAAATTGATCAATCTATCAATTGTTTCCCAGCTTTTCCCAGAATTAATAACAGCCAAAGCTATCTGCGAACCTTTAAATCCATAAGCTTTGACCATCAACAAGTCTCTGTTGGCTGTTAATATTGGAAATAAATTACTATGATCTGGATGATTGCTGCACCAAATGTCCAATTGATGAAATAACTTGATCCAATTTTTGCAAAATTCCTCATCATCACTCTCGTCTTTTTTACTTCCAGCAATGATTGGCTTGAAAATTGAGTCCAACATGAATGTTAACCTGGAAACTGATTCACGTCTAACAGTTGATGGCTTACACTTTATCCTTTTATCAACAAGCCAATCGCAACAATCAACTGGATTACCTTGGTCATCTTTAACATAAATATTAACAAGCTTTTTGAATGAGATCTCTTGATTTTCAAAATTAGTCGGTTCATCTTCTAACCAAATATCAGTTGTGAGTGAAGTTAATTGTCCATTTTGAAGAGGAATCAGCCTGTATTGCTCAAGCAGATTAGTTAAATTGTACTCTTCCAGCAAGTAAATTATATCATTGATCCAATTATAGATATTGACAATCGATGGGTAAGATCGGAGCAATTGGTCGACATTAACTACTTCTTTATTTTCAACTCCGACAGTCATTCCAATGCAAGTTAACAGCAATTTCATTGACCAACGGAGAAAGAATGACCGAGGATAGACTTTGAATGATTCGGCACTGATTGGATGGCTTTCAATTGCTATGAAAAAAAAGAAAAATTGGAATTAATTGTTATTGTTGCTCAAAGATCTTGATAGTTGTCACTAACAAGGATGGATTTGTTTCAAAATGTTTGCCATTTTAGTTGTAATCGTATCTGGCTGGTCATAAAATAGTAGACTTAGTTCATGAGCCGACTGAATAGTCAGTGAATCTAGTTTAGTCGACGCTCTTTCGATTCTGTGTAGCAATATTTCTAGGTTGATGAAAATATTTTCAACTTGCATCACAGGAATCCAAGATAATTTATGGGTAATTTGCTTGTGAAGTAAATTGTCTCGAAGATCGTCTCCCAATTCAATGCAAATATCCTTTAAAATTTCATCAATGTCCCCATCACGATGAATCTGTTGTTGATTTTTGCTCGATAAACCCTGGAACGATCTGAGGATACCATTTTGAGAAGGAAGAATGGCACGTTTCTCGATAATTTGTTGAAAACAAACGTTTTTCGATAAAAATCCTATCAACTCACTTAACCAACTAATTGCGCGATCTTCATTCTTAGAGATATAATCAATTGATGTTGCCTCAATCAGCTGAATAGCTTCATCGACACTAAATTTAACTGGTAGTTCCCAATCATTGTAATCTTGATTAATAACTTGAATCCATTGTTGTGCTTCATCGAAATGTGGGCAATCTTTTGATTTAGTGATAATCTTTGCGGCAACCGAATACCAAGCATCAGGTTGAACTGGACAATCTGGGAATAGACAATCATCTATTCTTGAATAGAAATATAGTTCATCGGTACACTTGGTATTTCGAACTAAATCTTGACGGCGGATAAATTGTCGCAAAGGTAATTGAATCTCTCGTCTAAACCAAAGATTGTCAGAGTAACGGTTTGAATAACGCGGTAAGCCGCTTATGGCCAGTATGTAGCGATTAAGAACTTGTAATTCAATCAATTCTTGGATAAAGGTTATCCAATGATCACGATAAGCACACAAAATTGATCGGTTAGTGTCTGCGATTGGATCAATATCGGATTCAAGTGATTTCTTTATACGAATGCCATCTTTAAAGTCATTTGGACACCAATGAGAGCTTTGAATTAATGGAGCACAATGAAAGTCTTCTGTTCCAGTCAGGGGAAAATCTTTGAACAGTTTAGTTTGATTGGGAATCTGTGTGAGAAAATAATCGTTTGAACCAGTTTTGGTACAATTAATTCCAAGAGTAATTCCAAAAGAATCAAAGGGACGAATCAACATGGAATGAGTTATGCCATGAACCTTGGCCCTTACAATTTTCTTGTAGACAGATTTACGCCTAAGAGCATATTTATTTTGTGATCCATTGATATTTATTGTGATTGATTCGATGGATTCATTGACTACCAAGGTGAAGATAATGTTTCGTTTAAGGTCTTCCAATGCTGAATAAGCAATTGAATAAGATTCGGGATCCAAATGGTATTCAAATGACGAGTAACCAGCCAAGGTGGATGAGGATCCAGATAAAGATGGTGATGAAGAGGGTGATATTTTACGACCAGAGGAATCAAAGATCTCGCTATGAGGATGTGTAAGGTCAATAATAAGTTGATATGTTTCCTCTAAAA
Organism: Tetranychus truncatus; assembly: GCA_028476895.1. NCBI lineage: Eukaryota > Metazoa > Arthropoda > Arachnida > Trombidiformes > Tetranychidae > Tetranychus > Tetranychus truncatus. Next base: position 11,248,014 of record CM052062.1, read on the forward strand.
GTCTTTTCATATCACTCAAGTTATCAGCTGTTCGTTTCAAAATAAATTTAAAATCGCGGAAACCTCGAGGTGTAGTTACTTGTCCTTTAATGGTAACAACTTTATTTAACACATGAGTCTTTATAAAACCCGTACCTAAACGGCTTTCGTCATGAACTTTGGTCGATCCTCGACGGGCCAAAGCAATCAAATCTTTTACCCGAAACTCCAATCCATTGTGAGCAAAGATGAATCTATCCTTTTCAAGGTTTATTGAAATGTTGACCGGCACATTGGGATGAGCACAATCCTTGGCATTTTGAATCAATTCCCAAATAAACCGGTGTTTTTGATTCTCTGGCAGGGATTTGAGTCGTTCAAGCTCTTTGAGAATGCAACGAGCCTCAAAGTCTAGACGAATCTCGTCCAGTGAGTTAGCTACGGAACCATACATTTTGAATATAATTTACAACAATTATAAATAAAATAAATTTTAAAATGAAACAATATTAAAATGTAAAAAGCAGCTAAAAAGGCAAAAATGAAGTCAGAGTCAATTTTCAACGTAAAGTCTCTTCTTGAAAGGTTCTTCTTGACAATTATCTAACAATTTTCTTATAATCGGGTTCACTAATCACACCCTGATGCTATTCGCACATTGAGCATTGTAAATTCTGGATTATCTTGTTTACATACATTTTGGTCTGATCTAATAAGAGCTTTTATTACTCTAAATAAAATACATGAAAGTAAAATCATAAAATTCCTGGAATCATGAAATAAAGTGAGGTTTCAGAAAATAAGTCGAATTCCAATCTTTTTTTCTGAATTCAAAAAATCAAATAAAATTTATTCATTCAGAAAATTGATTATAAATAAAATTTTTAATTCGATATTTTGAAAAATTATGAATCACATGTGATATTTTCAAAGTTACACTTAAAATGAGGTTATATAAATGTCTTTTAATCATTCCTATATCAAATTAATCATTTACAATTTATGAGGCCCATTATGATTTTAATCTAATTATTCAGATTTATAATTTAAATTTAAATTTAAAATAGATTTTACAAAAATAATTAAAAAAGCTTTTTTTGTTTGAAAATTTTGATTTTGAACTACGCGCATTTTTTTGTGCTTGTTTGTTAGCATTGAAGTTAGTGAATTCATTTCATTCAAAATGAACATCATTTCTTTAAAAATGTGGATTATTTCAATTATAAAACATATTTTTGTGCGTTTTTATCGCTTTATGAGAACGTTGCGTCACAAATGGTTATGGTCATGCGATGATGAGATTATAAATGAACCAGTTTTCTATGATTGTATAAATGTTGAAGAACAACCAGTCAGTTGTACAAATAACAAAATAATGCAAGCTGCTCCTTTACCAGGCCAAGGGTCATCTGTTGATTCCAGACCAGAAAGATCGCGACCAGAAACTCGTAACATGGCAAGTGGACAGAGTGGACATGGGGTGCCTTCAAGAAATGATAAGAGTCAATTCAGTCAAGGTAGAGCTGAACAAGGAAACCACAAGTCTAGCCAAGCTAGTAACAAAAGGAAATTTGAAGACCCTCTTGATATGGTTAAGGAAATCGACAATGAAGCCGCTAAATTAGAATTAGAAGTCGAAAAATTCACTGGTGATTACCAAGATAAGGAATACAAATTTCTCGATGAAATGTTGACGCGATGCATGTTAAAGCTTGATAACATAGATTCAAATGGACGAGAGGATGTTAGAAATGCTAGACGGTCCACTTTGAATCGAGTTGACCGTTGTATAAACATCTTGGAAAGCAAAGGTAACTCATCTGAATCTGGTGAGAGTAAAAATGATTCAAATAGTGATGCCAACACCGATACTACAAGTGAAGCTCAGAAAAGCGATTCTTCTGAATCAAATCAATCCAATGAAAGTGGTGGTACAGAGGGAGACAACAAATCTGTAAATTGTGCAGCTTATGGTGAAATTGAAAAGAAAGATAATTATATAAATCAATATCAATCAGCAACCAATATACCGGAATTTTTCGTAAAACCAGTTTTTTCATCATCAATTGTTGAAAATTTGATTGCAGAAATTCTAGACCAAGATGAACCTTCAGAAGAACCAAGTGAAATTGATACAGAAACAGATTACGACCAAAAGGCCTCTACTAGACTCGAATTTGATCAATTTGGGTTAAATATTTGTAGTGCTGTTAGTTTACCGATTAAAATTTAATAATTTTGTAATTTATGTAATTTAATTAACTGAGCAAAATTAATGTGTTTTTCTGCTTTATCTGGAAAGCGATATTAAACAATCATTTTTCACTTGTCTCAGTAATTACCTTACTTTTATTTTGATTATATATTGAACAAATCTAACATTTCTTCATTTATTGTATCAAATATTAAAACACCTAAATGTAAGCAACTTGATCAAGCAAGGCAATTTATTCTGATTAAATCTTCATTTTGAAAACTTCACTCATTTGTCATTTTGTTAACTCGGCCAAGAACATGATAAAGTCCAGTAGTAGTAGGAACTTGTTTTTTTAAATTGCCTCGGCTTTGACGCTTTGGCATGTTTGAATGTTTGATTTCAGAAAAACTGCGACTAACATTAATTTTAGATATTTGATTAATGTCGGCGCTTTTACGATCAGCTGGTTCGCCCACATCTTGACCTTCATTTTCCTCAACAGATTCGCGATTCTGTGATCCTTTGAGGAACGTTATTAGCTTATCAAGCAACCATTCAATCACAAATATCGGAGAAATTCCAAGCCATATACCAATAGCACTTTGAGAGTAGACAATAAAATCGTCCAAATCATAATAGGGAACAATTATATTGGATAAAGTTGGTTGGCTCGTCATCCTCATTACAATCGTGGACTCATTTTTTTTGCCGTATGAGATTCGTTTTTTGTATGGTCTAAAAACAATCTCTTCACAATCAGGATAAGGAGCTTGTTTATAACAATATGATTTGAACGATTTAAACAAATTCCGGTAAAATTCTCGTGTCTCTTTCTTTGAGTTAAAAAACTCCAGGTACGTTTCGAATAAACCAGTTCTCATTTCCTTTTCTATTGAATCTAAAGGTTGGATGGCTTCAAAGTAAGGGCAATTCAATTTATCTCTTGTTAAATTATTGATACATTGATGGATTTTACCGATACGATTTTGGTAGCCTTGAAGGCGATAGTCGGTGCATTGTTCGGTGAAATCGCTCTCTTTATACTCGGTTCTGTAAAGTTTTATCCCAAATATCAGCTCAAAAGATGGTTTCTCGAAATCGATATCCAAAAATAATGGAGTTTCCGACGATATTGTAAATATTTTGTTCATTGGGATGACCAGAATTGTTGAATATGTTGAAACGTTGCGAAAAAGTTGATTGAACTTGATTTGCATCAAATAGCCTGACGCTTCGCCATTGTCAATAACATTTTTGTCATAAACAATTGCAGATCCATTTTTGGTACATGATATTTTAATACACATTGCGTCTTTAATTAAATTATTGGTGGTTACACAATCATCTGGGAACACTTGCCTTTGGTAAACATCATCCACTGATGAAGACGGATTAATGCTTTCCAAAGATTTTGAAGGATCAACCAGTGCCTTTGATAGCTCTTCAAAGGTCATGGTACTTACTATTCGAATCAATTCGAAATCAACCGGAGCTTGCATTCTTCCATCAACTTCTTGAAACACAACTGAAGGATATTTTTCGCGAAAATAAGTGACATTGAGAATGTCGAAAACAGAGAAACAGAGATAAACATTGGGTAATTCAATACTTGGGTCCTGTTTTATTCTTAGACGAGTACGAGTTTCACCACGTATGATATAGTTTAACATGTAAGCGATCTGGTAAATGCACAGAACCAAAGCGGCTGTCTTGACTATTAATCGTACACAATTATTTGCCCCTTGAATCATCATCTTTACACAGTAAAGTTATAGTCAATACCTAGAGCAGAATTGTGGCAACAAATTCAAGCAACTCCGACGTTTATCTGACCGATTCTATGACTTTTGATAATTGTTAACAGTTAGATGAATAGGCTCCTTTGACAATCATAAATAACATTTATCGATTTTCATTTTTGTATTATTTTATTTCAACAATTTATCATTCTTTTCTACTTTTATTCGACTTTACAATCCAACCTTTTATTGTTCACAAATCAATGTCAAAGCTTAGTTAATTTTATTTCGATAAGACTGGATGCTTAGAAAGCAAAAAGAATTAAAAAGGCCATCATAAGACAGAAGAGACCCATAGCTTCAGAAAGAGCAAAACCAAGAATAGCATATTGGAACAGTTGTGCCTTCAATGATGGATTACGAGCGTAACCAATAATTAAACTTCCGAAGACTGAACCAATTCCAGCCCCTGAACCGGCAACACCAACAGTAGCTGCACCAGCTCCGATAAACTTAGCAGCAGAGTCAATATCATTCCTAATTGAACTAGTGTGGATTGGTCTGATTGCAGAAAGGGCAGGAAGAGCAGAGAAGCTTTGAGCTTTCTTCTCTTGGAAAAGGACTGATGAATTGTTGGAGAATTGGGCAGAGTTAATGGCTGAGCTTAAAGGTCGGGCAATACCTCGGCTAGCTGACATCATCTAAATTAATTAACAATAATATTACAAAAAAAATAAATAAATAAATGTGAGATTAAAAAAATAATGTAGAGGTGAATTAGAGTAGACCAATGAAGAAGAATGAGGAGACAAAAATAAAAGGTCAAAAACTAAAACTTACCATAGCTCTGGATAAAAGTTGAGGGGCTGCGAAAAGGGAAGCCATTTCTGTTGATGTTTATTTAAATTAGACAAATGAAATCAATTAAGAAGTTAATTAATTAGGTAAATGATGATACCGGACCAGGAACACACCGAGAGAATGAAGGTGACTTATAGTAAAAGACGGTTACGATAATCTAAAATGCAATAATCGATATTTCTAATTTTCGGGTATTAGACTAACTAAGCGGCTTGTGTTATTGTAAAATATTATGCAATTCGATTTATCTCTATTTAAATATCTTACATAATTTTATTTGCTTCTTTGCAAATTCTAACTTTCATTACATTAGAATCACTTTAAACACTAATTGTTACAATAAAATATGATTTTGAATGAACCGAATTTTACGGTTATAAAAGTATTCGGTTGCTGCATTTTTCATTTTACGCCGGAGAATGACTTATGGCATCTTACGGCGATTAATAAAACTAAAAAAAGCCAAAACTGGTGTGAAACAGGTATTCATCGTAAGATGTCGTTACTGCTTTCAATGTGACCTCGGAGAAATCTCTATCTAGGCTTAATTTAAATCAGTGGTAATTTCTTGTTGTCTTTTTGAGAGTCAACTTAATTTTGTTTTATTTAATTATCTGTAATTTATTTCAAATTTTCAATAGCATCAACAGAAATGGCTTCCCTTTTCGCAGCCCCTCAACTTTTATCCAGAGCTATGGTAAGTTTTAATTTTTGACCTTTTATTTTTGTCTCCTCATTCTTCTTCATTGGTCTACTCTAATTCACCTCTACATTATTTTTTTAATCTCACATTTATTTATTTATTTTTTGTAATATTATTGTTAATTAATTTAGATGATGTCAGCTAGCCGAGGTATTGCCCGACCTTTAAGCTCAGCCATTAACTCTGCCCAATTCTCCAACAATTCATCAGTCCTTTTCCAAGAGAAGAAAGCTCAAAGCTTCTCTGCTCTTCCTGCCCTTTCTGCAATCAGACCAATCCACACTAGTTCAATTAGGAATGATATTGACTCTGCTGCTAAGTTTATCGGAGCTGGTGCAGCTACTGTTGGTGTTGCCGGTTCAGGGGCTGGAATTGGTTCAGTCTTCGGAAGTTTAATTATTGGTTACGCTCGTAATCCATCATTGAAGGCACAACTGTTCCAATATGCTATTCTTGGTTTTGCTCTTTCTGAAGCTATGGGTCTCTTCTGTCTTATGATGGCCTTTTTAATTCTTTTTGCTTTCTAAGCACCTGATTCAACAATAATTGGCTTAGCTTACCTTAAAAGTTTACAATCACACTCGATTCAGATTGTAGTTATAGTATTGTTTCGATTCCATTTGTTCTATATGTATTGGTTGTATCAATGAATTTAATGTAACAACAGTTTTGGAAACGAAATTAAAATTATGGACCGGTGATTATTGTTTCATTCAACATTTTAATTATAAATTTGTGATTTGTTAATTTACATTTCTCTGTTGCAGGAATGACCTTTAAACCTCGAATCCATTTGGTCAGGTCATTGCGCTTGAGGTAATAACGGTCAAGAGTATGGAAAGCAGAAATATTGAAAATGTTTATCAGCAATCAATTATCTAGGTATTATCTTGACCATAAATTGAAAAATGATAAAACATCCCACAATTCTTCTGTTTCCATAAATTCTCTCAGTCTTGTCTCTTTTTTTACATCATAACATTAACAAGGGATGTGAATTTCTAGAATTCAGGTTAAAACATTACAAATTAATATTAACAGTTAATTAACATCTACTTGTGTTATCTCGAAAAAACGACTAGTCAATAAAATGGAGGTCTAATAATACATGTCTGAAGTCAGATTTAAGGATTTACATATTGGTTGATGAACAAATAAAGATTAAAGTTTGCAAATTGTTTGCATATTAAAACTAGCATATAATCGTGGTTAAGCATGCAAGTAGTTGATGAAACAAACCATTCTGTAAGGGAAGAAAGAAATGAATTAAATGTCCATTTATAAATTAACCAATATTGTCAATCTGACTAAATGCGACCAGAATAGTCATTAGCGGATGATGAATTTACATCATTAGCTTCTGTTAGAAAGGTTTAGGAATTGGGATTCTGGAAATGTTAACATTGGAAGAAATATCAATAATAATAATATTAGTTGAGTTGATCAAATTATGCTGTACAGGTAAATATGATTATATGGTAAAATGTTTGAAGCGAATAAAATCATAAATTTGTTGAAGTTAGACAAAACTGTTGAGCTAATGAGCCAGTGTCTAACTTTCAATTTGTTTCGTTTGGCACTCAAGTCACCGATGATGATAAGGGATAAACAGGAAATGTTGAATTTTATAAGAATCTGAGTTTCCCAATTTTCACCTCCCAAGTCATCAATAACAGTTGATCAGTATAATGATAAAAACGGATGAAAAGTAAGAAAAGGATGTGAAATTGAGATAGAATCTGAATAACTTATTAAGGTATTGGTAATATTATTTTACCCTTTTCAATGTTGGGCACCATTTGATTAATTGTAATTACCAATCGAATTCGTTGGCATGTCACAGCTATCTAATGATAACTTTTCCGGACTTGACTAATTTTGATCAGTTTTGTTATCAAAGTAAACTTATTGAGTAGTTTTTTTTGTATCAGCCATGGATATGATTTATGCCTGATTGGTTATGAGAAATAGTAAGTGGAAAGACATGGTTTTCCATGAGTAATAAGAAGAAAGGATCAGGAGAGATGATGAATTTCGATTATGCTCATCCTGAAGTGAGATAGCACATTGAGCCATATCGAAGATTATGAAGAATAAAAGGAAGGAAAAAGTAATGAAAATGTTGCTTATTCAAGTCAAGAATAATCTTCTTTTCCCATTCCGAAAGCTGGAATAAAATCACCATGAGCATGAATTGGATGAGGAAAACCATATCCAGGGATGGGCATTCCTGGTATACCGTTGCCTGGAGTTTGCATGATAATTTGACTTCCCATATCATCCATACCAGTTCGTCGCACCGGTCTGGTGCTTCCATAGCAGCAGATAACATGTTTCAACTCACGCATTAGCTCGACAAAAATATGATCCTAAAAATTGTAAACATTAATCAAAATTATCGCCTTTGTTCAATAAAAAATGTAAACTTACTCTTTCGCCCCTTGGTATTTGTTTCATTTTCCAGATGAACTCGAATATGCATATTATTACAGCACACACGGAACCGATAGCGAGTACAACAAAAACACCACCGACGTTGGCTAAGCCAAGTTCACTTGCTGCTCCAGCAGCCTTTTGAGTACCATCTTTGGGTCCACATTTTTTCTGACTCCACCATTTTTCCTTAATTGCTTGAAGGATGCCCTTTTCTTGAAGGGCTAGAATGGTGTCAGAAATGATTCCTCTATATGGTGAATCAGGTGGAGTAGCAATACCATAGCCTTTAGAGTCAAGTAAACCACCGACTTGATAAAGGTCACACTCTCTTTCTACAATGTACTCGATGCTAGTTGACTCCATTAAATAAGCATAATCACCTTTTTTCACCCGTTCAACACCTTTATCATTACTTTCAACAAACACACTGGGTCTTGTTGATTCCATGAAAGACCACATTCTTGCGTATGTTGAAAAATTTGAGTTCTAGATGAAATGAATGCATTTAAAAATGGATCAAAGTTGGGTTTTACAAAAGCAAATCGCAATTTATTTGTTCGTACTTACTTTGAAAAAAGCTTGTGTTGACCCTGACATAAGGCATCCATAATGGATTTTAGTTTGTTTAGCCAAATCTTCAACGCTCTCTATCGGGTTGACCATTCTCTCAACTGTCAAAAAGGCAGCCAGGTTAGCGGTGTACGATGATACCAATATAAGAATGAAAAACCACCAAGAAGCGGCGAGAACTCTCGTTGATAGTGCTCGAGGCATCACATCACAGCCCTGTTGCATCAGGCAACCAATTGTGAACCAAAGAGTATTTTTCATCGTGAAATTGTTCTCCAGGTCTTCGGGTGTTTTTATACAAGGGTGTGGATTAATCCATTCATAAGGTGAAAATCGAGCAATCACAAAGAGAAACAAAGTAACACCAAGGAAAGCAGTTAATAGATAGATCCACACTTCAATAGCCAATGGAGACATGAAACTGAATAAGCGAGGAGGCTCCTTTTTGGGTTTCCGAAAGAGAATACCGATTCCAAGGTTCATAAATGGCATCGTAAAGTCTACAGCAGATTCACGTTCATAAGTAATCGTTAAATCAGCCACAGCAATGTCAGCTTTCTGTTTAGAATCAAAGAGAAAGTCAAGCAATAAATGTCAATAACAATAATTTAAGTTCTAGAAAGTAAAGAAATTAGTTATACTTACGCCATCAATTAATTCGCGAATCATTCCATTCCATTCCCCTTTCTCGTTTCGCCGACCATAAGCTCGATCTTCAACCAAACGGATAACATATTTAAACTGAAGCCTTTTTGCAATCTCGTTCATTAAATCAATGCAATAACCTTCGAAGCGATCGTTTCCAGTCAATCCTTTTTTCTCATAATCTTCAACAAACATTGTATAAGGTCGACCCTATTTAAAAATGCACGTTGCATAAGAAAAAGGTCAATAAGAGTTTTTATTCAATCAGAAAAATGAATATTTGTTAGAAATATAATTAAAAAGACACAATCAACACAATTGTAACATTTATGCACAAATTGAAACAGTTACTGTAAAACAAATGGTCAAAAACGGGTAAAAATAAACTTCTGTCAAATTTAATTTCTTTTAATTTGTAGAGTTTTGAAAATTCAGTCCATTGGTGCGATTGAAAAGTTTCTCTGATCAATAGTTCGCCAGGAAATCGAGGTCAAAGTTGAAAATTCAATCGCGATTTGTACAGTTGTGTGACCAGATTATTCGGTGAAATTCATGTTACTGATGTATTTTTTGATGGTAAACTAGAGAATGAACTTATTTTGAGAAATAGCATTTTCGACTTTCTGTAAAACAGATAAGTTCGATTTTCAATTAAACGTGTCGCATTCGACGACGGTAAGAGTTAGAGGTCCGTAAGTTACTATTGGAGCATAAAAATTAATTGTACAAATCATGGATAAAATACTTTTTTGAATTCATCGATAGTTCTCTTGATTTTGGCCATTGGACTCAAAACTTTGAGACTCGATATTTCGAGAATAATGACACCTACAATCACCATTCTTTGACCAAACATTAGATCGCATTATGAGCTATAATATAATATGACTACATATTGGATAATATCCAAGCTAATTCATTTGGCCATGAATATCCTTCTAACACATGAGATCCGTGATAAGATAATCTTTTATCAAGCTCAACTTCAGTAACATAAAAATAAAATGCTTTAACTTTTTTCGTAGCATCTGGAATAATTTAATACTTTGATATCTTATTACGCATAATGCGATCTAATGTTTGGTCAAAGAATGGTGATTGTAGGTGTCATTATTCTCGAAATATCGAGTCTCAAAGTTTTGAGTCCAATGGCCAAAATCAAGAGAACTATCGATGACTTGAAAAAAGTATTTTATCCATGATTTGTGCAATTAATTTTTATGCTCCAATAGTAACTTACGGACCTCTAACTCTTACCGTCGTCGAATGCGACACGTTTAATTGAAAATCGAACTTATCTGTTTTACAGAAAGTCGAAAATGCTATTTCTCAAAATAAGTTCATTCTCTGGTTTACCATCAAAAAGTACATAAGTAACATGAATTTCACCGGATAATCTGGTCACACAACTGTACAAATCGCGATTGAATTTTCAACTTTGACCTCGATTTCCTGGCGAACTATTGATCAAAGAAACTTTTCAATCGCACCAATGGACTGAATTTTCAAAACTCTACAAACTAATAGAAATTTAATTTGACAGAAGTTTATTTTTACCCGTTTTTGACCATTTGTTTTACAGTAACTGTTTCAATTTGTGCATAAATGTTACAATTGTGTTAGCTGTGCCTTTCTAGTAACAAGCGAAAATATACTTACAGGAAATGTTGTGACTACAAGTGTTTTATTTTTAAGAGTTGCTTTCAATATTTCTTCCATAGTTTTACTGTAGTTACCAATGAATTGAACTCGCTTTTCCGATGTCCATTCTCCAACCTAAATACGAAAATTGCAAAGTTTTTTTCAAACAAATGGACAAACATATCATCATGTATCATCTTACCTCTTTTAGACCTTCATTTGTGAGTTCAATTAATTTAAGTCTGACATCAGTTCTCAATCCATTACGATCAAATTTAATGTCTCCAGTAAGACCTCTTACAGTTATCTAGCAAAAAACAAATAGTTTGAAACAAATCTCCAATTTCAATCAAAGATCATCTTGACTTACCATTCTCATATAATTTGTTAAGGTTATTCCATACTGCCATGGTTCCTCATTTTCACATGATAAAGCATTCATGTTAATGGTTTTACTTCGATCTAGATCATGTAAAGCTTTAGCCAAAAGCTTGACAGAGTCATACATAAGTGCAACTTCAGTCTGAGAGAAAAGAATCACATGAATCCCATTAAAATCGTTGAAATGTGGAAACTTCAAACTTCTAATTGATTTGGGATGGACATTGCGATGTACTTACCGTAAAGTTCTGCAGTAGTGAGGCCTGAATTAAAATGTCGAGGTTGATTGAAATAAAAAAGGCAATCATTAACTTCGTAATTCATTGTTTCAATCCATCGATACTCACTCTAGATATAAACGGGTCATCTTCAAGCCAGTTTGTTCTTGTTACTGGAACTGTCGATTGCCATTCTCTGATGATTTCCTTAAAATCAGTTGATGATCGATCGATTAAACAAAAGGAAGAGATATTTGTACCAGCATATTGAAAGTCTTCAAGATCAACTGTTTGTAGGTCAAGTGAGGTGAAAATATAATCATGGTATTCGGACAACATGTCAACTTGTTGAGCATGGCGTAAAACCTCGTGAATGTTTTCCCTGGGCACATCAACAATTAAATTTTTAATGTTTAACTTGTTAACTTCTTTAAATATTGTTCGATATTCATCAGTTTCGAACTGTCGGACAACCATCTTCTTCTCTCGTAAAACCTCATCTTTTAAAATTTCTTCCAGTCTCACTAAGGCTGTAAAATGAACGGTAAAAGGATGAGATGATTAAGTATGGTTTAGTAAGTGAAGACAAATTAAGTGATAGATGAATTGCTAACCTTCATTTTCTTGGTATAAAATGGCAAAGTTTTTCCAATTTTTCATCCTGATCAAGTCCCTTATTGCTTCACCAAATACTTTTGGATGTGGATGAAGGTTGATTGAATGGTTTGCTGCTACAGATCTGAAATCTAATCGAGTTTCCATATGAGGAATGTGAAGTTGATCACACGTTGATTGAATGTGTGTTGAAGTCTCAACTGATTGTGGGCCGAATATTGCTGCAATTCCTTGTTCAAATAGACCACAAGCTGCGAAAGTGAATACAAAAATTGAATCAAACATTAATTATTGACAGATTACTTTCATCAACTTATTTTGAAGCTTGAAAGCTGAAGAAAACATTGAATGGACAAACAGCGAAAGTTGACATACCTTTTTTAGATGCCGAGAAGCTATCACTTTTCTCAACCTTTTCAACTTGAGCGAGTAACCGTGATCTTGGAATTAATTTACCATCGCTGTTAATTCGATCAACTGCACTTTTAAAGGCCATTTCCATGGGATCATCTCCTACCTCGAATAGACCACCTTATGGGACAAACAAGAAACATATTAAACAACACAAGATTTAGTGGGAAGTTAATTTAGCAAATACTGCTTGAGCATACGTTAAACTAGATAATTTCAATAATTTCTTTATTCCTATTAAGTTTAATCAATAGCTACTAAAAATTGTGAATATTCAATGGTTACACTATCAGATCTAAAAATCCGCTAAAGCTTAAAGAATCGCTTTACAGAAACAAAACAATGTGTTTCAAATTAATATGGAAGTGGATCTTATGATGTCGGATGCAAAATCATCTTATTGTTTCAATTTTAAGAGTAAATCGATAATAGACTCAGTTATGGGCTATGGATAAGTCTTTAGGTTTTCAATTTCTTGTGCGAACCCAAAACCATCACTTAATGATCAAATAAATTGTTAATGCTCTAGTATTAACGATGAGTAAGGTATAACTATCACTTACCTATTCTTAAAATTTCAGGCAAAGCGTTTATAAAATTTAGGTTGACCGTAAGAAGTATAAAAGTTAAAATTTGAATTAACCAAGTTGACTCCATGGCTATCGGAAATTACTGTGATTATTAAAGGGTTTGGAAGCTTGGATGTGTTATTTTCAAAATTCAATGTAGACGTTATTATTAATATTATTAGCTGTAATGTTGATTGTAAGATATTGCCGATGCGACGTAACAATTTTCAATTACTTTAAAAAACGACAGATGGATCAATGGTTTGTTAATTTCAAAGATAAACTGTACATTGAATCCATTCTAACTGATTCAAACACGTCAATTACACAATTAGTATACACATTTTATAAACACTGCTTCAATTGAATGTTTTTCAACACTGGTGTAAATCCTGAATGCTACTAATCACCATGATAGTCAGGGTAAACAATAAGTAGGTAAGATAATTTAAGATGTGAAAGGTGATTCCGATGGAAAAGATGTTTGTGATGATGTTGGTTAACCAGATGCATAGTTAATACAAAATCAAAATATCTTAATTGCTTGGTTATCGACAATAACCTTCATTACTTACTGTGTTGACACGAAAGGCAAGGATATAAGACAAAAAAGTCAAGATGAAGACTTAGAGGCAAAAACTAAAGCGTCAAATTATACAAAGATAATCAATTAACCAAGTCGATTTTTAGTTAATCACTATTAGATGGAATGAAAATGTTTAAAAAGAAAGGAGAAAAGGTGAAACAAATAAATGATAATTGGATGATTAAACAAATGGATACGGTAAATTAAAATAAAAAATGAACAAGAATAAGAACAATAATAATATTGTTATTGAGCATCAGGCAAAGATGATAATGAAGAGGATGAGGAGGAGGTGGATGAGAAAAAAACAATCTTTGATCAAAAGGGAATGGACTTGTTCAGCTTCTCTGATTCTTTTACTCGGCGTTTGCTCTTCACCGAATCATCTTCATCTTCAGGTTTCTATAGGAACAACATCTCTTTAGCATCTCAGTGGAATGCTTGGAGGAGGATGAAGAGATGGTGTAAAGATGAAAAATATTGATCCACGGACAGTCACTCAGTTTTGGGGTTTCACTGCATTCATACAACATAAATTGATTCAATCTTTCATTGAGTTCAACATTTAGAATTGTCTATTTGTTCAAGGTTTAGATTAAATTTAATTGTTTCAACAGGTTGATATTGACTTCGTTAATTTAGTTATTGTCCTCTTTATAATAATTTCAATTTTGGTATCTAGTAAAATTATCCTAAATTAAAATAAGCACTGTATTTAGGCTTGATCCATTTTAATTCCAAGATTTGTTATTTTTTTGTCAATTCGATTTTTAAAAATAAGAGTCGTTATATTAAAAGATTTCATCAATCACTAAATAGGTCAATCAACGAATTGCCGTTTTATTGATGGATTGGACACTTTTAAATAATGATAAAGCTTTTTTATTTTATCCAATTTTTGGTTTGTTTTTATTTTATAAGTGTACGGTTATGTAAACAGTTCATTTATGAATGTTTTGAAAAGTAACAATATAAATCAAAATTATGAATGTTTGATAAAGATTAAATTTTCAATTAGAGTAATTGAGAAAAAGTAATTAGCATTAAACGATTGGAATTTCCATGCATCTCTAGTTCATCAGTTTTGTAAAGTTTGCTTCTGGTCCATAAAGTTTCAGGTGAAGTTGATTGTTCGTTTTTTTTCGTTGTGTAAACCAAAATTATTTAATGAAAGTTAGAGCTGATGAGACGATAGTTGATGAAATAAATGGCGAAAGGTCCCCAAGGTTTGACTAGGCGAGAGTGGAACGAAACATTGACCTGAGTTTATTAAACGAAATTGAGACGGAAAAATATTAGCCTCTATTTGAGGCATATTTTTCAAATTCCAATGACTCAAAGAATATGCGATCATTGTTCATAGGCATCAGCAATAATGAGGTAATTAAGAACATCAACATGAGTAATAATTCCAGCAACTTTTACCTCTGAAGGAGAGATTTGGTCAACAATGACAACATATGATTGTGATTTAAGAAGAGTTGTGAGTGAACCAAGTGTTTCATTGCGGTCAATGGATGGAAATACTTTGGTCATGATTGTTTCCACTGGATCGTCAACTGTAGCTGCTCCTCCGACAAGACTTTTCATAGTTGCAGAAACAGTAACCATTCCTTTGAGATAACCAGAAGAATCAACAACAGGCATTTGGTCGATACCCTGGTTTTTCATGGTGGAAATGGCTTCATTTATTTTACTATTTAGGTTAATTGTAATTAACCCAGCGCCAACTGATAAACTGTCGATAGCTAAATCCCAGAACCAAGGTTTCTGCTGCTCTTGTGCTTTGAGTAAACTTTCAGTAAGGAAACCTCTTTCAGCCATCCAATGGTCATCAAGGAATTTGGTCATGTAGTTTCGAACACTATCAGGTAAAATGACAACACAAGTTTGATCCTCTCGTAATCTTTTAGCGACTTTCATAGCTGCAGCCATAGCACTACCAGAAGATCCTCCACAAAGTAGCCCTTCTTTAGAGATCAACTCACGAGCCATGATGAGGGATTCCTTATCTCCTGTTTTGATCCACTCATCTATTATACTTCGATCAAGCACAGTTGGAATGAAATCATATCCTATACCTTCAACTTCATAAAATGTAGTACTAGTTTCGTTGATGGAATCTGGCTGAGCCAAAATAGAACCATAAGGATCCACTCCAACAACTGCACAATTAGGCACTGCTTCTTTAAATTTACGCCCGATCCCAGCAATGGTTCCTCCAGTTCCAGCACCAAGAACTACCATGTCTACCTTATTATCACATTGATCAAGAATTTCGGCAGCAGTCCCATCATAATGGGCCAAAGGATTGGACGGATTCACATACTGATCAAGAATAATTGATTTAGGAATTTGACGACATAATTTTTGAGCTACCGATACATGTGAATCAGGTGAATCAAAACTTGCTGATGTTGGAGTACGAATAACCTCAGCTCCTAACGCTCGAAGGACATTAGCTTTCTCTGTAGACATCTTTTCTGGCATAACAATGATACATCTATAACCTTTGACAGCAGCAGCAAGAGCCAAGCCAATACCCGTATTTCCTATTCAATTGGAGAAAAAATCAAGATATTAGCTAGACAAAACATGATTCATAAAAAATAAACATGATACAATAGTTGAAAAGCTAGACAGTCTAATCTCTAATGACGAACAGATCAATAATTTTCACTTGAATGACATGAATGTTGGTTTTCATTAAGCCATTTGTATTAACTTATGAATAGAAAAAAGTAAAAATGTTCAAGATTACCTGAGGTAGGTTCAATCAACGTCCAACCAGGTTCGATTATGCCTTTTTGCTCGGCATCTTCAATCATTCTTAAAGCAATTCGGTCTTTAACACTTCCTCCTGGATTGAAAAATTCACATTTAGCAAGAACCTGGCATTTAACGCCATAATTAGCTGGAATTTTGTTCAATCGAATCAGAGGTGTATTACCAATATGATTTAAAACATTTGGACAGACTGGAGCTCGTATCTGTCGATGATGTGGATGTGGATCTAGACTTTTATCCGCTTTCAATGACCAAGAACATTTTGATGGATGATCTGGAGGTGGAAATATCGGGCACTCAGTGGCTGACATATTAATTTATTGTAAATAAATTTTATGTTGAATCAAACTATTAAATTGAAAACCTTAACACTGGTATAATAGTGAAAAAAGGGAAAATAAGTCATACGTAACCTTAATTTATCAAGAAAAAAATAAGACTTACAAAAACAATTGTTTTCAAACGAAAAGTATCATATAATCAAGATTGAGATAAACTAAAGAGATAAAGATGATCAAAGTGATTTGAGACGATGATAATTGATCAATAAATCATGCAACAAACAAAAAATTAGATTAGAGATGCATTCGATTGAAAGATAACATAAGGTAGAAATTAAAAGCAAGTCAATAACAACTTGCGAAATCTTGAAATGAATGTTTTGGTTTACTTATAGGGGAGGTTATCTAATTTCCAAAGGGTTGGAAAATAAAAGTTCGTCGTGCAAAAATCTTTGATATTAATATCTGGTTTAACATTCAACTTTCTTTACAACTTTATGATATCTGAATGGCCCTGTAATTTATCTAGAGGCTGAACTTAATAAAATTAATCAAACATCATCTTCAGAGGCGTATTAAACAACATGTAAGTAACCCAAATGTAAATATAAATGATTAAAACCGTCATTCTCAAGCATTTTTGTCACATTTACAATTTATGTTTAAATCTTTATATTGCCAGTATCTTTATCTTTATAATATTTAAAAGCAGCTTCTGTTTCAATTAAAACAGACCTTTCTTTATTTGAACAATCACTCTTTTAAAGAGTTAGGTATGATTGAATATCAAAAGTCAGTAGCAATCAGTTTAATTTATGAATCATATCTCATCACGTATCCAGCTGATAAAATACATCAAAATTGACACATTAACATGTAAACACATTCAACATTATCTAGGCTACCAAGGTCGAGCTCTAACATTGTAAAATAATGGCCATTCATTTTTATCATTATAATAGATATGAAATGGTGGAAAACGTTTTTGAATGTCATTTTTCTTCGAATGGGACTTGGGCCTCACAAGATACGCTGATGGTACAGATAACTTGGAACTTGAATTCTCTCGATATTGGTCATCTTTTCGCAATGGGAGGTGGAAAAATTTAACCCCAATGAAACTTGCTACTTGAGGAATTGAATCAACAATTGAAAAACCAAGCCAGGTTCCGAGAACACTTCCGATGGAAAGAATGAGATCTAAAAGAGTCATTTTGGGTTCAATAGAAATGATGTAAATTGGATCGGAAACTTGTTCTATGGTGATCTCTGTATAATTTCCTTGAATTGGTAATGGAGTGCGACTTAAAGGGAAATAATTAATTTCATAACAATCTGGCTGTGAGGCTATTTGAAGGCATGCTTCGGCAATTTTCGATATTGAATCAAGATAAGTTTCGTTTTGTATGTTTTTTTCAAAAATGTACGATCCAAAGGGAACCTCTAATGGTTTATCAACAATATTTGTTGGCAATGGACTACCGATCTTTTGCAAACTCAAATTAATCTCACATTTGTCTTCCATATCGACTCGAGAAAGGTAACCCCTATCAGTGTAATTGGCACAATTGGTTGGATAAGGTGGGCCCAAACGACTGATTTCAATGTAATAAAAAAAGAAAGTGTGTTTTCTGGCAATATCATAAGCTTCTTGTGATTCCCATTTTATTTTGTTTCCTCTTGGTAATTGACCTCTAGGAATCAAAGAAACCCAATAAAAGTCGATTGTTCTGAAAAAGGATTGAGGTATTTCTAGTGTGAACACCTCTTGAGAGGTCAACTTTTTGTACAAGTTAACTTTTTCAGTTACTATTGGTTCACTTGAGTTATGTGCTGATGAACAAGTAAATGAATAACAATATTCTTTCTCCATGAAAAAATCATTACTGGAACAAGGTAATCGAATGATATCGTCATCGGTTGCTTTGTGGACAAACGCTCTTCGGTAAATCATTGAGGAGTTAACAACTTGCTTCCACAATTGATCAATTTTTAGACGCTCTTGGAAAAAGAAAAGAAGATATTTGTCCGAGACTTTGGCTCTAATGGAATGAATCAGTTCATAGGTTACACGAGTTCCTGGTCTATAACCAAGTTCACCAAGAATCGAAGGATAGTTTGAAAATAATGCAGTATAATTGATGGCATCAAGAATTGGGAAGCAAATTGCTATGTCTGGAAGTAATGTTGACTCTGGATCACCAACATGGCATGTAGTTAGAAACTCATAAGAAAAAAAACGATACAACAAATAGCTTATTTGGATTGTTGCACCAACCATACAAATAATTAGGAATATTTGTTGATGATTTAATCTAAAGAAATGAAATTTTAATGAAGAGCCCATCGGCTCAGTGGATTTAGGTATCACTTGGGTTCACTCAGCTAACAAATAACGCTAATATTTGTTTATTATGCTGCTCTTTTTTGGGACCGCTGCAACATAAGATAAATCAACATTTGTTTATCGGCTTACATATTTTTACCTTTTAGTTTTTTATACCAAATGCCAAATTTGAACTGATTCTGAACCAGCAGTTATTTTTATTACAGATATCGATTGTATAATAGATAGTTTCAATGGCCCATGAGAAAATGTCTTCTCTAAAACACACAAACATCCAGCTATTAATATATATATATTGTATTTTTAAACTAAAAAGCTATCAATTTTGATGATTAAATGGTTGGCTAAATCAATTTGGCACCCTACATCTCAATTTAATGATATTATTGCATACTATTATGCTGTTGAATTGAAGTACCACAGACCAATGTTTTTAAATGTTCAAATACATTTTCCCATACTTACTAGACTCTTCGATTAAACTAATACGATTTACACAAGGCGATTGATTGTGCAATCAATCAAGGTCAAAAATGATGAGTTGATTACCTTGGTTATAGAATGGTTTTAATTAAATTAATCATTCGGTTAACCTTGATGATGCGTAAATATTGATTGGATTGGTATTGCTGAACAGTCGAGTTTTTAAAACACCCTGAAGATTGATTATCAAGTGATATAAATTGTTCTTATTATAACTTCAATATTAATATCACATGGAAGTTGTCGCTTCACCATTAACAGGTGGTTAGAGGGATAATTCCATGAATTGTAGTAGTATCATGAAGTAGTATACAAGACGATTGAGATTATGAATGACTATTAATATCATATTAATAATATGATAATGGAAATAACTTCAAAATACAGAGTGCCAATTAATGGGTCTCACTAAAAAACCAAAAACGACCAAAAACCAAAATGTTACCAAAACAACCAAAACACAACCAAAATGACCAAAATGTACCAAAACAATGTAATGGACTAAGAACAAAAATTTTTTCCTTCGAGTTTTGAGTTGAGAACTTGTGAGCTTGTAGGGACATAAAAACTGAGTCCATTAGTGCTATTAAAAAAATTTTCCGATCAACAGTTTTCGAGAGAATCGAGATTAAAATTGATTGCCTCAATCGCTTTTGTACACTTATTGAACCAGATTTTTTCATTGTAATCATGTTTACCCATTAGTTTTTAAAAATGAGTTTGAGCTCTCTTACTTTTGCGGTCACAGAAATTGGTCGGTTTAACCGAAAATCGAAGTGATCTGTTGTACAAAAATAGAAAATTTTATTTCGAGAAATAAGTGCATTTTCTGGTTAAGCATCAAATGCCACATCAGAAGAATGATTTTGATGGGAAAATCTGATTCAATAAGTGTACAAAAGCGATTGAGGCAATCAACTTTAATCTCGATTCTCTCGAAAACTGTCGATCGGAAAATTTTTTTAATAGCACTAATGGACTCAGTTTTTATGTCCCTACAAGCTCACAAGTTCTCAACTCAAAACTCGAAGGAAAAATTTTTTGTTCTTAGTCCATTACATTGTTTTGGTACATTTTGGTCATTTTGGTTGTGTTTTGGTCACATTTTGGTTTTTTAGTGAGACTCCCAATTAATAGGTGTCATTTTTCAACCATATTATAAAGGGTAAAACATGTAACTTGTATTTCATTGTAAATGAAAGAGGTTACAAGAAAGTTGATCACATCAGTCAGTACTTTTCGATTCAAAGTTTGGAACTTCGAAAGCCATTTGGACAGTTATAGAAACAGATTTTTTTCATCAAACACATTTTTCTGGTATAACATTCAATGAACATTCGTAAAATATAATTATTTAAGGAAATGCAAATTTTCTGTTTCTGTATTAGAGGTCACTTCGATTTACAGAAAAGTTATCTGCTTTCAGTCAGCAATGTCGAGAATGAGCTGATACGAATTTTTCAGCAATAAAACTAACATGGTTGATCGGACACTTTTTCCGATCGATCAACAGTTTCAATGTTTCAGATATGTCAAGAATGATCACGCTCAAAAAATCATTCTTTAACCAACCATTAGACTCCATTTTGGGTTATAACATGTTGAAAGATTAGATCATTCAAGATTATAAAAAGAAATACTTATATTATTGTATTACTTTTACTGTAAGATTTGATTCTTGATTTATGTATAAAGTAGAATGGCTACTCACACAGAAATCTTATGATATGTTAGAAGGATATCAATGTTTCTAAATCATTAAGTGAAGAAAACAAAGCTTATATCTCCAACGGAAAGAGTTATGAACACTTAACTAACATTGAATAGGAAAATATTGCAAAGAGAATAAAATTATTTTTGCCCTTTTGTGATAGCTTTCAGCGCGCTGGAGGATATTTGCTGGGTCAGAGGTGATCCTAATAGGGTAAATGAAACGTCAAGGCTTTGAAAATTGAATCTTTCAAAGTACAATAACAAAAAAATTACAGGTGAAGAATAATATGTATCATTTGCGATCTCATTACGAAAAACGATCAAATTTCAACAAATGTTGCATATTAAAGAGCGACCTGTTAGTAAAGTCCTCATTGAAACTTGGAAATTTCAGCAAGTTAAACAGATCATAGAGAGACAAATGATACATCATTTTATCACAAAACTATTCTTTTCAATTTGATACATTATTCATTGTAATTACATACGGCATATTTTCTCAAATAGACTTTGAATGAGTTCCTTATAAAAACAGTTTACCAAAGCCATGTTAAAAACGCATATAGAAATTGAAATAAGACGCAAAGCTGAAAAGCTCGCAACCTATTTTAAATTTTTCCCGCAAACAAGATCGATTGTAAAGTTTTGGACTCATTACATGTATAAGAATTAGCATTCAAAAAGACCGGAATTCAGCAGACATTCAGCAGGATTCTTTCAAACATTTTTGACGGATTTATTCAATAAAATATTAGGCTGTTCGGGTGAAAATGAGCCCTTTTTGATTGGTTATTAATCAATAATTAGTGATCTAATCTCTCTCGATATGAAGATATTTCGTACAGTTTTTCTTCTACTTTTCATTAAGGTAGGTTACATAGCGTTCTGAGCGATTTTTCAGCAGCAAAAGGTCAAAAGGTCATTTTCCATGGAAAAATGATCGAAATAGTCAACTTTTTGGTTCCATTCAGTTGTAAACTGTTATCTATCCTTTGAAAGGTATGAAGATTCTAGAAACAAGTCTAGTCTTACAGAAAAACTATCAGAAGTTAAATTTTAGCATTCGAACCGGTAGTTATATCGCTTTGAACAGGGTAAGTCATGTTTGCATTAATTGCGCTGTAGAAGAAAAGAAATGTAAGCAAACAAATGATAATTTTGTGGAATGAGAGTTCGATCCTTAGGCTATCTTGCGAGCAGCATTGCGTATCTGCGATGCTTCATGGAGCGGCTGCAGACCAATTCAATCGAAAAGCGGCAAACGGCCTAAACTGCGATGACCTTTAAAACAGCACTTCAAAACTAAAATAAAAGTTGATTTATAAATTTTGAGCTGATTTGAATAATATATTTTCATGAAAAAATCTATCGATTATACTAACTTATCGAAAAATTACTCCAAAATACGAAGGGCTCAAAATGACGCGAACAACCTAATAGAAAAAAAAACTTTTGGCAAAAGTTTTTTTCCGGACTTGAGCAGGGATTCAGATTATTCAGTAGAAAAGGAATATTTTCATGCATCAAATGAAAAATACTAATTTTTAAACTTGTATCTATTCTAATTCTCTTAAAAAAATTAGATTGAATAATTCACTCATATTGCAATTAAGCAACAAAATGCGGACTCTACTAACAGGTCGCTCTTTATCTGTAATATTAAGGTGACTAAAATGAAAAAGTACGCAGTATTTTGGCAACTTTTTTATTGCATTATACAATACATTGTATTATAATATAATTCGCATAAGTTAATTGTTTGAAGAGCTAGAGTCTTTTGACTAGAGGTTTTCAAAATACTTCGATTACTAGTATACATAGTATTATTAATACAATCAATAATAGTCCTTGAAAACTTGCACGAACACACTGGAACTAATTTTTAGAATAAAAATTTTCATTCTGATTCCAATATGATATTCACGTTGTTCTAAACTTGTAAATAACACTTCGAATGTTTACCTTTACGGCAGTGTAAGTTCAAAGCACAGGTCAAAAGACCACATAAATTGAGTGTAATTATAATTTTGCCATACTTTCAAATTTTCTTGATGCAACATAAGCAGCATGAAAAGATTAAATTAACAAATAAGTAAATAATTTCAATAAATTGAAAATTAAATCCAATTTACTATTGAATTAAATAAATGCGATAATTTAAATTAAAACTCAAAAATGGATATAATTATCTAGTAAGCCATTTGCGGCCTACTGTAGATAGGGAAAAAATTACAAAAGTTTAAGTATCAGATGTTGATGATTATCTACATTTGAATCAATGAGTTCTCACGAAAATGAATTGATTAGACTCAAAGGGTAAATAATGGATTAAACATAATGAGGACATTTCTACAAAGCTAAACCAGGATTTTCATATTCCATGTCAGCAGGATTATCATGATCTCCTTTATAATCCGGTGAATGATGGTCATGATCATGTTCTCGATGCTTATGCTTATGTTTATGCTTGTGCTTCTTCTTTTTCTTCTTTTTATCTTTATGTGGTTTCGATGATCCTCCTTCTTCTCTATCTTTGTCCCTATCTTTATCTTTTTTCTCTTTTTTCTTTTCACTTCTTTCACTTTTCTCTGGTTTCTCATATTTTTCTCGACTTTCAACCTCGATAAGTCTTTCTCTGTCCACTGGTTCAGGTAAAGGAATAGGAGTGGAAACCATTTCATTGGAAAGGGCACTTGAAGGTGGTGTAAAGGCAATATCGTCATTATTTTGATCACTCATTGACAGTACCAATGGTGAAGATTCTTTAGGAGATAACTGTGAAGATGGATTAGTTGGTGTTGGAGGTCGTAAGCTTAATTGAATATCACTAGGATCAGAGATCAAATCTTCTTCAGATATTTTAGTCTCCGATAAACCTAAACTGGGTTCAGGGTTATCCTCCTAAAGAAAAAAATAGATAACAAAATTAGAAATCATTATAATTCTACAAAAAAATTGAATTAAAATAATAATGATCAAATAGAGATTTTACCTCACTAATATGCGATCCTTCGGCTGATAATCGTCTCTTTTTGTTGGATAAAAATTCCTCGTTGACTGGTCTTTTGAGAGCGATGATTTGCGAAAAAGTATCCAAAGGTTCACTTTCGGTATGTTTTTCATCCCTATTTGATTGCTGTGAATTGGTTTATGAAAAAAATATTTGAGAATTTCTGTCTTTCCGCAACATTTCAAAACTTACCGAAGGTGACATCGATAAAGCCGTATTAATTACCGCCTTTTTCTCTTTCAAATTCAGTACCATCGAAAACTGAAAAACATAGATAATAGAATTAAACAGACGAATAATAGATTGATTAAAATAAAATTTGAAAATACCTCAGGTTTAGGCAAGCATGAAGGCCTTGAGCGTCCATAGAAAGTGTAATAAAGATCTACAACGGCGCATCTAAGTTTAGAATCGTGGTATAGACAATTGTTCATCAATCGCCAAAGCCTTTCGACAATGTCCTCTGTGTTCAATGGACTATGAGCATCTTTTTTTGTTATTGGAGGATTTTCGATCATTAATCGTATTGTGAGATGTTTAACTTTAGGAACAGGGTCATGTTCAATAATGTCTAGTAAAAAGTCGAGATCTTCTTTACGTTGTTCTACTTTAGCTATATCGATAAGACATTCAATGGCTGCAATCCGTAAGTCAATAAAAACACCATATTGAGCATATTCTCGATAAAAGGATGAATTACTCGGTAAATGGCCCATTTTTTGTAAATGACGTATGGCTTTTAGACAAGAGACAGTAACTGTAAGCTTATAACACGGTAGAAGTTTGTCCAGATTGAAATATCTCACAATTTCTTCCAAGATAAGTTTAGTTTCTTGAGGCAGTGATTCAGCTTGAGGTTGTAAGCTGGTTCTGGCCAAAACTGCAGATACACAAGGTGTGACAGAAGCAGCTAAAGCATCAATCAATGCAGATCGATAGTAGTTGTCAGAAAATTTGTTTTTACTGTTATCATTATATTTGAACAAGTCCAGTATGAACCTAAGAACTTCTGGAGGGCAAATTTTATGAGCTGATCGAAGACCAGCCATAGAAACGGGTAGTGTTTTTTGGAGAAAATACAGCTGAAAGTTGGAAAAGTTATTCAACTTTGGTATTTGTGGACATGAGAATGAACCATAAAGTTTTCTGAACACATTTATCATGACTGGTGGTGCAGGAGGACCAGTTGCTTTGGCAGCCATTTCATTGGCAACGTTAGTTAAGGCCATGGCTGCCATACACCTTATTTTATAAAAACAGTGATCATTTCCAATGATATCCATTAGAGATTTTCTTGCGATTTCAGTTGGATAAAGTTTTAGTTGCTCGATAGCCTCTGCTTGAGCTGTTACATCACGCTCATAACGTAATTGATATTGCCAATTGATATCAGGTTGTTCAAAAACAACTTGTCTAAGAAGTTGCATGTCTGGATCAATTCTTATCCATAAAACAGGTGAATCGGCATTCATATTCGTAAGATCCATATCAACTTCTTCTCCGGTACAAAGAGGAATTTTTTTCTTTTTATTTCGGCGACTTTTAGAATGACAGGTTATATCATGTTTAGTTGTATTTTCTTCCACTTGAAGATTGTGTTTGAAAGTTCCATCCAGTTCTTGTATCCAAACTGTAATTGGACCCTGAGATAAAGAATTAATAAAATTAATAAGTAGAAAAATAACTATGGAATGATTTCCAAGATTGTTGATATTTTACCATATATTTTCTGATTCCGAGGGATGTTACTTCTAATTGTTTAATCTCAAGCTCGACAATGTTACGTTTTCGATTGAAATTAAAACTTCCATGAAATTTAGGGTGGCCCCCAACACGCACCCATTGACTTAGGAATGTCTCGATATCTTTACCGGTAACGTTGAAAATAACTTTCGTAAAGCTACTAGTAGAAATCTGTATATTAGTCCAAGCCATAAGTGTGTTTGCAGTAATTTTCTGTTGGGATGCATTAATTGCTAGAGAAAGTAGTTTGTTGAAGACTTGAAGCATAAGTTCTCGACCGATTCTATCTTCAAGCATACGTATAATTAAATGAGACTTTTTACGATGAATTTCATCATATAGAGGAGAAATAGTGTGAGGATAACGATAAGAAAAGTACAATGCATTTGAATTTTCCGAATCGGATGTGTTGAAGGGATCGAGGATAACTCCACCGTGTTTTTGTTCATAGGTAACAACTTCATTAAGCTCGCGATGAACAGCAAAACGATATTCGTTGTTACCAAAAGCTTTCTTTTTATACTGAGAGCTCAAATGGGCAGATATACCACGAGTCAACCATGCATCTGAATAATCATTCATAGTGATGAAGGTTCCAAAAAATTGTCTGGCTACAGCAGAGGCAAGAATGTCTCGAGTTTGGTAAGTTTGATCAATTATGTGCTTGGAATGGAGAAGATTAACATCTAATATACTCATAGAAGCATAGGATAAGCAATCAGCGTATGCTTCATCAACGAAAACTTGTTTGTAACAAGAGTATGGGTACCTAGTTGACAGAAGCTCCTCGTAAAATTCAAAGACTTCATGCAAAAAAGAACAAGTAGCTTGCAGAAGAGATCGTAAATGAGGTAGACAAAAATGCGTTACTTCATGCATGTTTGGATCAACCATAACTTCAAATGGACCAACAGCTAACCCGATTGCAGGAGCACAGGTAGGAACATTCAGTTGATAATGATAAGTTTTTCTCTTTTTGTCATGAGTATAAATTGTATCGACTAAGTCACCACATGAGACAGCAATCATAGAGGCATCAACTGTAAACTCGAGTTTCCAAGAACAAGGTTCACTGTAAGAGTCAACAGAAGGGAACCAAAGACGAGAACTGTTTTCATGGCCATAAGTAAACATATGAGTTGCAGTAACATTGTAATTAGGATCTTCTATAGTTCTTGGTACCGCAAAATGAACCCCTCCAAGCGGTGTTTCAGCTCCAAATTCTATACTTATTCTAAGAACCCTTCCCTCTTGTACGTAGTTTAAGAGCTGGTAAGGAACTTGAATTATAATTTCACCATTATTCTTTTCAGGATCAGTTGAGCTGATACATGTTAAATGTGCTGATGAAAAGGCATCAATGTTCCGTTGTTTGCATTCTTCTTGACAAATCTCTAGACTAGGATCATTGTAGGTGAATGTACATTGGTGGTAGTCATTCATATTAATCTTGAAGATCCTCAGTTGTTTACAGTTTATTTTAATCTGTCGCAAGTTGCTATCCTGGGCAATCACATGAAGTTCGACCATCCCAATATAAGATTGTCGTTCAAAGTTGATATTGCTAATACAGAGCAACTGATGAACCCTGAAATCGCATGAAATGATTGTTAGTATTGATTAAAAAGACAGATATAAAAGCATGAAACCAAGAGCTTAAATAAATTACTTACAGTTTATACGGTCTATTGTGCTCCTTGGTAATCATTTTGATCACCTAAATTAATGAACTAAACCAACTATAATTACATTAATTGAACAGATTAAACATAAATATTTTAAAATTGATTTTGAAATTCACACAATCGCGGCGTCAAGGGGAGATTGCTTAATAATAAAGCGGCAATTTTTTTGCGCCTCATTCAAATCTCTTTTCTGTTATTTGTTTCACTTACTCTTTGCATCTGCGATTATTGTTTATTTTTTTGATGTTTTCTTTGCTTAATTTATGATCTTATAAATGTCCCAATCAAATGAAATGGATAATTTATCTATCACAGAAGATAAAACTCCTGAAGATCTTCAACAAGAGGACCGGGAAAAGATGCAGTAAGTCTAATTTTAATACTCGCATGTTTTATTCAAAATTGGTTGTACTCTTTAAAGCATCAGTCATCTGATTTTTCTTGTTTTGTTTTTTTTCAGAGTTCTAGTATCAAATTTTAGTGAAGAACAACTGAATCGGTATGAAATGTATAGGAGAGCAACCTTTTCAAAAGCACCTATAAAACGTTTGATTCAATCTATCGCTGGAAGTTCAGTATCTCAGAATGTTGTCATTGCTATTGCTGGTATTGCTAAAGTTTTTGCCGGTGAAGTCGTTGAAGGAGCCTTGGATGTTATGGAAGAACTAGGAGAAACTGGACCTGTGAAGCCCAAGCATCTGCGAGAGTCTGTTAGACGATTGAGGTCCAAAAAATAGTTGAAATTACATTGTAATATCTAGCTTCTACATTTTATTATGTCTAATTTATTCTACATTTGTTTGTTGCCACATTAAATTTTGAATAGATTTTTAACATAATCAGGAGAAACTGAGAAATTTTTAAAATACATTGGATTCCATCCCATTGCTTTGTACTGGAGGGATGTATCATCTGATTGGTTCAGTACTCTTGGGTGGTTGTGTAAAAATCTGTCCACTGCTGAGGCCAAACTATCCTGTGTCTCATGCATCCAGTTTGAGGCTCTTCGTATAACAGATGGTAAACTTCGAATCATTTCGTAAAAAACCACTCCAAACACAGCGGCACTAATGAAACTAAGTGTTCCTTGATAAAATTGAGGTTCAGCTTCTTGTCTTGACATGGTTCCAGTAGCCAAATATAATTCCTGGATTACCTGAGGTAAAGTCTCGTTAAGAGACTCGATTGTGTAAGCAAAAGCATGATCCATCTCATCAGGTTTATTGACTTCCTCGCCATTCACAATTTTCATCCAATTCTCCAACAAGTGACCCGACATACTTTGGGAAACCTTAGTATTGGGCTCTTCACGTCCAGCCAGCTCGCCTCTCATTAACATTAATTGACTGGTCAGGTTTGAAACACCACTATAAACTATTTGACGGATTCTGGCAAGTCTTTCTGCTTCCCAATTTTCATTTGGACTGGTGGATGAACACAAATGGAAAAAAGCGCAAAGAAATAAGACGCTCAATACGTTAATTTGACCGGCCATTTTATTAATTTATTTTAGTTGAAGCTTGTTGGTACTGATGTAAGTGCACTACGAATGACTAGAATTGATCAAAAACCCAATTTTTCTTGTGTACTTATATCATTTTCAAATGACATAGATTGGCATGAAGTTCAATATAATTTCAAAGAGGTTGGTTTATTACCCATGTCGACCGAGTTAACATGTTTACTTGGGAACCTCAATAAAGTTCAGAAATGGCACTAACACCTATGAGAAATGACTATGAATAAATTGTGATAATATGGAAATTATAGTCAACTTGCAATTGTTATTGTGCATCGATTGACTGGGTTCACATACGGGTCATTGTATTATCACTTTTACAAGGTCATTTCATGATTATTGAGAGCTTTAATGATATGAATGTAATTAAACCATTTGGTTAAGTTGCACTCGATGACAAATAAACTCAATACATATGTTTGATTTCAATTTTACACCTCATTAAAATAGTAAAGAATCATTCATAAAAACAATGAAACATTTCATTGAAATGTTTAATCCAAACAAATGCGTATTCTAAATGGCTCTGGAAATGTTTATTTAAATTAATTTAGCCCTCTAGTTAATTGTTAAAACTAGTCTTAAATATTTTACCTAATCTGATAGAATTTCGATCTGTAAATCATTCGATAATCTGAAGTTTCGATTCGATCTGCGAATCATAGTTTGAGATTCACACCCATTTCATCAAGAGACTACGAAAAAACTGAAAATTTGATTTTGAGCTACACTTGTAATCTGTTTTTTGAACTGTACGATTAAATATCGAAATAAAAAACTTTCAAAAAAACAAAATTCGTGCACTTCCAATACCAGGGGCTGTTGCTAAATAACAAAATGTTCTCAAAACAAGGCTCTTCAAGAGCTTTCTCAAGATGATAACCTCAAGTTTACTGGAACCAAAACTGTGATTACTCATTAATTTTACTTTAGTTCATAATTGTACATTACTCTTTACGTTACTTTTAAGTGAAATCTGATCAACTGAATTATATTGAACACCTTTGACAACCGATTTTACTATGATATCTTTTAATATTCATCACTTTTCATTTGACTTGTTGAAAGATGGTTTATTGAGTTTACCTTTATCCTCTTTGAGTTATAAGTGATCCATTTTCAGTTCAGTGATCAGCAGTTTACACCAAAGTTTTATGTCTACAATTTCTATTTTTAATGACTATGTTATCGTATCTATCATGTTTTTAAATAAGCTGTTGGCAAATCAATTGTGACACCTTTTTGAGATTTGGGCTTACCATAT
The DNA here is from genome assembly GCA_028476895.1 of Tetranychus truncatus. Classification (NCBI taxonomy): domain Eukaryota; kingdom Metazoa; phylum Arthropoda; class Arachnida; order Trombidiformes; family Tetranychidae; genus Tetranychus; species Tetranychus truncatus. The sequence goes on from CM052062.1 coordinate 11,278,397, forward strand.
CCTCGTTCGCGACAGCTTTTTTGACAATGGTTGTCAGTAAGTTGCATCAGCCATTACTGTAACATAAACATATTTCACCATAATTTGTAAATAGTTGGAATAGCTGGCACCCTAAAATATCAATTGTTTTATTATACAAATATCCTATTCTCGTCATTTGAATCTGTTTTTATTAATTTTATACGGATACTTAAACTCTTAACTAACAACATGACTACTGTGGAGCCAGTAGCTTCAACCTCAGGTTTGAATGGCCAGGCTGAACAGCCTGGTCAACCTGGTAAAACTATCAGCCTAATGGCTATTCAGGATAATAAAGCTGGCATGAAAGGATTAGACAAAGAGAAAATCAACCAGCTGCTCTATGAAGCATCTAAAGATACTCTTCATTTTAAGCATGAACAAGAAAGAGACAATCGAATCGATGCACAGATTAAAAAAATGATGAAAGATTGGGAATCATTTACACATCCATTGAAGCAAAATGCTTTAGAGATGATGGAAAAAGCCCGTGAAAATCGCGGCTATGAAAAGCAAGCTCGTGATATCAGTCAAATTATCGTTCATATTGACATGGATATGTTTTATGCCGCTGTTGAAATGAGAGATGATCCGAGTCTATGCGATAAACCTATGGCAGTTGGTTCACTACGAATGATTTGTACTTCAAATTACGTTGCTCGTCGTTTTGGAGTACGTTCTGGAATGGCTGGTTTTATTTGTATGAAACTTTGTCCTGATTTAATCATAGTGCCCTGCAATATGCGCAAGTATTCTCAAGTCAGCGGTATTATCATGAATATTCTAAGGCGCTATGATCAGGATCTTTTTGTAATGAGCTGTGATGAAGCTTATCTCAATATTACAACTTATATTATTCAATTATTTCTCAAAGAGAATCCAGATTGGGATGGTCCTGTGCTAATTGAAGATCAATTGACGGGTGAAAGAAAGTTAATTCCAGAATGTTGGGACTTAGCTTTTAAAGTTGTTGATGATATTCGAACACAAATTCTAGAAGCTACTAAATTAACTGCTTCTGCTGGAATTGCAACTACATCTATGTTAGCTAAAATTTGTTCTGATTTAAACAAGCCCAATGGACAGTATATGTTACGAGGATCGAGTTTTGAACACATCCAGGATTTTGTAGATAAATTGGATGTCCGTAAAGTAACTGGCATTGGTATGGTACAAGAAAAAATTTTGAAAGCTTTTAACATCAATACTGTTAAGGATATGTGGGAACAGCGTGATGTAATTTATTTGCTGTTTAAGCCCGCCGCTATCGACTTCTATTTAAGAGTTTCTCTCGGCCTAGGGTCCATTCATTCAAAGAACGAAGATGAGCCTTTGCGATCTCGTGGCCATGGGTGTTCATTTAAAGCCACCAATGATTTTAACTGGTTAGACAATCAATTAATGCAACTTAGTGAACAATTAGCTGATACTCTTGACGATTATGGTTTAAAAGGAAAAATAGTTGTCCTTCGATTGGAAAAAGATTCATTTGACTCTTTTGTTAGAAGTCGTCGAATACCATTTTTCACTTCTGATTGTGCGGTTATTTATCAAACAGCTAAATCAATTCTAAAAGCACAATTATCCTCTGATGGTGTAACTAAATGGAGGGCAATGGGAGTTAGAGTAACTCATCTTAATGTTAATGCAGTCACTTCAGTTGATGAAAAAAAACAAATGACTTTGGATAAGTTTCTTTTCAAAAAATTTGTTCCTTCAAACAAAGATACATCTTTCAATGCTGCCGATACATCTCTTAATGATTCATCACAAGAAATTGAATATTGTGACGAGAGATCTCAGGAGGTTACTATTGACGATGAATTCCTTTGCACTTATTGTTCAAAAACGTTTAGCGACTATGATGCTTTTGAGGAACACGTATCAAACTGTCAGGAAGCAGATAAACTTGTTTATCTCAGTCAAACAACCATCGAAACAATTGATGTCGAATCTGACGAGGATGCCGATGAATACATCTGTACAAACTGTGATAAAAATTTTCTGGATTATAATGAATTTGAACAACATCTAGCAATTTGCCTTGAGGATAAGTTTAGCGACGATGAAAGTCCTCAAGATATTTTGAAAGAAGAAATTCCTAACTCAAATGCACACATTTCTGTCAAAATTTCAGAAATCACCTCAAGTACAGGCTGTCATAAATATAAGAACGAGGATGAAGATATCGAATCAAGTCAAAGATTGCCCAAGATGATAAAACTTTGAAATTTTAATTTACTCGTTTTTTGCGAATCAATTTTATAGCTGCGCCTGCCTGTTTATATAATAATTGTTAGAGATGAATTCCATAGCATTTAAGGTTCACAGAATCTAACTTCAAAAATTTTGACCTGATTATGCTCTAATCAATTATACTTCATCTCACATAAGTGTGATTATTGCACTCTATTTATGTAAAGTTTTAATCGATCATCTCAATTGCATTTCTACTTTTAACGAATGAACGAATATTTCAAAATAAATCATTTCAAGATTTTTAAACGGTATTATGCACTCCTTGTTAAATAACTGGTTTTATTAAAGCAAATGCAAACTTATTACAGTTTGGCTGTTAGATATCGAGGCGGAAGAGCTTGGACATAAAGGAATTCCAACTCCTATCGCGGTACAGTCAATCGCTTTAAGACTTAAAGTTTAGTTTTAAAAAAGACAATAATCTTCGATTTTGTTAATTGTTAGGGGCTGTTGATAAATAACAGACTTGCTATGCCCCTAAGAGATTTTTAGCGGGTTGCGTCAAGTTAGAAAAACATAAACAAACCTTCATCAACATGTTTTTAACTAGCTTGTGATTGATACTTTAATCTTATTTATAACTCATAGTATTAATCAAATTAATTAAATCAGTTTTAATTCGTGCCTTTGAACATACTCGCAAACTAATATTTCTATATCTAATTAACATGTAATATTTTTTTATTAATCTTCACCTGACTGCTTATGGTTCGTGTCTACCTGTGCCTAGCTGGTATTTATAACTTGCCACTCTCTACCGAAATAGTAAGCTGAAACTTTTTGATTTTATATTGATTTGATCTTCAACTGAATATAATGTCTAAACTAAATTTTGCCGCTTTATTCTACAGTAGTTTTTGTCACAGCTTAGTCTTTAACTACTGTAGTAAGTTTCCATCTGTTTAAAATCGTCACTTCTTGTTTTTTTCACAATAGCTTTTCTGATAGTTCCGAACTGAAATTAGGATCCATTATAATGGAATCCGTGCCATCAAATCCTCTCTCAGAGGAACAGCAAATCAATTCAAACTTTAAAGGCCAAACAATTAGTCTAATGTCAATCCAAGATAACAAAGCTGGTATGAAAGGGTTGGACAAAGATAAAATTAACCAATTACTGGAAAAAATGTCTAAAGATACTCTTCATTACAAACATGAGCAAGAACGGGACTTGAAAATGGATGAACAGATTAAAAAAATGAAAAAAGACTGGAATACCTATACGAACGCGGCGAGAAAAAATGCAATGGATATGATGGAAAAAGCTCGTGAAAATCGCGGCTATGAAAAGCAAGCTCGTGATCTTAGTCAAATTATTGTTCACATTGATATGGACATGTTCTTCGCGGCTGTTGAAATGAGAGATAATCCAAGTCTATGTGATAAACCAATGGCCGTGGGTTCACTTCGTATGATAAGCACATCAAATTACGTTGCTCGTCGTTTTGGAGTACGTTCTGGAATGGCTGGTTTTATTTGTATGAAACTTTGTCCTGATTTAATCATAGTACCCTGCAATATGCGCAAGTATTCTCAAGTCAGCGGTATTATCATGAATATTCTAAGGCACTATGATCAAGATCTTTTCGTAATGAGCTGTGATGAAGCTTATCTCAATATTACAAATTATGTTACTCAACTATTTCTCAAAGCGAATCCTGATTGGGACAATCCTGTTCTTGTTGCAGATCAAGTGAGTGGTGAAAGAAAGTTGATTCCAGAATGTTGGGACTTAGCTTTTAAAGTTGTTGGTGACATGCGAACACAAATTCTAGAAGCTACTAAATTAACTGCTTCTGCTGGGATTGCAACTACATCTATGTTAGCTAAAATTTGTTCTGATTTAAACAAGCCCAACGGACAGTATATGTTACGAGGATCGAGTTTTGATCACATTCAGGATTTTGTAAATAAATTGGACGTCCGTAAAGTAAATGGTATTGGTAAGGTCCAAGAAAAATTCCTCAAAGCTTTTAATATCAATACTGTTAATGATATTTGGGATCGACGGGATGTTATACAATTGCTTTTCAAGCCAGCTGCTATTGACTTCTATCTCAGAGTTTCACTCGGATTGGGATCTTCTTTTACCAAAGATGAAGAAGAAAGATTGCGCTCTAAAGGTCGTGGTAGCTCTTTCAAAGCTACTAATGATTTTAATTGGTTGGATAATCGATTGTCACAACTCTGTGGAAAGTTAGCTGAGTCTCTCAACGATCATGGCTTGAAAGGTAAATTGATTGTTCTGAGAATGGAAAAAGATACTTTCGATGCTTTTGTTAAAAGTCGACGATTATCGTTTTACACATCCGACTTCACAATCATTCATCAAACAGCTAAATCAATTCTGAAAGCACAATTATCTGCTAGTAGTGGCTCTAAATGGAGAGCAATGAGAGTTATGGTAACTCATCTCAATGTGAATGAAATTACTCCAATTGATGATAAGAAACAAATGACATTGGATAAGTTCTTCAAAAAGTCTGTTTTGTCAAATAATGATACTTCGCTTAATGAATCGCTAAATGATTCTTTACAAAAAATTGAACATTGTGATGGTACCCAAAATGTTCCTGATAAACAAAAGATTTTTGTCCAATGCTGTTCCAAAACATTCAGTGATTATGGTGCATTCGAAAAACATGAAACATCTTGTCTAGAGGACCAACTTAGTCAAAGCTCAATAGAAACTATTGATGTCGAATCTGATGAAGAATCTGATGAATATTTATGCACGAATTGTGATGAAAAATTTCTGAATTACAATGGATTGGAGCAACATTTAGCAATTTGCCTGGAGGCTGTATTCTGTGATGCTGTTATTCAAACAGCCTCTACAGTTCATTTGAATGAACATCATTCTTTCAAAAATCCCGTAATTATTCCAAATACTGGCTGTCGGAAATTATCAGATGACGATAAAGAATCTGAAACGAGCCAAAGAAACCGAAAGGTTATGAAACTCTATTAGTCCAAACAGATTTTAAATCAACGTCCACATTGATATTTTACTCAAAATCCAAAAAAAAATGCTGAGCATTTTCGTATTTCTCTTGATATTGCTTTTACCAATCAAAAATGTATCATTTATTTCACCCGATTTCCATTATTTGTCATAAGATCTTTCTTCATTGGTACTCATTAACACTTTCTTTCAACTCTTTTGCTCGTTTATCAAGAGTTTTTTATGGATAAGTCAAAATCAGTGGTCATTTGAGATTGGATATTTTCCTCGGTGTAAAATGAAAGAAACAAGTGCTATTGGCAAACTTAAACCTTTAAAAATTAGTTAGTTAAAAATAGTATTCACTAAATACTATTTTTACGATAGATTTACATTTTGTTTACGATAGATGGCGAGATTGAGAGCAATGAAAAATTGCGCTAACTTAACTTTGAATTCACCAGTATGTTTTGAATAAAATCTATTCATTCATAAATTGATCATGAGGTGTTTAACTTTAGGCTCTCTAGCCCGACCAGCTAGTAACTTTGCTGTAGGTGCTAATCGACTTTCACCTTTGTTTTGGGTTATTAATCGATCATCATCTTCATCAGTTGTTAAACCTTACTCAAACTACAAAAGTGATTATTTTGTTAAACGTCATATTGGAGCAAGAGAACATGAAAAACAACAAATGTTATCGACAATTGGATACAAAGTAAGTTGAAATTTTTTATTTAATCGAGTGGCTAAAAAAGATAAAGCAATTTACTTGGATCAAAGGCTACTTAAAATGTTAATCAATATTAATTCCAATCACGTTTCAAGAACATTATCCATTAATCTTTAACCTTCTGTAGCATCTTCTAATCATTTGATTGTTAACATTTCTTAAGCGGCCGAGTTTTTCATTTTTTCCAATTTATGACTATCTGATTTTTCAATAGTCGAAAAAGGAAATAATACATAGAATGACAAAAAGTAATTAGTAAATTTTTGATTTAAAACTCACCAAGCAAATGCAAATTCTCATAGTTAGTACCAAAGCAGTTTATTTTAATTTGCTTCAAAGTTGAACGAATTTTATATTCATTTAATCTCTACAGTTTTTCGTTGCTGTTCTTGACTTTTTTGTTTTTTTACATTGAAAAATGGCAATACGTGAAATCGTCTGGGAAAATTTCAGCTTTCATTAAAATAAAATTAACAATCTTTATCTTAAACAAGCTTTCACTTTGTTTCCACTCTTACTCTTTATGTTGTTTTGTTTTTCATTTTACTTGATATCACAAGAACAACAAATAGTTGGAATAGAATTCATAAGTTTATTTGTAAATTTTTACTCTTTTCTGTAAATAAGTTTTGGTTTTGAATGATCAATGAAGATACTAATGGCGAGAGGTAAGATTAATAGAAAATGATAAGATTTGGTGAAGAGGTAAAAAATATACAGGGTTTCTGATTCATGAATCATGATAAAAAGAATAGGATGTTATTCCTTATTTTCAATTGAATAAATCAAATGATATTATATCTTCTGTAATAATCAATTTATCAACGACTTTGCTATTCTCTTTAGATAAAAGATCACAAAATAAGATTTTACGATTAGATTATTGATAGTATCAAGTGATAAAATCTAAATCATATGATATGATTCATATCATATTGTGTCAACAATCTTTGAGTCTCCATTGGTAATAAACAGATTTTTTTCAAGATTGCGATTAGCCTTCAATTATTCAGCCTCTCAGAATACCAATTGATTTCACAATTTTATGCTGAATATCGCAACAATTTTTCTCTTTTTTTTGTAACAAAACACAAATGCTCTATTGAGAACTGAATCTGATTGAATGTTTCTATTTCATCTAATTTTAGACTCTGGAAGAGCTCATTGATAAAACGGTTCCAGATAGTATTAAACTTAATAGAGATCTTAAATTGGATTCCGAAATAACTGAAAATGAATTGGTTCAACGTCTTCGCCAAATCGCTGACCAAAACGATTATACCTGGAAATCATTTATTGGACTCGGCTATCACAATTGTTATACACCTGCCCCAATAATGAGAAATATCTTTGAAAATCCAGGTAAATTAGTAAATCCATGTATAAATTATGATTTGCTGACAAATTTCTTTCTTCGACTTTTTGTTTACAGGATGGATCACTCAATATACTCCTTACCAGGCTGAAATTGCACAGGGTCGATTAGAGAGTTTGCTAAATTACCAAACAATGATTTGTGATTTAACAGCTATGGAAATTTCAAATGCTAGTTTATTAGACGAAGGAACCGCAGCCGCTGAAGCTATGCAGATGTGTCTAAGGTTTGTGATTATCTTTAACCACTTTGCACTTCTAATAGAAGCTTATTTTAAAGTTTTATCTTTTTCTCTAACTCTCTTTTTTATCTTTAATAGGCACCATCGTAACAAGCGCAACAAATTTCTGATCTCTGATAAAGTTCATCCTCAAACTATTGCCGTGGTAAAAACAAGAGCCAGTGCATTAGGAACAGAAATTCAATTTTTCAGTGGTAATGCAGCTATTATTTATTGCCATTCATTAATAAGCAATCTAAACTCCGATAAGGCTATATTTAATTGAAAAATTTTACGCTCTCTCGTCTATTTCAGATTTATCTTCAATCGATTCTTTCAAATTAAATGAATTTTCAGGAATTTTAGTACAAAATCCAGATACAGATGGAAATATATTTGACCTTACCCAAGTAACTCAAAAAGCTAAAGAATCTGGAGCAATTTTATCTGTAGCAACTGACCTTTTAGCCTGTATTCTAACCAAACCGCCGGGGGAATATGGTTCTAATTGTGATATTGCTATTGGAAATACTCAAAGATTTGGTATACCATTGAACTATGGTGGACCTCATGCGGCTTTTATGTCTTGTCGTAATTATTTAACCAGGATAATGCCTGGAAGAGTTGTAGGTGTTACAAAAGATTACCTCGGTAATCCAGCAGTTCGATTGGCACTACAGACTAGAGAACAGCATATTCGACGAGATAAAGCAACATCAAATATTTGTACAGCTCAAGCTTTATTGGCAAATATGTCAGCAATGTATGCTATTTACCACGGACCTGAAGGATTGAAGTCAATAGCACAAGCAATTCACGAGAAAACATGTTACCTAAAAGATGGTATAAACCATCAAAATGTGTGCAAAGTAACCAATGACCATTTCTTTGATACACTTAAAATTAAAGTTCCCGACGTTGACGCAATTAAGGCTCGTGCTGCTCAGAAACAAATTCATTTAAGATATTTCCCTGATAATGAGCATGTTGGTGTTGCCTTAGATGAAACTGTCACTGATGCTGATCTTGATAATTTGATTTGGATTTTCGGACAAGATTCGGTAAGCCTTTTGACATTGTTAAATATTTACAAAATAATAAATATTTTGAAAGATTATTATGTCATCTTTGTTTTCTTTTCAGATCTCATTACCTGATATTAAAACCAGTTCATTGGATATGATTCCATCTGAATTAAAACGATCCTCGCCTCTTTTGGTCCATCCAATTTTTAATAAGTACCATAGTGAAACCAAATTAGTTCGTTATATGAAAATGCTAGAAAATAAGGATATTTCTCTTGTGCATTCGATGATACCTCTGGTATGAATTAAAGTATTTTTTTCAGTTCAGTTCACTAATTGTATTTTTTGGTTTTCAGGGATCATGCACAATGAAATTGACTGGAACAACTGAATTATTAGCTTCTTCTTGGCCTCAGTTTGCAAATATCCATCCATTTGTTCCGGTTGAAAGTGTTAAAGGTTATCGTCATTTAATGGAGGAATTGAAAAATGATCTCTGTGAAATCACTGGATATGATGATATTTCATTTCAACCAAATTCAGGAGCTCAAGGAGAATATGCTGGTCTTCGAGTGATTAAAGCTTATCTCGATCATAAAGGCGAAAGTGACAGAGACGTAAATAATTGCTGCAATTGAAAATTTTTTGAAACTATTGAAACATTTTAACCTAATTTTACATTTTATTATTTTCAGATTTGTTTGATTCCAATATCAGCTCATGGTACTAATCCAGCAAGTGCTCAAATGGCGGGAATGAAAGTTAAAACTATCAATGTTAATAAAGATGGCTCAATTGACATAGCTCATCTTAAAGAAAAGGTAAATTCTAACTGCCTCATCATTATTTTCAAATTTTTAAATCTTCTTTGCATTTTACTTCAGCTCGATAGATATGGAAATAATGTGGCCTGTATGATGATAACTTACCCATCGACATTTGGAGTTTTTGAAGAGCAAATTGTAGAAATAATTGAGCTCGTTCATAAATGTGGTTCAGCTCAGGTTTACCTTGACGGAGCTAATATGAATGCCCAGGTTGGCCTTTGCAGACCAGGAGATTATGGAAGCGATGTTTCTCATCTAAATCTTCATAAAACTTTTTGTATACCTCATGGTGGAGGTGGACCAGGAATGGGTCCAATCGGAGTGTAAGCAAAAAAGTTTTGATTGAGTTCAGACTAATGTAGCAACCCATTTCTAATAATGGTCCGTCTTTTTTCCCAGTAAAAAACATTTGGCTCCATTTTTACCATCACATCCAATTGTTCATCAAGATTCGTCATCTCTCAGTTTTGGTACTGTTTCTGCAGCTCCATGGGGCTCTTCTGCGATTTTACCAATCAGCTGGGCTTACACCAAAATGATGGGTCCGAAAGGATTAAGACATAGTTCAGAAATTGCCATTTTAAATGCAAATTACATGGCTAAGGTTTTAGAAAAGGCATACAAAATCTTGTTCAGGGGAAAATATGGTAATGTGGCTCATGAATTCATTTTGGATGCAAGAGATTTCGCTAAAACAACAAACGTGGAAGCCATGGATATAGCTAAACGACTTCAAGATTATGGTTACCACGCACCAACTGTTTCCTGGCCAGTTCCGGGAACACTCATGATTGAACCAACAGAATCGGAGGACAAAGAAGAGCTTGATAAATTCTGTGATGCACTTTTGTGTATTAGAGAGGAAATAGCTGATATTGAGAGAGGCATTTATGACCGTAATAACAATCCAATTAAGGTCAGATTAATTTGGAGAGTTTGCTCAAAATTTTTGATTCCTTCTTATTTAATACTAACAGGACTTTCGTTTTGTTTCATATTTTATTTAGCTTGCTCCTCACACTCAAAAGCTTGTTTGCTCTTCAGATTGGAATAGACCGTATTCCAGGGAAAAGGCAGCGTTTCCATCGGTATGATTCTTTTCTGAATAATTATTTTTTTATCAATCGATCAATTTTATCCTCTTCTTTTCTCTTCCATTTCAGAAACTGGTCAATCCTGAATCCAAAATTTGGCCTACAGTTGCTCGAATTGACGAAGCTTTTGGAGATAAAAACTTATTTTGTACTTGCCCTCCAGTTAGCGATTATTGTGATAATTAATCTAGGAAATATAATAATATATTCTTATTAAAATTTTTATTAAATTTTTATCCTTTTGATTAACCGGTTTCGTTTTTCTAAACTCATATTCGTTCGCAGTCAAATGTTGTTCAGAAAAAACACAGACACAGTTACAGACACTGAAAATCCTGCCAATCTTGTTATGTTATACAGCAGGTATTAGGGTTGAGTTGACAAAATTTAGAGTCAGAGTTAAGTTAATTTTCAGGTGGCAGTTAAGTTTACAATGATTAAAATGATCATCTGAAAAAGTAAGGCCTTTTATTAGCTAATCGACCACCTTGGATTATTCCTTTACTTCTCAATCGTCTAACAGCCTCACGAAGATGTTTGGGCTTTACTGGTCCACTTTCTCCCAGCTTCTCCATCACGTCCAAGGCTTCTTCAACAACTTCACCCGCAAAAACTTTAGCAACACCAGAAATAGCGATTACCACGTTTTGGGATACTGAACATCCAGTAATGGACTGCATCAATCTTTTTACAGATGCTTTTGGGAAAGATGCTCTGCGGAACATTTCATAACGATTCAGTTGTTCTTCACTAAAATTTGATACCAAAACTCTAAAATAACAGACGAAAGAAAATTAAAAGACTGATGATTTACTGGGAAAATATTGTATGTAAACCGAATTAAGATGGGTCAGAGATAAATATACTTACTGCATTTTTTCACGCTCCTCTTGTTGAAGATCTTCCTGAGATTTGTCTTCTTGAATAGATAATTTATTCATATCATTTGAATCAGACATTTTTACGATCAAAAACCAAACAAAAATCAAGAAAACAAGAGCAAAAAGTATCCTGGATGGAAAACTGTGTTTCAAAAACAGCTGACAGAGGGTTGAAGTTAGACAGGATGGTCTTTTTGCTTACTGAGCATACTGCTCTACGCATATAAGTTGATTAAGACTTTTTACGATCAAAAACCAAACAAAAATCAAGAAAACGAGCAAAAAGTATCCTGGATGAAAAACTGCAATCAATAATTTCAAGCAAATCTACAATTAATGCTATCACTAGAAGTGGATGGTTTGGTAACAGTTTAACAGTTTGATTCAATCTTAAAAAGACGCTCTTGATGTTCATTGCGACTCATTGTTTAATAAAATTGATATTTCTGTTTTACTTTTGGTCAAAGTGTTTTTTTAATATTAAATACTCGTGAACAAACAGCAATCAACTCCAGAATTAGCCAGTTTTACAAGTGATGAAAAAAAACAAACTTGACTCATCACAACTTGCCTGTTTTGGACAATTTTTTGTATGTTGATCAGCTATTCTTGAATTGCTTTTCCTTATCTTCATAGGCCCTTTGATCTTGAATAAGAAACAAGAAGAGTTCTTTTATGTCGTTTATTCATTCTCAAAGATATCATTTTTTTCTTCTATTTAACAACTGCCAACTATGGTTATGTCTTGAAGTAACACTGTATTCAATAAGATTATTAAAATAAAAATTAGTTTATCAACTGTCTCAGTTTATTAAGATCAAATACTTTGTGAGCTTGAAATAATTGATGAGCAAAATTGATTAGATTGTAATTGTATTACATCAACAATAACCAATATAACTTTTTATTTCGAAAATAATACAAAGAAAAGGTGAATGAAAATGGTTTGTCATCTTGTTTTGGGCATTTACACGTTCCGAGACGCTTCATTGTCGCTTGTAACTTGTAAACAATCCAATCACTTGGGTCAATCCAACAATCATAATTATCAATACAATATAAGTTGACAGTTGATGGTTGAAAGAAAAGTGTTTGTTCAAACTGAGAGAAAAATTAGGGAAGGAAAGGATCGAGATTTCAACAAAATAAAAAATGTTACATTTGGATAAGTACAGGATGAACATTTGTACAGAAATTATTAGAAATTCAATTTGGTAATTGGACCATCCACTAATCAAATAACGTACATTTATATGTTTAATACTATAATTTTAATCATTTGTCTCTTTGTCAAGTGATTTATCTTTTAACCTTTTGATTCTAGAGTTTGAGGTTTTGTTTCTCCATACAAGATAGCGATAATTTAAACTTGTATTTTATATACAATAACATATTGTGTGTTCTCGATTGTGGACTAGAAAGCTTTAGTTTAAATGATCTCCACTCATCTCTTTGATTCGATAATTTTAATTCTAGCTTATGCTTCGATTATGGAGAGATTCATTGAAAAAATGGAATTAAGATCATTAGATTCACTAACTCGTTGTATAGATTGATCATTGATCGATTCCGATTATGATGAATACGATTTTTTACATTTGATCGAATACGATTATGATTTTCACCTAGATATGGATAATACTTTGGTGAAATTATGAATGGAAGATGAATGGTTTACAGCTTACTTATGCCAAGAGGAAATGAATATGAAACAATAATTAGAACTGAAGTTCGTCCATAAGTTGTATGAAATTGTATTGGAAGATTTCGAAAGAGATTAAACTAGTATTATGACTTTGGTTTATGCCTTTAAGATCCGAAAGTGATTAGATTTTAATTCTTAATTAGATTTGTTATTTATGTTTTTGGCAAAAAGATCCATAAGTAGACGAAGTAGGTAAACCTTTTGAATAATAATTGAAACTTTCAAGCTTGAAATCCAGAACAGATTAGCACCAATTGAATACTTTAGATTGAGTAGCTTCATAAATATTTTGTCAAGCGAACCAATGATTTGTTTGAATTTAAAAGTATAAAAGCAAACAAATCTATGTATTGTATTCAGTCCAACAATTTTGATGCTGCATCTGCAAGATTCCATTCAGCTTCACGTAAAGCATTAGAACACTTTTCAATGTCAGCCACACCTAATTTCATTAACTGATTTAATTGCAATTCTTTCATTGCACTAACAGAATCCATGCCATTTGTTTGAAGAGCTCGGACGCATTCTTCTCGAGTCGTTCCTTTAACAGTTTCCATAAGTTGATCGACCCATGCATTGAAATTGGGATACATTGTGATCGGACCAAGTCCATAGATAACTTCACGACTTGGCGCAGATGGTCCTAATCCAGTTCCATAAAAAATTGGACAAGGTGGAGCTGGTGCTGGACCTTTATTTGGTGCGAAGAAGGGACGAACTTGGGCTGTAGGGGGTTGTGGAGCTTTACGCAGAGTTGATGTAACAGACGCTCGGCTGATTGAAGAATCTCTAGATCTATAAGAACTTGAGTTTTGGTTTCTTCGTGAGTTTTTAACATGTCCATTCGAAGGTGGTGGAGCGACAAGAGGAACATCTTGCGTTATTTGAGTCGGTTGAGAAGACTGAGATTGCTGTGTTTGTTGTGGTTGAGCAGCTGGAGCTGAACACAGCAGCTTAGCTTCCAATTCTTGCAGAAACTCTTTACTTAATTTAGATGGTTGACGGTTCTCATCGAAATTTCGTTGACCAAATTGTTGATCCGATTGATGTGCTAACTCATTATTATTTTGTACCTGTAATTGTTTCATGCTTGATTCAATCCAGTTGAAAGCTTGATCTGCACGATTAGCAGCACTTGACGGTTGTTTACTTGCAGTAGATGAAGATATTATACTATCAATGTTGGAAGTATCGAATGGATCAGCGTTGACGGGATCCAAACTGGTAATGGAAGGTGCTTTTTCACGAGATAAATGAGATCCTGGTTTGTAGTAAGCAGATTGAGATTCATATATTGAATAAATATCAGATGCATCGGAAGAAATTCCCGCCAATGCCCACTCAGAGTCACTGAAACTTGAACCTTCATCCGAAGAGGCTTCTTCATTGGGCGTAGAGTAATATCTAGATCCGGACGATGGTTGGTTATTGTGGTGTGATGGAGGAAATAGTTTAGACGAAAGGGTAGAATTATTGGTGGCACTTGCTGAATTAGTGATTGCGTTTGATGAATTTAGAATCGAAGAAAGAGTTGATGATGAAGAAGCAACATTATAATATACTCTCTGGTAATTCGGGTCATCATTTTCTTGAAATGTCTCTGGAAACTTATGATCATTGGTTGTAACTCTTTGTTCACCCAGCATAACCTGAGCCGCTTTTAATTCTTGAACTTTTTCTTCTCCATCTAAATCAATGAGAAGTCCTTCAGAGCAAGAAAGTCCTTCACTTTTCAACTGAGTGTAAGATTGTGATCGCTTAGGAGCTAAATCTCTTGAATGACGATCTCTGTCAGATTCTGAATGTTCTCTGTCATCATTTCTAAATCTATTGTAACCAAATTGTCGCGAGATATTGCGCTTTGGACTGCCCAAGTCACCTAAATTATTGAGAACTGCAAGAAAAGTTAGAGAAAGTAAGTATTTGTTCAACTTCCTTGTTTGGCGGGATGAAAGGATGATAGCAAGGAAGAGGAAATGTAGCAATGAGATCTCAAATAAAAAGATTGAAATTATGCAGTAATGTTACATAAAATTGCCATTCAACTTTGAACATTTCAGTATCGGTCATTTACATGGAACTAATTTCCTTTAATTTGAATACCTTTTATAGTTTTGTGATTTTTATATTGAATTTAAGATAAGATAAAATCTGATGATATACAAAATTAAAGCAAATTGTTGGTTGTAAATGAAGATATTGAACGAAAGAGAGAAATTGAGAGGAAGTAAGGACTTTTGTTTTACTATCACAATAGAAAGTTTTGTTTTGTTGAGCTAAATACAAAATGCTGATAATCATCTTCATTGTTATAAAATTGATGTTTGGATTTTTTGATGAATTTTCACTATTCTCTCCGTAAGTCTAGATTGTGGAATGAAAAACTATGAAATTAACGCATTGAAAAAAGCGTTTCAAAGTTTGAATATAAGTTAATAATTGCTACCAAACAAAGACCTGCTAATAGAAAATGCTTAACTTTCCTATTTATATCGATGAATATGCTAAATTTGATTGATTGATTTGTAAAATCTGCATTTTTCTAGCGTAAATGAAACCATCATTTCATGTAAAACATTGAAAAAAAGAGAAAATCAATGCATTTTGTTTTGTATTATGAACAACTTACGTTTGAGTTTATCATTCAATTTGATTGATGTAGGAGGCGGAGGAAGTTCTTTGTCTGGATAACCCATAATATCAGGAGGTTGTAGCGGATTTTTCAGATATAATTCATCAATGTGACTAGGATGACCCCAGGTGTTTCCGATTCCACCATGACCAGCATGCACTAAACTACCTTTTAAAGGTTTACTGATAGCTTTACGTTTGCCAATAGCACTTGTTTCTTTCATTATACACCGTGGAAAATATCCAATCTCAAACGATCGCTGATTTTGACCTTTCCATAAAAAGCACTCTGGATTACCTTCAACAACCTCCACTTTATCTCCTGGTTTGATGATTAAAGGTTTTTTGGAACTAAATAGGTTTGAAGAAGAAACGCTAGAGCCATTGTTAGGTAAAGTTTCATCTGTACCATCAAAAAGTCGTTCACTAATCAGATCTAATGGGCGAGTTTCTTCGAGAAAAGATTTAATTTCATTGAAATTGGGTCGCTGATCAGGATTCGCATCCCAACATTTAAGTAAAAGATCATATAGAGAGGCTGAGCATGCCTCTGGTTGCTCTAATCTTTCACCTTCTTTATCAATTTTATGCAAAATTTCAGCACCATTCAAATTTTTCCAAGGTTCATCACCAAAGGTAAACATTTCCCATAGAGTCACACCATACATCCAAACATCAGATGAAGAGGAAAATTTTCTATGTCGTAATGATTCAGGAGCACACCATGGAAATGGTACTTTTTTTGACTCATTCATAATATAACAATCATCTTGATTGGGTAAAGCTCTAACCAGTCCAAAATCTCCTATTTTTACTCTCTTTCTAGATGCTGATATGATAAAATGATAGAAAGGAAAAACAAAAGAATCATGGAAAAGGGAAGATAAAAGATAAATTATTATTTGAGACAAAAATACTGTAATTTTATTGATTATAACTAACCTAAAAGAATATTCCGTGCTGCAAGATCTCTATGAATGAATCTTTTAGATTCAAGGTAAGCCATTCCGGAAGCTATTTGAATAGCATAATCATGAAGCAAAACAATGGAAGTATGGCCACACTCTTTTCGTAATCTATCCCTGAGAGATCCATTCTCAGCCAGTTCAGTAATCATCATCATTGGTAGGGATAAAACGATACCATAGAGTCGAATAAGGTTTGGGTGATTTAGAAGATGCATTGAATTAACTTCTTTGATGAAATCTTCAATTATAGCTTGTTGAGAGATGACTTTCTCCTTCAAGACTTTGGCCGCAACATACTGAGTCCGTTTCGTATCTGAATGTAAAAGGTACAAATTAAGACAAATGACGTTAATCATGAATTCATTACTTTTTCAAGTATAATTAGAACTATTATTTTCATTTGTGGGAATTTTGATTCACTTCATTAAACATTATATTTCATATTAATATTTATTTTTTGTAGATATGCATGAGAAGAAAGCATCTAATAAAAAATTCTTTGGTTTACGTCAAAGAGTAAATCGTTATTCAGTATTGATCAACTGAGTGAAAGATTGTTTAAAGTTATTCTTGTCTTTAGCACAAGGAGTCAGAGTGCACCAAAGCAATGAATTAGATAGTAATGAAAAAAAAGAGATTGAATAATGAGTATCAACTTGTTATTTTGTTAACAAAAGAAGATAAATGTTCGTTTCTGGCCTTTTGAGTGCACCAAAAATAGTTCATGTAGACTTTTCATGTATACAGGACTATCAGAACAAGATCACAACCATCATAATATCTTCATTCTTGATTTGTCCTCTTTACCTTCCTTTTATTTAGTGACTTAATTTGGTATGATCATTAAGTCGTAACATATCTCAACTTAAAGGCTATAAGAAAAAGATTGAGCAGAAAAGTCTCACCAGGTACAGTCCAAATAGCTTTCCATACAACTCCAAATGATCCATCACCTAGTTTTGTGTTGGTCAATTCAAGATCTCTCTCATTGATTAACCATGTTAACGATGAGCTTGAGGATTCTCCGGTTAGACTTGACTTTCTTTCACTTTTTTCGGATCCACTTTTTTGTACAAAAGGATTAACAGGGTTGATCAATTTAAGAATAGGATTATTTCTCCATTTTATTGAAAATTTTTTCTTTTTTATATTGTCTAGTAACCTACGTCCAGCTGGTTTGGCTATTCCAATACGAGCCAAATCATCTAAGGTAACATAATCAAAGTGATGAAAAAGGGTTACTTGAAGCTCTTCACGTAAACTATGATAAAATCCTTCCAATTGTTCCTCTTTGAGTATTTGGTAGACCAATTCTTCATCGTTTAGCTCTGTATCCATTCTCACATCACAAAAATTACACTAGTTACAGGTTTTAATAAATAAGAATCAAACTAAAAACAAAACAGAAGGTAAAAACTGACAAGAATGAGATGCAACCTCCCAATTAACTAATCAGTGGAAAAGCCAAGCTCAGATGTAAACAAAAATCTCAATAAAAACTTATCGTATACGGTAGATGGAGCTACATCCTCTTATTGCTATTTTTGTTGCTGTTAATCCAAACAATATTGCCGTTCTTTCAATAGTTTTTCAGGTTTTTTAATAATTTGATATAATTAAATCTTTTGCAAATTTAACCATAAGCTACCAAAAAATCAACACATCAGTATTCAATTAACTGAGGCCAATTATCGGTTGGAGACTTTCTTCAATCAATAAATCTCTCTAAGAAGATGATAATATCTCATGGATATTGAGCTTAAAAGTTATCGATTGATTGTTTTGAAAATCTGACTTCATTTTCATAAGTATAATTCAAGGTAAGTAAATTTACTGAATCTTGTACATTGTCGATTATGCCGTTCTCGCAATACATTCGAGTGTATCTGTTTGTCCTTTGAATTTTGAGATAACAATTTATTCAAGTCTGTAACAAGATGAAAGATAAGAAACTTTGAGGCCACTACAATGCATTATTACCAGATTCATACCACTTATTAATATTCACTGTATTGTTAGTTTTGATCCAATTGAACTCTATCTTTTCTATAATCAAATTGTAATTCTAATCGTTCTTGTCATTCCTTTCAATATTGTGCTTAATTTCGAGTAGCTTCTTTTAAAAAGAATAATTTAGTCTAAAAATTTTTGTCAATTTCATGAAATCTAAATCAACTCAACTGCCGAGGACCCAAATGGTGAAGGTAATCTCAGAATTTTGTAATTCCAATTTTCTTTCAATGTTTATGTAATTCACTCAGTTCTATTTGCTGTTAAATTAATTCAAAAAAATCTACACTCGCAAAATGCTGGTCAAAATATTCAACCTTTGATATTTTATGGCCTAATGAATGTCAATTGATTTCAATGATTGAATCAACATTTTCTTATTCTTTGAGCTTGTTGAAGCTACTATCACTGATACAAATCAATTTGATCCGTTGGGAAATGACTGTATCCAATCATTAAGCTCAATACCAATTGCATCTTCATTTTATGTTGCTGTGATTATAAAAATATAAAGCCTTTGAGTCCATCAAAAGAATCCTATTGATTAGATTTCATTGACTTCCATCCCAATCATCGTGATAAACAGAGTTTCTGAAGAAAATTCTTTACATTGATCGATTCAGTGAATGTAAAATTCAATTGTTGGTGAAATTAATGGTTAAATTTAATTTTATTGTGTATTTAATTTTATTATCGTAATGATCCTCCAAAATTAATGAAGGTTAGAGGCTTGTTAGTTAACATTTTAATAATTCAATGAGCTATAATTAGTTTTTGATTTATTTTTTTGCTTGGCTTCTTGTCTTGATTTGCTCTACAATTTATACAAAATGATTTTTATACAAAATTTAATTATTAATTAATAAACAGATGGATAGAGAAAGAAGTGAGAATAAATCAGTTGATTTTAAATCAGAATCGTTTACAATAAACTTTTCTGTGGCATGTTTGGTTTGAATCATTAACCATACATCACCGTGTAATATCAACAATCAATGAAACTCTTTTTTTAGTTTCATTATCTTTCCTTATTATTTTGCACTTTCAAGGCTAATTTTTTTAATTTGATTAATTTAATTAATCTAATTGTCTGAGAGAGGAAGGAAAGGGAAAAAGAAGAGAAAAAGAAGACAAAATTGTGAGAATCAACAAATTTTCATATGTTGTTATCACCAACAAATGGTACCAATTGTGGTTACAGGTTTGGTTAGTAAGAGCAGGTATTTGGTTATCCAAATTTAATGTCAATTTAAGTAATTATAAAACAATTTGAATAGATAAACAGGTAAATAAGTCATCAGTTAGGAGATAACAATTCGATTCTCGTCATGATCACTATCAGCTTTAAAAATCCATGGTTTCGTTGTTATTATATGTACGTAAGTGTGTGTGTCATTTGTTAATTGTTTAAAAATTAGTCACCAATACTTGATTATTGTTGCTACCATTATTGTTGAAAGACTTGCTTTTGGTATTCGATTTGTCGCCCGTTGGCCTGTTAAGTAATCCAATAAACGAGTTAGAATTAACATTGTTTGATGTGGTTGGGGAAAAGGATGGAGGTAAAATGGTTGTTTCAGCTCCTGATGAGCTGGTTACAGTTGTAATTAATGTTGCAGGTGTTGTCGATGTTGATGAGATTATTATTGTAGTTGGATTCTGGTTTGATGATTTTGTGGCTGTGTTGGTGGTACTTGTGGTTGTTGACACATTGCATGAGATTATCAAGCGATTAGTTGGCGGCGAAGTTGATAAGGATGATGAAAAAGTATTTCCTAAAGTTCCTAAAGATTGAGGCGAATGTCGCCCAGGTATATTTATTGTTGTCGAGTCAACACAGCTCGTTCCATAGCTACCGACAGAGCTATTAAATGATTGGTTAGTTGTAATCAGGTTACGCTTATTGGTAATATTAGCATTAGAATTGATAACATTATTATTGTTACCATTGCTATTATTATCAATATTAATATTATTATTCACATTATTACTATTAGTATTATTAATATGAGAAGTATTATTATTTAGTTGGCTACTTGGTGCTTGATTGGAGAGAAGAGCTTGATTTGAATCATTTTGAATGGACGGTCTTGGAAGGTAAGCCTCTAAATGTTGCAAAGCAGTTGAATCATTCCTCTCTTTATCACCTTTGATCAAGTTTATCTTCTGGATCATCTCTTTTAACTCATAACGTAAGATAAAAGCAAAACAAAGTTTAAGAAAGGTTAACACACAAAATCCAATAACCGAAAGGCAATCGACACTTGATTGTAACCAGTCAAGAATCTGACTATAGCAACCAGTTGTGTAAATATTTTCTGGTTCATAACTATCCATACAATCAGCACTTGTGGTCCTAGCAGCAATCACTGTATTATCATTATATCCTCCTCCACCACCACCTCCACCACTGTTACCCCGTCTATTTATATTATCACTACCAGACGTTTTTTGGTGAACACCTTTGCGAACCGTACTTTCACTTGTAACACTACCACTTGAAACTCCTCCACCGGCATTAGTACCGGCAACACCTCCTCCTTCATCTACTCCCCTTTGATTGGAGTCAACGATGGTTGGTATCATTGGGAAACGATGATAGGCACAACAACTTTGTGGCACAAGGAACTGGGCACCTTCATAAGTAGCATGTTCACGTTCAAACCATTGGGTCATATTATAATCATAAGGCGTATCGATACCACAACATTGATGTTCACTTTGAACACGATCCCATAATTCCTGGTTTTAGGCGAGTCAAATTAAAAGAAAACAATATAAATGATTAAATTGGTTTAACGGCACAACTCTATAAAATTAATTACATTTACTTCAATTATCTTTTTTCTCCAACACACCAATCCCATTGTGACCATTTCATTCAATCAACTGTTTACATTGTAGCAACAGTTAATGTTACTTTTCCCTCTCATTTTCATCCATTACTCCTTTATGTATCCCTTTCAGTATCTTTAAGTATCGCTCAGTATCTCTTAGTATCTTTTTAGTATCTTCTATTGAACTTCTCCTGCTTAATTGACTACTGTTCTAATTGAATTTCACTGTTTCTATTCAACATTATTAAGCCAACTAACTAATTCCAACTTAGACAATGTTTCACTGTGCTAACTTCAACTTAAATTGGTTAATTATTGCCATCTTTAATCTATTGATAGCTTATAAGGAAGTAGACAAAAGCAATGATCGGTGTTGGTAATGACATAATCCTATGTTTCTTAATACCAGATTAAACAGTCAAGTGAGCTGTTAATTTGGTATCTAAGTTTGTTTTAACCACAGGATGAACTGAACAAGCTGAACATGATAGACAAGATGGTCAACAATTAGTTTGGTTACTTTCAGGATTAATGGACAAGGAGATCAACGTGGTCACATCAATTACATAACAACAAATGAATTTGTTTGGATTTTACCTGGAAATCTGTGTCAAAGCCATAATCATTGTCGAGACGATAAATGAGATCAGATCGTAGATTGGTCAGTAACAAATTATAACGGAAGAGCCAAATTATACCAACAACAATATCTCCAACTAGTAAAACTAATATAATTTGCCAATAGAGCCCTAAAAGACGTTCATTCATTCGGTTAGCACCAACACACCCGATTGCCTGTTTGAAAAAAATGAACAATATGGTTAATCATCTGTTAATATTGTAATATTGATTATATACGAAAACAGGCGAACCCAAAAAGTATGAAAAAAGTCATTTGCAATTCAACTTGTATTGAGTTGGGTTTGCCACTTTACCTTTCATTTTATATCTCATACATGATTGAGACAGATATTAAATAAACTGACGTAAATGTAAGTAAATTAATTAATAACTCATGTATATCAATCATTCCAAGTGAAAAAATCGACACCAAATTAATAAGTTGATCAATCGATTTGAAAAAAAGAGACTCCATTAAAAGGTTCCATCAATCAATCTTGCAACATTTTTCAAATAATTACTGTGACACCCGATTAACCAGTAAATTGAAATCAATCCATAAGTACATTTAAAATTATAATTTTTGTATGATGTAATTTTATAATCAAACAAACTGTAGATTGTTTTTTCACTGAATTTCCCAGGTTGAGATGTTGATGAAATAAATCAAAGTAAATCAACAAAAGCAAGAAAAAATGGTTGACAACAAAATAAACTTAAACTTGATAGAATCACATTTAATTTATTTTTTGTTGATCTTTCTTAATGAAATCTTATTATACCTGGCTGAATTGAAGCTGTACTCTGTGTTTGTCAAGAATTTTTTATCATTTTTGTTGACTTTACTTATTTACAGAAAAAAGTTGCTTGTTTTTACCCTTTCAATCATGTGAATATCGTCAACTCTAAGTCAACTCCAAAGACACAACAATTTCGTATTTAAATGAAGCAATTTGCATGGCAAAAGCATCTTTCTGATTGTAAGATTTGAAAATTTTAATCAAAGAATGAATTTTGAGTTGAACACACAAAGATTGAAAAATGAAAAATACATTAACGATTCCCAGATGATTAAAATGTGATTAAAATTGAAGGACAAGAGTTCAATACAAATAGACGAAGCTGATGTTAATTGAAACAATCTGGTATATTTGTTCAAATATCAACATTGCTTGAGGACATTGAATGATATGGCAAAATATGAGATATAAAAATGATCGAGTTATTAAACATCATTTTGTTGATTATGTTGATCATTATAAATTAGATGATGAAGATGATCATGATTGGAATCGAGTGACATGAAAACAATAAACAGCAAAATGATGAAAATATTGATATAGCCTGGAAGGTATTAAACCAGGAATAAAACCTGAAAAATATGAAACACATATTAATTGTTATTAATAGTCAGCTAATACCAATTAAAAAAAATGTTCAACAGCAAAATACTGTATAAAGTATAATGTAGCTGCAAGACTAAGGTTGAAAGTTACACGATAAACCTTGCCCATGGATTGGTTGACCTCCCTGAGTAAAAGTATAAGGACACTGAATCACTTGTTAATGTGAATCAGAATTTGAATGAATAAAATATTCGAAATAAAAAGATTCCGTCAGTAAAATTATTGATAATTAGTGAAAATTTGCAATGGCTATGAGTTTGAAATGGCTCGCAACACGAATGAATTTCGGAATTTTCCGCTCAATGTTGAAACTCTTGCTGATTTTTAGCTTATGAAATATTAATTATCAGCTATGCGTCTTGTTTGAAAATTTTAAGAGATAAAATTGGCCGATTGGACAAAAATTGAGAATGAATTTGCTTGGAAACGAATTGGAAATCATGTAAATTTTCATTTCTTTAAAGGTGAATAGAGGTCAACAAAGCATTTCGATGAAATGAAAATTGTTGAGTTCCGTCAATGGTAATGGTTTTTCTGGTTATTTTCAATGTGATTCACAAGAAGACTTAATTTTCTCATGAAATTCCGTCCTCAAAACTGACAGTAATTCAATTTCAAGAGGATTATCATTGATCAAGATTGTAAAATCATAGGCTCTAAGGAATGTAAGAAACTTACCAACGATCGATTTAGCCTTAGCTATTACACTATAATTAAACAATGAGGTGAAGATGATGATGATGATTGAAAAGATGAACAAGATGGCAAGAATACTGATAAAGATGAAATAGATTGCCAGGCCTGCGGCAACGTCTTCATTGTACTTGTTTGTTTACATTTTGTCTCACTATTTGGTGTGGAGATGAGTAAAAGACTGGAATTGAATTAAAATGATAATTTCAACTTATTTCATTTAAATAATTTGATAAAACTTGGTTGGCAAGTCAAATGTGAATATCATTCAAACAAAATTGGACTTACAGTGTTGAAGAGAAAAGCTATTTTCATAATGGAATACTTGAATCACTTTTTATAATAAATTTATTTCTTTTGTTGTCTACGCTTTTTGGCTTGTCACAGTTGTTTATCATCAACTCAACAGCATTTTGTAAATTCAAATTGATATGATGAGACTACAGTGATAATGGTTATGATGATGATACTAACAGGCAAAGAAGCGATTTATCAAATTGTCACTCAAATATTGATATACAGATACACAAAATGTAACACTGTAAAATTTAACATGGCTTACCATGTTAACTATTCATAGGATTCATTTTAAATCTTGTTCATTCAAAATGTTCAACTCAATTTATAACATGTACAACCATTAACTTGCCTTTTGTCGTTGATAAAATTACATTGTTTATTAACTCAAATGCAACTCCATCAAAACTCAGCTGTATTAAAAGCAATTCAATATCAAAAGGCGCTAAATACAAAATTTACTACAGATAATTTCAATTGTAATGAGATTGTTAATGAGATTAAAATGGACATTTTAATTTAAAATTCAATCATGCACTTAATAAAGTGTAATACGTCTGAGCCTCTTTAGTTCAGGTAATGAATACAAGGTTGGTCATTCCCATTAGTGATCTTTTCAATTCCTCATTTGTCGTAATCCTTTGCGCTGCTAATTTTGTTTTCCAACTCTGAAAATAATCAATTGAACGGTTATAACCTTGCAAGTAATAAGGATTATTTGTGACTATTATTTAAACAGAATTATTTGATTCGCATTCAATTCTCTCGTCGTTTTTCCTGATCTCACCTAATCTCAATGATGGAGTCAACTTAATCCTTCTTCCCAATAGCGATCTATTAGTAATAATAATTTACTTTCCCTTTTTATATTGTAATAATTTGTAAAACAAAGTCATCAATTTATTGAGGAAGAAACCAAAATTAAAAGTTGAAAATGATTACTTGAAAACAAATACAACTATAATTAAAGTTAATCATTAACCAATTAGCTAATAAGGAAGAAAAGACAGGGAAAAATTGAATAAACCTTATTTGACGAGTAAATAAGAATCTTTGGGAGGCAATGAACATGAAATCAGTTCAAGAGTGAACCTTGCTGATTAATAAATGGCAGGCTGAAGTGACAAGCTTGAAGAGCAAGTCTAAAAATAACAAAAATCAACCAATATTGTCGGTAACTACTAATAGATCAGAGATTAAGACAACTTGACTTAATTATATCTTAATTAAATCTGATTTATAAGTAAGAGCTTGAAATATTCAAAAAAATTGGCTGCTAAATGCTAGTTTTTTGCTTGAATAGGAATGATGACAATTTAATCACATGGCTTCTGGTCATTGTCAATAGGATTAATAAGGACTCTTTAACCAGACACAATGAAAGTTAATATTGATCGGTAACCATAACCACTAATTATTCATAATCACCATCATTTAGACTCCATAATTTAATCAGATCAATTTTATTCCTATGATTGACTCTGTTATTTTATACTGTCTCCTTTCATCCCATCCTTCCCTGTGATTCCTGTCTTGTAACATTGATTCCTTCCCACTGTATGATTACATTTTCATGATATCATCAGATTAGGGGATAATATTTTACGTCTTTTGTCTTCATCATCTTTTTTTGCTGATGACTCTTCATCTTCGCATCCATGATCTTATCATTGTTATTTTTGTTTCTTTTGTAACATTGTTTCTTGATTTTTTCCGTCTTTGTCTTTTCCTTTGTCTTTATTGATGTCTTTTTGGGTCTTAAAAATCGTCAAATTAACCATTAACATCAGACATATATATATTAGAAACAGTTGATAACTTGGTTATCTGTAAAAGGAACAAGAATGCTGAATCAAATCTATCTGACTGATAATTGTAGCTGTAAAAGAATAAAATTTTGCTAAAGAATGGAACATGTAACTTTGGAGAAACAAGAAAATGATTTAGTGAAAAAGTGTTCCTGAAATTGAACAATTTAGTAACCTAAAGATAATTGAAACTTGAAAATTGTATGAAATAGATTTGAAATACACACAAAACTACAAGAAATAGTGAATGGTAAGGATGGGAAAAAAGGTAATACAATTGAAACACTAGTAACGTTAACCTTTCAAATTAATTGTTGATTTGACTTTTTTTTATATTTTTTTTCCCTGGTATTGAGTTACTAATTTGTGTTTCAACAATTTGTGCAGCTAAATTTAAATTTATTCTGTATTCTAGACCTATTTAGATACACAACTAAAGAGGTTTAGTGTTAATTGAATAGACTAAAGATGATGGAATACAAAAGCAAAAAAAGAAGATTAACTAATTATGAGATAATTTGCATTTAGCATTCAATGTAAAGTTGACAATGGTGTTTGTGAAATGAATGTGCATGATAAAGGATAACTATCTGACATGGCGAAAAAAAAACAAAATTGTGAGGTAAAAGATGTTTTGAATTAGAATGGAGGAAAACTATGAATATGTATAAGAATAAAAACGCTATGAGAGAGTTAACAGAAGGCTCAGGATTGACAGGGCTGTTCCTATCTGAGACCATTTCAAACAAAGATCATGGAACACATTGCATACTAACTAGTTTTGCTCTTTCTAACCGTTCTGTCTTCCCATTATTATGGAAAGAGAGAAGAGAAAGAGATGAGGTAACACACAATCTCTTATTGTTGTTGTTGTTTTTGGATTCCTTGTCATCTTGTTCATCATAGCCCTTAGCTTTGACTTCCTCAACTTCATCAGCTTGGGCTCCATCATCATCTTCATCCTTTTTCATCTATTGGCATATTCAGACACTTTAGTTTTTCCAAGGAAATGAAATTGTATGAGCAAATCTTGGTTAAACAGCTGATGGTTCAATGAGTTGAATTAGATTTCTTCATTATTTTCCTTTGGAATTCACTCCTTTTGTTTAGTCTTGTCTTTACTCCTAAGCTTTCACTTCTTATTAACATTACCATTGAACATTGTTGTCTAAGGCTGAAATAATATTAAAATAGAAAGCGATGTTAGAAAAATAAGAATGGAAGAACGAGAAGTTTTATTTATATTAACATAGTCATGATAATAAATTCAAAACTATGAATCAACTAACCTTGTGATGATTATCAACGAAATATTCATTTGACTTTCCATTGTTCCATCATCATCTTTCAATCTAATTTAAGAAAGTGCCTACATTTTTGCTCACTTAAGGGTTGCATGTCAAATGAAATAAAATTGCTAAAATATGTTCTATCTGCATAATCATGATAAGAAAGTTGTGCATCTAAGCATGGCGATTTGAGCTGAAATTGGTCTTTTGCAGTGGAAAAGGCAAAATCTGAAAAATCTTCAGTAATGATAATCGACTTCGCTATTTGAACAGTAAACTTCTAATAAATTAATCCCTGTAGATGAATTAGAAAAATAGATCCAAATACCATCCAAAAAGGTGTGAATGATGATTAATGATTAAATTAGAAATGCAGTAAAATAATTAACATCTAAAAGCATATTGACACAAGAAGTAGCGGTAAACGTTGAGGAGACTTGGTTAAAGATGATATAATTAGGAGATTGAAATTTCCAGTGAAGTTAGATTAATTGAGAACAAACCAGGAAGAGATTGTGAATAATAAAAGAGGAGGTTCACAATGGTGAAGAAATAAACATGTTAAATTATCAGAATTTCATTCCATCTGGTTAGTCAACTGCATATTGACGTGACTGTGACAAAAACAGATATAAAATCAGCCTAAATCGATAGTTTCCATAATTTGTATTTACCAAAGAGAAAGAGATGGAATAAAAATAAAATAGGTTATTGAGCTTTATCATTCTTAAAGATATTCCATCATGTAAAAAACAGAGAAAAAAAACTTGATAAAAAGAGAAATAGACAGGCAAACAGAAAGAGTAGAAAATTTCGATAATGTCATAAAGGTTGAAATGAAGAGGGATGCAGATGAACAATAGAGTCTCCAAATTCCCGGTTGAATCTTTGAGTTGAATTTCCTGCATTTTACATCATTTTGTCATCCAATGAAGATACAAACGCCGCTCAACTAAAATAAGCTTGAGGTAAAACTCAAAGTGATTGACTAGTTCTCGATAAAAAGCATTTCAACGTTTGATCTGTTGTAGAACAAGAATGAAATGTATTTACAATGTGTGTAAATGTTTCAAATCACACTGAAAATACAAAGGAAAAACGACAAAATTGAACCAGAAAAAAAGGAACCACTTCTCATTGGAACATTTATATTGACAAAACTGATGCAGTGATGCAGATGAAAAGCAATCGTCATTATGACCACGTTTATTATTGATGATGATTAACCCAACCTAGTTAATCCAAGTTAATCGACAGCTTTTGAACAATTGCATGGTCGATGCAGCAAAGAGACAAAAACACAAACAAAATTGATGAGAAAAGATTGTTACCAAGGGGTGTCAATAAGGCCAACTCTTACAGAAGATAAATTTGATTATTCTGTCCACCCAAGGTTGAATGAGAACAGCAAAAAAAAACGTTCAAAGACATGAAGATGAAATAGAGAAAATGAAACAAAAGAAAGGAAAAAGGAGACGCAAAAAAAAATTACTGAAAGTAAAGTGATAGGTTTAATGTTATAACAGTTGAAAAGCTCAACGGTTAAAAGTAATATCTTTCATCTTAAATCTTCTGTTATTGCAGACGATGAGTTTGAGTAATCAAACAGTCAAAAGATAGGAGGATGTATGGTTATGTTATGGTTAAAGAATACAAAGACAAAATTGATATGTAGACAACCAACAGACGATTTAGACATGTTTGGATGGTCAAGAAGCAATAATCAGAAACAATTCAGATCATGGCAGTTTTGTTTGTCTACACTTGGCAAGATATAACATTTATATTAATAGATTGAAAACAGAAAGCAAAATTAAACAGAAAGACTTGACCGAAAAAACAATGAGCATAAACGACTTAAACCATTTCACACCTTATCTCATTTCAACTGTTAACCAATGAAATCTCTTCAAATTATCGCAAGAACATCAAGTTTAACGGAAAAATTATGTTAATACAAAATGAAATGAATAATTCGTGTCAAAAATTAACCTTAAGTGTTAATTGAACCCTTTTTTCCCGTCTCTGATCATTTTCTGTGACGCTTAATGCATCAAAGTTTCCCCTTGTGAAAGATAACCATTAAATCTTTGAGGTTAATTAGTGTTAACATCATTTTTTTACCCAAAAAGCTGTTTTGTTTGAATTTATTATACAACTCCTCTGGATTTATGCTGATACTGTTTAGTTGATGTTTAATTAATCAAGACAATATTCTTGATAATCACAGGATATAATTGGTTTCGTTCCTAATTCTAAGTCAATTGTCTCGTTTTTGTGTTTCTGTTTAACACTTTTTACAAACATTTCTCTCTTTTTTTCTAGATTTTTTTCACAGCCAAAATTATTCACCGTTGCTTGTTCAGTAAAGATTTGTATCAACCGTGTTTGCAGATTTTCAATGTCTATTGTCACGCAATGGTCAGAAGATAATAAATTGCCTGTTGTTAAATATGGGTTTTGAATCTCCAGTATTAATTATCCTTTCAATTTGTTAAACAGAAGATTGTTCATATCACTAAAGACACTGAATCATCACTTTTTGCTTTATGACAAAAGTCCCTGTCTTTTCTCAAGTTTTAACTCACTAACAATATCAACATAGTGGAACCTCGTCATTATAATCAGCTTGGTCTGATTTTTCTAAGGATTCTTTCCTTTATCTTTGTCTCCTGATTGCTGATAATGACAGTTTTATACATAAAGTCTAAAATGATCAATCCTCATTGAGGCTAGATTCGCTTTCAACTCTTCATCATTACCACTGCTGTTACCCTCTAACTTCTTCCTGTCACCTCATGGACCAAATGTGGAAAGATTTCAATATTTTATCATGCAAATGTCTCCTTTTGTTCCCAGAACTGACATGATATCAAGGTCGATGATCAGAACTACAGTTTACCATTTAACACAGGAGTCGACATGGCATCTCAAGAAAAGACCTAAACAATAAAAGATATAAGAACCTAAAAAAGACCATGATCAAGTGAGAACAACAAAAATCTTTTTTTTCGTTATGGTGAACTTATCAAAATCTCTTCAACGTCCATTAACAATATTGCCAGAGATAAAAAGGGTTGTTGGTTACTGTTTAGGATCCATGGAGAAATGGAAGTAAAAAATCACCCAAAAAGTAGGATGGAAAGAAGAAGAAGAAAAAAATGAAGACAGACAACTGAAAAAAAAGGAAGATAAAAAAGTTCGTTTTTTTGTTTCCTGTTCATGTGCTGTGAGTTATATTGTTGTTGTTGGGATCATTTTTGCTGATGGTAAACTCTTGTATACAATTTACTTTTATGGTGATTAACCGTACAACAATGTATTTTCACCAACAAACAAACATCCAAGCAACAACATGAAAAGAGGAGCAATTTGATACTGATGTCTTTTTTTATACTTTTGGGTGAACATGAGTTCGGAGAAAAGCAAATCTCATGCCTATCAGTTTGTTCAAGTCAATCTTTCATAATCAAGTAACCAGTTTACGATCATTGTCCATTGGTAACAAAACAACATCATTTCATCATTTAATTTAATGGTTTTTTACTACCATCTGCAGCCAGCACTCCTGGCAAAAAGGAAGAAGAAGAATGATCCTGAATACACATTTGTTATATAAATCTGATCAATCTAACCAGGTAAACAAAAGCATCACATCTACTTTTTAAGTAACTCAATTATATTCTCTAATTACAGAATGGCAACAATTTTCGTTTCAACACAGATCTTGGATTGGCATTTCTCGTTTATTGATGATGCTTGAGCAAACTCAATCAGTTATTCAACCAGCATGACAAAGATTGCAAGTTAAATTATTGGATTTGGAGGATACACCAAGGAAAGATTCTGTTAGCATATAATAGATGGACTTTTAGGAAAGCCATGCATTTAAATCTGATTAGTTGATACAACCAAATATTCAACTTTAGCCTTTAACAAGATGGTGAAGGAAGGAAAGTTGTAAGAAAAGAAAAAATGACTTGTTATTAATTAATGATCAATCATTTGATGTGAAATTTGAGCTTTTACAGGAATATAAAAGTTCACAGCTAAATATTGGAACAAGGGAAGAAAATGTCTCAACCAAAGGTGTAAATATTTTCATTTTCAACCTTTTTTCCCCCTAATTGATAAAGACAAGGTGAAGGAACGATATTTATATATTTATTTATGGGTTCCCGTTTCATGTCAAGTTGAGTAAATGAAATGCTAGGGGAGAAAAATCAGGTTAAGACCAAGAAAATCATGTATATACACACACATATACATAATAGTTGTATTATAATGTAATAGTGTTTGCTTTGCAAGTTTTACGTAACAAGTATTCAGGAAAGTAAAGAATGGATAAGCAAGAATGAGATGAGGAAGAAAATTTGCACCGAAAATTTGATTCCATAAGTAAGGTAGGGAAGAGGAAAGATTGGATAAAAATTGGATTCTCTTTTAAAAAGTCATGTTGAAGGAATTTTCTTATTTCACCTTTTTACCATTGTGATGTATTAAAAGCAGGATCAATGTAAAGGTTGAACATGAATGTAGTTAGATTGATGGTCTCAATGAAAGGTTGATTGAATGAACGATTGTAAATCTAAACCTAATATCTAACAATGATTAAGAGGGTTCTCTTTATCATCATCTTAAGCTTCACTGACTGAATATTCAATCAATAATATTGTTACTTGCATTGAATGTTTATGAGCTAGAAGTACATAAAAAAGCTAACAATAATAACCATTATGATATAAATATTAATGCAAAGTATAAACAATTTAAACAAAGTTATCAACTTTCGCTTGAATTGACAATGAAAAAGGAGTAAATGAAAGTAAAATGAATAAAAAAAAATACAATCCTCATTCATTCAGGCTAATTAAACATTAAGAATCAAGAAATCTCGAGAAGAAAATAAAGAAAGCTCAAATGAAATATTAATGGTGATCTTAATTAACCTGGTAAAACAAACCAAGAGAAATTTAAAGGTTATTTCCTATTCCAAATTTCAATCTATTGATCGGAATACAACATTTTTGACAGATTTAGGACAAAAAATCAATGTTTCAGTGTAAGAATAGACTATTTCACAATATATAATTAGTTTTGTCACGTAAATAATTTTCATTATCATAACAATATTTTTTTTGTATTCAATAGCAATCTAAAATTTCAATTGAATCAAATTTCCATCTAACGTTTTCGTTTGTTTTATTTTACAGATAAATGCAAGATTCAGAATGTATTCAGGAAAAAAAATACCAACTTGGAAAAGATGTAAGGATAGAATGAAAAAAAATAGGAAACCAATGTAATGCAATAAGTTGAAAGTGGAAACTGGAAATTCAACTAACAATATCATCTGAAGACAACATGATTTATCGACTTTCTTAAAGCTTAATTTTAAAACGGAAATATTTGCTCTACTTTTTGGACTTACACTTTCTTGCTAACATTTTGAATGTCACAAAGAACCATCGTGAACACCATCAACATCACCATTAAACTGGTAATGTCAACAATCACAATGTTACCATCATTTGTTTTCCATTTGGTTTCCAAGAAAATTACTTCAACAAATTTTCTCAACCCAAATGTTAAGGTAACCCAAGACATAAGGACGACAAAAGGTTAATATCTAAACCCCAAAATAATGTATTTATTAATAATCTGGTAATAATTGACCTTTTCTTGTTCATCTTTCTAGGTAGCCATAACGTTGGAAAAGCAACTTATAGAAGGAAAGGAAAAAATGTAAACAAAGTTATTCAAAGTTATCCAATAAAAGCACAACGGTCAATTAGACTCAAGGGATTTTCCCTCCCAGGCTCAATTACAAAGGGTATTATTTGTATATTAAAAAGCCGAGGAAAGACCAGGAAAAGATGAAGAGAAGAAAAGAAGAAGACGAAGATGGAGAAGAAAAGGATATCCATCAAATAAATATCCGGAATGAAGATGATAACCAAAAATGGACAAGTATCATGTTCATCAACTTCATCAACATCATCCTTCATCTTCATCTTTTCAAAGATTTCCTCTTTTTTTTGCTGCTTTTCATTTTTTTTTCTCTCCTCTTTTTGCTTTGCTTACTTGCTGTTGATCAGTTTTATTGATAAAACCTTCATTGTTTACTCTAAATTCAAAACTCTATTTACTTGTGATTACAGCAATCATATTGATTAGCCTTTGATCATTGATTGAACTCTTTTTTCTTTTTATACTTACGGCTGGTCATCACCATGTTAACTCAACATCATCCTCGTCATATTGAATAGTTTATTTGATTGGCAATCTATTCTGATCAAGCAAACAAACAAAACAAGGAAACTTATAAACAAAATGGGAATAACAATAACTTCAGTTGAAACAGCTTTCCACTCCATTTAATTTATTGATTAGGATTACTTTACGATTTGTGTTTGGAATCAACAATATTCTGTCTCGATTTTAATCACAAACAGCAGAAATAGAGAAAAAGAAGAAATATTTCCTTCTATTATTGTCAGTATTATTAACTCTATTATAATGTTCATGATAACGATGATTATTATTATTAAATTAATAGTTGAGGATGCTTGGAACTGACAAATGTTTGAAGAAGGCAGAAAAAAAAGAAGAGAAAAATGAATCAACTATTTGAAGTTCACGATTAATATTATAATCATAATAATAATAATACTGGTAATAAGAGGATAATAATGTATTGTTATCGTTATCATATTAGTGTTTAAACAAACTCAATAGATTATTATATGAATAACTTTTCATATCGAAAAAAAAGTACAATAGAACGTTTCATTTATGATTTTCAAATTTAGTCTGAAACAAAATGTTATAAAATATTCCAGTTAACATGTACATTGATAAATGTTCAAAATCAGTAAACCGAATTGATAATTACCTTTTCATCGTAATCAGCTCGTTAATGATCAATCCTTGGTTTGAAAATAGCATTGAAAAGACATTTTCAAATTCAAAAGGATTCACATTCACTTCTTAATGGTTTATCAGCTGAAACAATATTTTCATCATTACTTTTACATTGACAATGAAAAAAAATCAATTATATTTTCTGGTTCTCCTTTCAGATATTTTCCGATATTTTTGCGATACAATGGTGAGAGTTGAAAAACTGATATTTCAATCAAATGGATGGTAATTTTAAGTGGTAATGATGGTTAAGACAAAAGCTGGTTAACAAATTGTTGATGACGATTGAAAGCTGTCACGCAATATGCTGGTTAATAATGATATTTGGTTATCGTTATCATCATAATGATCATCATTTAGAGGTTCCAGTTTTTTCATCAAAATAACGATTGTTCAAAGACTCAGGATTGGGACAAAGTTTACAATTACAAGAGCAAAAATGTGTATTCCCAACAATTGATCATCATCATCATCATCTTTATCATCGTGTCATTTCATTCAATCCATTTTCCCTGTAATCATCCATCTCGATCGATCATTCTGATGATTTGTTTATATCAGTTGAAATGGACAGTCAATAAATCATGATCATTTCTAGATGAATATTTCAAAGCGAGAACACACAACAAAAACAATGTTGGACATTTACATTCATTGGGTGTGAAACCTAATTTGGTAAATCCTGATTATAATCATCATGAAACCAGTTTTTTGATGACAACTGCTTATAGTTTATTGCTGTGAACGTTATTTGGGTTCAACCTTTACCCATCTCTATAGTGGACTGTAATTGAAAATCAACATCACCAGCAATCCATTTACTGTACTATTTATTGGATCCAAATCAATGGCTGATCATTGACTATTGACAATTACCCAAGACTATTTACAGAGTCAACTCTAATAATTGTTGCACATGGTAACGAGCAATTTATAGTTGAAAAAGAAATCAGTTTAACCAGCTCTTAATGTCCAAATCAAAGGTTGCTTCAATGTAAATGTCCAATGTCAGCTAATGTTGAATTTACTATCATTATCAGCCAATCCGATTTGTAAATCACTCCTTTGCTTAATCAGTAAATGGTTGTTACTTTAAGAGCAACATTTTTCCCTAATTTGTCAATGGATAATTATTTTTAATCCAACCGGGTTAATGCCATTAACAGTAGACCTAAAAATTGACTACTTTAAAAGTCAAGTGACTGTTTTGAATATTCAACTTGATTTCTGGCAATCTTTGAATGGCTCAATCAACAACAATGAAACTTGCCTTTTACCATTAACCATGTTTGATTAGCATGAAAAAAATATCATTAAATAAAGAGAGCAAAAATGAAGAGTTGAAGACAATCAATCTTGAAAAGTTAAAGTGATGCTGATAAATGTTGATAAATATTGTTCAAGTTACTCCATGAAATGAACCGCTTCCAACAGTTTTATTAAGTGATAAAGATAAGCATTAAGATGATGATTATGATGATGATGATAGGAAGGCGTAAATATTGTTTATTTTGATGACAATAATAGCAATTGTAAGTAAGAATCCATTAAATTTAAAGGAAAAGGATAAAAAAAAGCAAAACAAAAATTCATCTCAAAGAAAATATTGGGCAAGTTCATTTCTTATATAACATTATCAGTTCAATATACAAACAAATACGATGTTATTATTATTATATTTGCTATTATTATATTAATGTTGATATCGTGATAGTTGAAAGTATAATATCATTATTATCAATCAGAGTTAAATATTATCGAGACTTTTTCACTTCATTGGTGTACTTTTTGGTAACACCTTGGATTGAAAATTATCAATGGATCCAAGTTAATCATATTAACTTGTCAAATCCATTATTTTCATTATTCTTCATCATTATCATTGTAACCATTATCATTTTGTTTAACATACAGAGTTGTTGATTGTTTTTTGATTAGTTAACAAGTTAACAAAATAAATTGCATTGATTTACATCAAAAGGGATTTCTTTCTATTAAAATGAAGACTTTTCTCGTAAAAATTGCCAACATTAACCAACACTTTTGGGTTGACAATTTAGAGTTCAATCAAGTACTCAATCTCGATCAATTGTTAGAGAGTTAAATGTAATTTATTGATTTATTTGCGATTTTTTTTGGTAATTCAAGTGGCATTTGAATATGGCGCTCATTAAATGCATTGTCATCGTTAGTGACTGGGAAGGTTGACCTTTTGTTTTGATCCAGTTCACTTATGGTTAATACTTTTTTAATTGGCCACATAGTTAAAGATGTTTAATTTTAATCAGTGAATAGAAAAGTTTAATCCTTTAACTGAAAGTTACTAATCCTTTAAAATTAAAAACTAAATCATGTAATCATTTTCAATTTTCCAGTTTCTAAACTTTAACCATGAACTCATCTCTGTATCACCAACAACCAGCTTAATCTCAGCCATTCACTTTGTATTTGTATTTTAATTGTTTTTCAACCGTTGTGTCTTTTAAAATTGTTTGATTGTCAATTTATTTCAGCGATGAGTTTAACCATTGTAAGCATTTTATTTTCAATTTTGTAAACATTTCCTTGACTGCTGTCTTTTGGATGCTCATTGTTTCATTCAATGGATTATTTAGCGACAAATTTTTGTATTAATCAATGGTTTTAGTAATAGTTGTTGATCAATAATTGGCATCAGTTGTCTTTTGGTTATCCTCGTGAATAAGGTTTTTCATATATTAAGATCATCAGTGTGAAAAGGGAAAGTGCCTTTACCAGTGAAAACATATTTACCGGTTATTATCAATGGATATGATTGAAATGGTATCAATTGAACTCTGGAATCGCCTTTTTCATAATAACCATGTTCACATTCAGGGTCAATCTAGTGCATTTTAGCAATATTAAATATAGCCTGATGGAACCAAAACAGGGACGAGAAAAAAAAAGATCAACCTGAACCAATAAACCAATCATTATAAAGGTAAAGAAGGAAGGAAAAAGAAGAATGAAGATTGGAAGAAAAGGTTCTTCTATTATTGCTTCTTACTTACCAATTGTCAGCAGTGAATCCCAAATATGTATTATTATCATCAAGATGATGATGGCATGAAAACAGCATAGTAGTTAAGGTGTCTTTGTGGGTCAATCAATAAATCAACTTGACTCGGTTAAGAGTCCCAAACCCAAATTGACTATAATCATTTAAAATATTACTAAATGGTTGCCCAAAACGTAAAGACTATTTACTAATTTCAACAGTTAACGCAACCCTTTGGATTGATTATTTACCAATAAAAATCAGACACAACAATCATGACAAATAAAAGGACGATTTAACAACCAGATTGAACACTAATACTCAATTCATTGATAACCTGCGACCCCAACCATTTAATCCAGAAAGCAAACAATCAATACTGTTCAAAATTGTGAATCTTTGGAGTGAAATTGTAACTTTGTCACACGAAGTTACCTGCTAATTGTGGTTGAATTAATTTACACATTAACCATTTTCTTGGGTCAATATTAAAATTGAAGGTTGACCATTAAATATACTGGAGTGCAAATATGAATTTTAGTTTACTTTTTGCACTTCCAATGATATTATGTTATATATTTGATTATTATTACAGTGTAAAAACAAATGGAAGCCTTGACTGGTATAAATAACTGTAAATTATGATGATGATTGTATGATGAGGTTACACAGTTTTTGTTCAAATAAACGTTTGAATGCAATTTTAAGTTTTATACACCAAAAAGCTAGCTCAAGTTTAACGATATAAAATAACATATAATAATAATGATAATAGAAGTAAAATAAAGAGTAAAAATAAAATAAAAACTAATAATAATCATAATATAACGTTTATCATGTCTGAATAATGTATATTTATATGGATGCGTTTTTATTTCACTCTATCAACCTTTTTTTCTGTTCATCTTCATGCTGTCTCTTTTAATGAATTTGAAATTATCATTTTAACCAACATTTCAAGGCTTAATTCAAGTGCTTCTTTAAGTAATATTATTAATAATCATTGTGATGACTCTCACTATGGTAATGATTACGATGGTGATAATAAGAATGGTGAAAGGATGAAAAAATTATAATTGATAAAGCAAAACAGTTGCTTTGATGGGAACCATTTTTCATTCCCTGTTTTGCCACCAAATTTTCATCATTAACTAAACCAGAATGTAACTAACAATTAAAATTATCTTCAATTGTCAGCTTTCAAAGTTAATTATTTAAGTTGATTCCGGTCAAATTTCAACATTTGTCATTATCTTCTCGTTAATTGTCCAACTAGATGAAACTGATTCAATTAGCAGAGACAAAGGATTGGTTACATGGAACAAATTATAACTTCATTTTTTCATGTTAATTCAATTTGGTAAATGCAAAGTCTACTTGAACAAAATTGAAATTCGCTAAAAAATATTGGATAACATTGCTTTGTAATCTAATTGACTTTATAATTAAGAGCAAGATTGATATCTCTTGTCTGATAAAGTCAATCTATCCCTGTTGTTATTGCTTGAATTGAATGGTCGTTAAGAGTTTTTCCTCGGCTTTTTATTGAGTCTTGAATCAGATTAATCTTGTCATTCAAGTCGATTTAGCAGCCGGACAATGATTGATTTAGTTGCTTGGAGTTTTTTAATTTTGTTTTACAGAATGGATCTTTATAAAAAATTGATAATTCACAATTTTGCAAGATAAATGGTTCATTTGGTTGTTGTTAGTTACATGTTAAAAATTGTGATTGATTGAAAAACTTTGCTCAATTCAGAGATTAAATGTCATAAATATGATGTTGGTGATATCAATGGCGGTGACGAAGCTTGGTTTCACTCACAATTGTCAGAATTAATAAGTAATATAAACAGTAATATGATGGTGATAAAAATAATAGCAATAAAAATAACGAAAAGTTGAGAAGTAATTTAGTTTACAGTCCGGTGAATTGTGATTTAGTCTGAGTTATTTACAGTGAACAGAAGAACACAAGAGTTATGTAACAAGCTAAAAAAGTAGAAGAAAATTCTGGTAACAGTGAAACCTCATTCTCCTCACTTCTTGGAAGGACAGTTTTACGTGAAAGAATAAGTGACATGATGGAACAGAATTTACAATTATCATGAGAATTAGAGGAACAGAAATGGAAAAGAGTAGGAGAAATGCAGAGAACACAAAAACCAAGAAACAAAAGATTCTTAGGTTAACCGTTAAAATAAGCAGATAGAGTAGTCACATGATGTTAATGTCATAGCAACCAAGAAAAACCAATTCAAAAATTAACCAGTTTTTTACTTTTAGAGACAAATCATAAATTGTAAAAACCAGGAATCTTTTTCATCTCGATTTTTGATATCTTTTTTTTCTCTGTGTTCAATAGGTTTGTCTGGAATTATTCAATGAAGATCATCAACGTCATCTGTTAATTAAAAGGTTATTCTGTTTGTTTTTGTGTTCTCCTTCTATTTACTTTGACTTAGATACTGGCGATTTGGTCATTTTTATTTTGTTTGCTTTTAAATGGTTACTTATTAACTATTTCACCAGCTATTTTTATTCCTCGTTAATCTGCCTACTCTTTCATTGATTAATGGCCTTTAATGTCTCAAAGTTAATTGTGGTCATCATCACAACTTTTCCTTTCCATGGTTCACCACTTTAGATAGTCTTTAATTTTGTTAATCTTTGCTGACCTTTGACTGGTAAAAGATGGAACGTTTTGTAAATTGTTAATCATTATTGCAATTCAATGGATAAATTTCTCATCTCAAGCTATCCAAAACAAAATGACAAAGTAACAATCACTTGAAAAGAACCATCATTGCAATGTGAATTTATTCGATGGCATTGGCTTCAGTATTTCAAATGTTTGGGCTAAAATGTAATTTGCTGTTTACTCGATGAAGTTTCAATTGGCGATTGAATTCCAGAGCTGCCTTACTTTTCTTGTAACAATTACTATTTACAAAACATTGTCATTATAAGGGTAACATGAATAACATGTAATAACCAGAATGTCATCCATCCATATAAACTGAATCCAATGGACAAAATTGATTGACTTAACGTTTCTCGAGTTTCACCCGACAACACAATGCACATTCTTTTGATAATTACATTGGCATAGAGATAATCATCATCGAGATAATTATTTCCATGATAATAACCCTTGTAAACCAATATCTTCATTGTCTTCAATTCATCTCAATTATACTTTAGATCAATAATCAAAACTAGCCATTCATAGTTGACTGAATGTTTCTACAGATGGATTAACATTGTTTGAACAATGTGCAACTCAAAGTGCTTTCCAATGTCCACCATTCAATTTATTCACAAATCAACCTAGCAATATAAATAATCATTGATTATTCGGAAAATGGAACAGATAATGTTTATTCCTTAGATTATCGCAACTTGATTCTCTCTATTTACCCTGAAGATGGTTCAACTATACAAATACTAACACATGCATTTCATCGAAACATCCCGTTACAATAATCAATGAACAGTGAAAATAAAAGTTCATATCTTAATGAATAATCCTTTTCACCAACATCACAATATATTCTTCCCTATCATTTTCATCTTATTCATCATCATTCATCCCTTATTTTCCGTTTTTTACTCTTTCTTATATTCCATCAATCATTAATCAACAATCATCATTCAATCAACCATTAACATTATGTTAACAACAATTGTGTTCAATGTTCAAATCTCTTTCTTCAAAATCACCACAAAACTATAAAAAAAGATTGATAAAAACATATTAATGTGATCCTTTGATTGTGAAAAAAGCCTTTTATAATCATTATTTCCTAAATTGTTAGGAATAGGCTAAATCAATCATAACAATCCATTGAAAGACCAAACAAAAGTCAAAAAATGCTCCATCAGTTTGATTCTTTTCAATTATCAACAATAATAAAAATCGTTAATCAACTTTAATAGTCATGTTGGTTGCTAATAAAAAGCTGCAATAAGGACAAGATTAACCAAGAAAAATCAACCGATTGTGAACCTTGCAGGTTAAATATCGATTGCAATCCCAGTCAACATTTGGTGAAGCATAAAATGAACCCAAAAAAGGCTAAATTGGAAAAGTTCAAATTTTTGATTCATTTGACAATCAAGAGAGAAAAAAATCAACTGTAATTGTGATATTTATCAAGAAAAGGTTGAAAAGCCTGGAGCAAAGAAAGACTTTTGTTAAATTTTAATTCATGGTTCATGATGATTTATGAATCGAAGGGAAAAGCAAAGGTTAAAACAAAATTGAGTTTCATTGATTTCACTATTTGATTGTAAGTTTCGTTTTGAAACATAATGATGCTATTTGATGGCGTTCAAATCATTTATATTATCACAATAACAATTGAAACTTGTTCATGATTGTTATTATTGATTCCTACTTTTGCAAATAAAACAAAATTTTGCTTCATTCAATTCAACCAAAAAAGCAATTTTTGTTTCATCCATTCCATGAGATTCCCTCTTCCTTTCCTAACATTGTAAACTAAATCAAATGAATTTCAAATGATGATCCATCAGCATTGTTTAATCAATCAAAAAGGATTAAAAAATTTGCTGCACAATTCAATGAATCAAATGGAAATGTCATCTGAATGTAGAAAAATTTCATTCCAATGGTTTTGCTGAAATGATTAAAATA
Source organism: Tetranychus truncatus (assembly GCA_028476895.1). NCBI lineage: Eukaryota > Metazoa > Arthropoda > Arachnida > Trombidiformes > Tetranychidae > Tetranychus > Tetranychus truncatus. The sequence continues at coordinate 11,320,644 of CM052062.1, forward strand.
ATGTAAAATTGAAAGGGAATTTGAAATCATTTGATAAATAAATTGTTATAGACAGTTTTCACTGTTAATTGAACAACAATTTCCAGTTACAGACCTTTATAGCAATTTAGAAGATCATAGGAAAATCGATTAACTGAAAATCAATAAATTAATTCTGATGGAAGCAATCAAATTATAATAACCTTCTGGTAATACAATGTAATACAAAAGTCAACTCTAAATGGATTGAAAGTAAATTTCATTAACATCAAGTGAACATATTTTTTAATCACAAAAGAGAGGCAATTCAATAGCTATAATTTGATGATCATAATTGTGATTAAAGTAGCCTTAAGCATTCAAATTAATCTCAATTTTAATTTTTTAATAGCTGAATAGATTCTAGTTGACTGACTATTAAAGACTTGACACAATTTAAACACTTTTCATATTGAATATTTTATCCCAAAAAAATTGAAGTAAGTAACAAATTATGATTATGATCAACATTGTTTAGTAACAATTGGAGGTGAAAATATGACAATATTAAAATTCAAATTTCGTGATGGAATGAGATTCTGGTAGAATCTAGTGTTTTTAGTAATTTAGTTTCAAAAAATCTCAACATTTACATTCAAATCTTATTGAGTTTGTTCAATTGAATGGAAAATAATTGTTACTTGAAAACTTAATTGCAATTGATTACACTTGGTAGGTTTACTTTGATGAAAGTCAATTGTAAGCAATAAAGTGAATCACAACAAGCTTTGATTGTTAACTTTAATTGTGAAAATCAATGGAAAGAAAAGATTGTTGAAAATAGAAAGATTTTTTCCGATGGAAAATGGATTCCATTTTTCCTCTCACATTGATTACAAACCTAAATTACAATCAAGTCTATTTTTGATCTTTATTTAGATCATTGTTCGCTTAATTTTATAAGATGTCAGCTTTTGATTGATTAAATTGAAAATTTTAATCACATTTGGGTTTAGTTTCATCGCTTCTTTTGCATCAATTTTCATCAATCATATTGCATCCAGAATCATGATTCTGATTGAAATAAATCAATCGTTGAAATAATGTGAAAACAATTTTGTATTGTTGAATTGATTAAATGAAACAATCTATTTTATTCTCGTTTCTTGTTTCCATTATGATTCTGCCCATTCTAACCTTGCTTGTTTCATTCAAGGTAAATGTTGAGATATAAATTGAATAAGATTCTGGTTGATCCAGAAAGAGATTCAGAATTGGTTGTTGGAGTAAAAATTTTGGAAGAGAAAAAAATATTTCCAAAAACTGTGAAAAACAAGAACATTTTTTATGCAGATTTACTCAAGAGACTATTCAATCTTGAAAGGTTTACATGTAAAACATGAGGATGGAAAAATACAAATAAGAAGAAGAGAATTAAGAAGAAAAAGGAAAAAATATATTCTATTATTCAGTTAATTTCAGCTTTTGAAATTGATTATTTTTCATCAATATTGACATGAATTGAAAAAGGGAAAACAAAATAAAACAATAAAATTAAATAAACTTGAAAAATTGATTGTTGAAGCGATTGTTGAAAATGAAAAGTTGATTGTCAAAGTTGCCTGTTATTACCTGAGATGAACAATTGACTGAATGGAGGAATGAACAAAAATTTATCAAATGACAATGAATTTATATTCAGAGGGAGAAAAATCTCTATTAAGTTAGCAATGAAAAGGAATCTGATTTCATGAAGGAAATAGTTTTTCTTTTTGTTCAAATGTTGGAAATCATTTAAAACCATTTGATAGGTTTGGCTGTTGGAACAAAGTTCAAGGATCATCATGATTCTGATGGTTGATGAAAAAAAGAGCGACGAGTTTAAAGAATGAGTTACAAACTAGGAAAAAGAACCACAAATGTGACTTTTTTTTCAACATTTTGTTCTGCTTTTTGGATCCAATGGAATGATTGATAAAATAAAAATGTTAAAGAAAAGTTGACCAAAAATGAGTTGATAACAAAAGTTTCAACTGATTTCTGATTAGCCCGAGATTCGAGTGGTTTTTCATGCTTTCTCATCACACTTTGTAACCTTTTTTCAGTAACCATTAAAATTATAATCAATCTAATTGTTGATCAAAAGATACTTTGTTCAGAAATAAATCATTTCGAGAAACCAAGAAAAGGTTGACTCTTGATCTTGCAATTTAGTGTTTATTGAAAAGATTTCCTCTGATCTTTCATTAGCAGAATTGTCATGAAATTTTATTGAAATATTTTCGCGAAAAATGAATGTTATTAAATCATGATTCGATGAGAGCTTTGAAACGTTAGTTTTATTTATGTGATAAGTGATGTGAATGTAGTTGTAGATCAGGTTGGATGAAAATTTTGTGTAAAAAGAGCCAAAAAGCGTCAAATCTTGTATTCCCTTGACTTGTATTATGAATTGTGTTGGAAAACAACAAATGTTATACAGAATTTTATTGTATACTTTTTTTTTGTTTTTCACTCCCAGGTGACTCACAACAAAAGGCTTGTAGCTAGTGAGATTCATGGTTGTCATTGATGATAGCAATAACAATTTAAACATTCAAAGGGAAAGTTGAAAATTATCAAGAGTAAAATATCTTAAGGAAAATCAAATTCAAACTCCATTTGATTGGGAATGATGGAGATTTGTCAGGAAGAAAAACAATTTCAATTGAGTTGAAAGGGTTTATCAAGGTGATTAACAGAGCAAGGTTTTGGGTAACGAATTTGATTAAAATTGAAATTTATCATGAACAAATTAAACTGTAATCACAATAAACAGAAGAAAAGGAAGAGAGAAGAAAAAAAAATTATCGTTTAAACCAACATTTCAAGATTAACGAGAAAGTTGCATTTGCATTTGAAGCGTGATTCCAACTGAATTAAAGTTTGTCTTGATTCAACATCATTGAATTGGAAACAATTTTATTCCCAATAATTTGTGAAATATGAATTGATAGTGTAAACATGAATGATAACAATGCAAGTTTAACAGAAGAAGAAGAAGAAGAAGAAGAAGGCGAAATGTTCACTTGAAACTGAAACCAAGATAAACTGTATACTTGATTATCATGTTGATCATTATTCAGAGTATTCTTACTGTTGAACCGTCATCTATTGATTATCAGTCTCCCAGGGAACGTTATCAATATCATGAAGAAATAATGGGTTAGAAGTTTGCTTCAGTCTAAACTGTCATCGTTAAAGGAGTTGAAGGTTAGACTAACTATTGTGATCAATGATGATGATGACGGAAGATGAGGAAGGCAACTTTTCAACAGATAATCTGTGACCATAAAGGGAGGATGGTCAAGTGATGAAAGTGACTGGGAGGGAAAAGCAGAGAAGCAATGAAATATATCCTATCATGGTTATAAATGTTAACTCATCTGGGATGACGGATGGCTTCTCATCGCGATTATAAATCTTTTACTTGATCCAACAATTTTATTCTTCTTCGTCATCTCTTCGTCATCTTTTCTCAACTCTTCTCAACTCTTCTCATCAACATCATCATTCATCCTTCAATCCGCCAATCCGTCAATAATCTAATGGACAGAATCTGAGCCAGTTCCTTTCAACTTTCACTTTGTTGTAGTTCATTTAAATGTATAATGAATCTAAAAAGTTGAACACATAAACAGCTTTTCTGATGGACATTTCATATTAACAATTGCATTGATTTAATGGATTCGTTGAGGATAAATGGCTGCCTGTTTAAGCGCTTTTATTAATAGATAATGTTCATTTAATAATTTAGTTTCCATTGAATGACAATTAATCAAATCAATTTTATTTGTTGGTAACCATTTAACTAGTAATCAGGTTTCTATTTATGTAAATCAATCAACAGTTAAACAATGTTACACTCGCTTCATTGTTGACGATGATTTGGTTTACAATGAAAAGTTAAGCTTGAGAATGGATGCCTTTCATTGAATATTTTCATCATTAATTGAATTATTTAACTTGATAATTAATTATAAATTAATGAACATCATTAGGTGGAATCTTTTTTTTCCAGTAATTAATCCAACTTGCTAGGTTTTCGTTTAAAAATGAACAGTTAATTAATGATAATTTTATATCAACTTGCAGTTGAATATTAATCAATATTAGAAAAAAAAGAGTGAAAAATTAAGAAAAAATTGAAAGCTGAATATGGTTGAACTGTGTATTGATTAGTGAAAAGTCTGTGAAAATTTATAAATTATTACAATATAATTGAATCTTGTGTGAATGAAACTGAAAAAGGTTGAAATTACCAGAAATGGAATGATATTCAAAGAAAATTTTTCAACTTTTCAAGATTTTCCTTTTTGGGTTTTAATCATTTACTGGTTACACTTAATCATTGTTAAGAAGAGCAAAGTAAACTGAAAAATACCAGAAAAACTATTCATAATGATCAGAGAGTGAAAAGGTAATTTTATTAATGAAATGTTGAGAGGTAAAATCAATATTTTCAATATTGAAGTAACAAAAAGGTTAAGATGGAGTTATTAAAAGAAAAAGTCGAGATGAAGTTAACAGTTATGTTTCAATCAATTCAAACAGTAGCTTGTTTTCAGGTCGAGTTATTGATTTGCATGGAGTTCAATTTTTCACCGTCAAAATGGTAAGGAAACATTTTACAAAATGTGTTTTGAATATGTTTATTCATATGAGAAGAGAAGACATATTGAAATGCAAAATGATCATCTGTTTATCATTTCCTTAAATGAACACTAAAGGTAATAATCACCTTTTTTAGACAGGATTTCCATTTTTCGCGACATTTGACTGATAGAAGCTAAAATAAGATGAACATAGAAGATGAAAGTCAAATGGTTTTATAACAGTTTCAGTGATTATTGAGGGTGGATCTGGTTCAAGTGGGTGGGTAAAGAGGAAGAAGGATGTTTGGGGTGAAAATTGGTGGATCAACTAAAGATGTGAAGATCAAGATGTCTGATGACCTGGAGGAAGACTGATCTTCATCATCATCAATTCGCCATATTAGTATTTGAAATGTTTCCATACATATCATTTCACTTGAGAAGGAAGAGCAAATAAGTGAAAAAAAAGACAAAAGCTTCCTCTTCGTCTTCTTCCTCTGAAGTAATGATGATGTTGGTGATGATGGTTTTTCCAAGTAAAACAAAAGCATGAGCATCAGGGTGAGAATGAGGATAAAGAATCATCATCTTGGCAAATGTACAGAAACAAAATTTCAATATGAAGATGATCGTTGATACATATTTTCAAAGTGAAAAATATTGTTTTTATTTGCTTTGTTTTAACAAAAATATCAACATTTGAATCTTTATTTAACCCAGTCAGGCGAAAAAACATTTCAATGTTGACCTTTTTTGAGCCTCATTCCTAATCATTCATCGATTGTAGCCTCTCTTCACGATTACAATCTTGATCATTATTAACTTCTGGTTTAACTGGGAAAATAATATTTTCAAAGTGATTTATTTTGGGTAACATTTTGCTCTTCATTTATTCCAACACTTGAACCTAATAATAGTCCAATCATATTGATTGTAATACATTGTAAGTGTATTTTTAGCCTAACCATTTGACAATTGCTTTCCAAGTTTGTATCATTAATTGTTGACTTACTTTTACAATTCAATTCAATGTTTAGAGATTTGCATTTTTTTTCGAGTAAAAAGCAAAAGAAAAGGCCGCTTTGTTCAACTTTTTGGACTCTTTTCAATCTTAAATTTAATCACTGGATTCAACTGGTAATTTCAATCGATAATGTTGATTACTTTTCAATGAAACAATTATAATGGACGGACAAAGAATAGATAAAATGGGAAACATTTTGTTCAGTTCGTTTATGTTTATTAATAATATATCCAATGATCAATATAGTAGGAAACTCATTTTCCTCACAATTTAAGGTCAAACTTTACAATCAATAAATTAATGGAAACAAGTTGAACAGTTGATGAGAATGAACAAAAAAAACCTTGTAATTATTGGTCTTGCAAGATCTTAATTTATTACGATTTATTAATAAATTCATCATTAGCCTTCAATTGTTATTCAATGTTTCAAATTGATGGTTGGACTCAATTGAAATGGCTCAGACATGTTGATCAGCAATCATAATTAGTTGAACATTGAACATGTGAATCAAGTTGAATTCAATGTTGATTAGGCAAAGAAAATGGCTATTCAAGTTGCCTTCATTCATCTAAATAATTGTCTACTTAATGATCATGATTAAACCATTTGTTTGCTCTAAAATCAATCAACATGATACAAAGTATTTAGTTTATCAATTGAATTAAATGGCAAATTGACAAATCTAGATGCTAATGGTATAAATAATGAAGTATTTTTTGTTTTCTTTGTTAACTTTTTTGCTTCCTTCAAGATGAATTGGAGTGAAGATTTTCGTTTGCAGATGAAAGAAGATGAGAGATGAAAAGATTGAAAAGCTTGGTAACAATATGATTGAATGATTATCTGAAACTGAATTCAATTGAAAACAATTTACTCTTTATGTGAATACATTTCGCCTTTCACTTGAAATTACTTTCCAATGAAATTCAATGCAATTTTTCTGGTTAAAAGCCAACAAAGTCACAAGAAAGTTAGTCTTCATCATTGATTAATTTCATCACTATTTCATTTACAATCGACAAATTGTTAACAAATCCAGCTATTTGAATAAGTACAAGCAATGACATCATTACGAATTGACAAATTTGCGGATGAAAAGTCTAAAATCAAGAGATTGACTGGATAAATAAATTGATTGTTGATTAAAATGAATCTTCATTAGGAGTAAAAACAATTGATTGTTAAACGTGAAACCGTTTGCTGCAAAAGTTAACCAGAAAATCAATTGTCAGTTGATTAGCTGGTAATCTTGATTGATCAAAAATTAATTAACAAGTGAGATCGCAATTTAGTTTGGAAGCCAATTTTATTCTGAAAACGATGTAAGTTAACTTTGAGCCAGTTTATTACATTTATATTGTATGTTGTATTGGGTTTATAATAAGTTTTGGGTTTAACTTTTAGCTTCAACTTTTAGTTGAAAATTTTTGACTTTTTTCAATACTTTCGTTTTTAATCAGATTAGGTTTAAACTTCTTACCTGAAGGATTCCGGATTGAAGGGTTAAAGCCATGTATGCATAAATGAATGATGGCTGGTAAAAGGTTATACTTGGAAAAAGAGCGAGATGGAAGTCACTTGCAATCCATAAGGAAAGTATAATGAATACCAATGTTGATAGGAATAATGCTAAATTACAAGAATATATCCATACTCTATAATACCTCATCGCTCGCTTGAGAAACATGGATAATATTCATAGCGTGGCAAACCTCGCACCACCAGAAACAAAACAAATTAAGTGATCAAGAAACAATCAACACTGGTTAACTTGAAGTGACATGGAGATTGAAGTTGAAGCCAAATTGGTAGCACTAAATGTCTACAATTTGTACATTAATTATTCACAAATTTCAACACAAGATGTACACAAATGAATATGCAGTTAAATCGGTTAAGAAACTTGGTTTAGTTAAGATTAGGTTAAACTTGGGTGAACATGCATAAGTATAAACATTAGGCTTTGGTGATTAACATTGGCTTATTAACAATAATGACTTGGTAATCGGTCTGACTGGCTATTGCCGCTGTCAATGGATTTCAGGTCTGTCAGATTGGGTCAGACGATTGGTTTGTTACTAATGTTATCCTTTGGTATTAATTTGATTTGCAATAGTTTTGCCATTTAACCCAAGAACGAGGTTGGTTTTAAGGATGAGCATGGGAATCAAGTTGATGATTTAAACTGGCGATCGTATTTACTATGGATTTAATAATGATGATGGAAACAAAATTTGAGTTTACAAATCAAACGATTGTGTTGTGAGTCGATTCCAGACAGACATGATTTATGGTTGTTAGATTTACACTAGTTGATTGGTTGTTTATTTTTGGAATGAACATGGGATGCACAAGATGATAATGATGAGGGGAAGAAGAAAAATGGCAAGATTGAGAGGTTTAAATGAGTAGATTTGTAGCTTTTAATTGTGTCCCTTCGTCTTGTATCTTGGTGTCACCTTATGTTCAAGATCATGATTGATGGTTAATGGATCCAGTTTATTTTAAATTGATCTTGAGTTAGACTACTTCTCAATAGACTGTAGGACAAATGATCAACCAAGCAATCCATTTAATTACCAGAGTAATGTTCAAATAAAACAACAATCTTGAAGAGATTCATGTATAAATCGCTTTGTAATGGATTTGCAGTCGTCTTATTTTTCTGGTGAATTGGGTTGACTTTCTGGTTCCTTTTTGGTGTTTACAAGGCTGATCGGTACATTCAATCAATGTTAGATGACAAGTTAATTAAACAGTTATTAAAATAACAACACATTAATAAAGCTCAACAATAAACAGTAGGAACCATCACTTGAAAACAAGTTAACATTGTAACTCTTTTCCAGTTGATTGTGTATTTATCAAGTGGCTCCTCACAAAATAGCCTGATCTTGCAATTTAAAGATGGCTAGTTAATTAATGGATGGAGGAATCAATTTCACAATTAAAACAAACAGTAACAATTATAAAAAAACGAAATTAAGCAGGAAGAAAACAGTAAACCTTATGAATGGCCAAGTCAATGTAAACACAGAGTTTTTACCGGTTTGCCTCTTGTTTACTTGACTGTAAATTCACGTTACAACAAGTAGAACTGAATGAAGAAGAAGAAGATAATGTTGGTGAGCGAACAGACAGATTATTAGACAGATAAAGAAAGTAAAGCATAAATATGAATTGAATCATCCTACATCTTCACTCCCAACCTCTCTTATGTTCAACTCAACTCTTGAAAGGAGTTTAGATAATAATCCTGAGCAGGTTCAGAATGTTTCTATGGTTACTATTCATGCACAAACTAAATTAATTGTCAATCCATTTATCAATCAGATTCATCATCATCATGAGACAAAGCCAATAAAAATAAGATAAATTAGGTGATTCTTAATCATTTAGCTTGCTCGACTAAATTAGTCAAATCCATTAAACTATAAAACAAGCCTTGAAATAACTTTCATTACTTATAAACGATTTTTTTTGGTAATCGATGCGATCAGCATCAAACTATGATCTAGTTCATTAGATCGCTTTCAATTGTTACCTTTGCTAACTTTTGGTTCAATTTTTGTAATACTTTTCAACATCTGTAGCTTATTCACATTCATTCACCCTTATTTGCTTAATAATTGTGATAATTAATGGGATTCAAATGAATTTCAAGTGTTAGTTATTTCATTAATGTTGCATTTGATTTGCATTTTTGTTTTGCAAATAAACAAGATTGTTTTCAATTTCAATAATTCAGTTAAATATTCAAAGTTTTTTTAAATTTGCACTTAGTTTATTGAAATAGATTTGATACAAAGATGCTGATTTAATAGACATAAATGAAAGTGAAACCGATGAATATTGAGAGACGGCAATATGGATATTGGATATATATTTTACAAGCACAATGATGTGGAGCGGCCACATATCCCCATTGAGGCGCTTCATCACCAGGCTTCTTGTGTAACATGTAAACCCATCCATTGCGATCTGTACATTTAGGTTGTTGCTATAATATAAAAGATACAACCAACAGAGTTGTAACGTTTATCCACAAATTAACACAAGTGGTCAAAACAGGATGAAAACTAACTTTTTTCAAATCTAGACTCTATTAGTTTGTAGAGAAATATAAACTGAGTCCATTAATGCGATTGAAAGATTTCTGAGATTCACAGTGCTCGAGAAAAGCGAGGTCAAAGTTTAAACTTCGATCGTCTTTTGTGCAATAATAAAAGCAGACTTTTTCATGAAACTCATTTTGCTGATGTACATTTTGATGATCAACCAGAAAATGCGCTAACTTCACGTAATAAAATTTTCCATTTTCTGTAAAACAGATCAGTTCGATTTTTAGTTAAACCGACCTTATTCTATGACCGTAAGAGTAAAAGAGCTGAAACTTATTATCAGTGCATAAAAATTGTTGTTTGACATAATGGAGCGAATACTTTTTTCACTTCATCGGTAGTTCTCTTAATTTTGGCCATTGATCTTAAAACTTTGAACGCCAATATTTCGAGAAGGGTATCACCTGCAACTATCATTCGCTGTTTAAACATTAGACTGCACTTTGGACTATAACATGACATCATTCAATATCTGTAAAATATGAGCTAATTTATTTAATAATCCTTATTCTTTCTTCCAGATAAGATTAGTGCTTGAATAAACATTCCTCTTTATAAATCAAGTTTCAATCTCACAACACAAGGAATAAAATGCAATAACTTTTTTTATATCATCTTGAATGCTTTGCTATTTCAATATATCATAGTCATCAATGCAATCTAATGATGGGTCAAAGAATGAAGATGCTAGGTTATGCCATTCTAGAAATATCAAGGTTCAAAGTTTTTAGGCCAATGGCCATAATCAAGGGAATCGTTGATAAACTGAAAAAAGTATTCACTCCGTGATGTCCGCCATAAAATTTTGTACGAACAATAACAAAGTTTCAGCTCTCTAACTCTTACAATAATAGAATGCGGTCGGTGTGACTGAAAATCGAATTAGATCTGTTTCACAGAGACAGAAAATGTCACTTCCAAAATAAGACCATAATCTGGTTCGCCATTAAAAGATAAAACGTTAAAATGAGATTCCAAATAAAAATCCGCTTCCATAGCTGAACAAAAGGCGATCGAAGTTTTAATTGTGACCTCAATTTTCTAGAAAACTGTCCATCGGATGAATTATTTAAAAGTGTCAATGGACTCAGATTATATGCCCGTACAAAATTCACCAATTCTCATTTCTTAAGTCAAATATTCAAGCCTTTAGCAGCATTCTTTGCATCTCATTTGCAAGTTTAACCAGAAAATTGGTTTGTTTACCAAGAAATGGGTTTTGATGAGTTTGTTTTGTTAAATTAGTTGTTGCTCGTCCATTTACAACCCGAAATCATAAGGCAAATGCTCTAATGGAAAGTTACTGAATTGCATTCGACTATTAGCTAGTAAAGAATTGAATTGGCAAGAAAATGATAATTATAAGTGATGCCATTCTCGAAATATTGGCGTTCAAAGTTTTAAGATCAATGGCCAAAATTAAGAGAACTATCGATGGAGTGAAAAAAGTATTCGCTCCATTATGTCAAACAACAATTTTTATGCACTGATAATAAGTTTCAGCTCTTTTACTCTTACGGTCATAGAATAAGGTCGGTTTAACTAAAAATCGAACTGATCTGTTTTACATAAAATGGAAAATTTTATTACGTGAAGTTAGCGCATTTTCTGGTTGATCATCAAAATGTACATCAGCAAAATGAGTTTCATGAAAAAGTCTGCTTTTATTATTGCACAAAAGACGATCGAAGTTTAAACTTTGACCTCGCTTTTCTCGAGCACTGTGGATCTCAGAAATCTTTCAATCGCATTAATGGACTCAGTTTATATTTCTCTACAAACTAATAGAGTCTAGATTTGAAAGAAGTTAGTTTTAATCCGGTTTTGCCCACTTTTCTTGCAACATTTGTTTTATTATAATTTGTGTTTATTTGTGCATAAATGTAACAATTGTGCTAATTGTGCCTTTTTAGTAGCAACCTTACATTCACTATTGCCCATACCGACCGATATACCGACACCCGCTTAGGCTAAATATGGCAAGCAAATTCATTCATATTAAGCCTTAAATAACGTTGAGCTAATTGTGTTTATGTAACAATTACCTTTATTAGATGAACATCGATATGAATAAATAAATTGAGTCATTCCTTCTTCTTGAATAACTTCAACTTCATTATCATATAAATCATAAGTCTTGTTGATCTGTTCCAATTGTCTATTAGGTGCACATGTTAAGGATATCGTGTTTTCTGCTCTTTTTTCTGTATTCCTTTTTATTTCGTTACTCCTCAGTTCCTTGCTTTGTCGAGGTCATGTTTTACGATCTGAGGTAGATGTACTCCAAGACTCGGTTTATTAGCCAGTTCAAGTCATTAGTGACTTGTTTTTGTGTGCACATCTAATACAGTACACCCATGACACTCGTTTTCCGTCAGTCACTTAGTTGAATCCAACAGCCAAAAGCTTTGCAACTTCCAGGTGACAGAGGCATAAGACGGGAGTGATTGAAATCCCAACTTTGTATAGAGTATAATGAAATGCATAATGAAAAGTGTGTAGTCTCGTGTGATGGTATTTAAACAGGCCTAAAAATGAACATCTTGAATGTCAATTCAACAAGCCCCTGATTGCACTAATGGTAACAGTGAAAATTCATCAAATGAAAGGGAATAATTTACTGATCCTAAAACATTTTTAGGTGACGTTTTTGGGTATAATTTATTATTATTAAAAACATGAGAACTTTTATTATAAGATTTTTTCAAAAGTTAAGTCATGGTTAATCAGTGAAGATCAAGAATTTATTTATACAAATATTACATGAAGATTTTCTTACCTTATTTATGACGATGAGATCGCAAATTTGAATTGGGTTGATATTTTATAAGTAAATTTTTTACGAATAATTAATTCAAGTGTACCATTTGGCATTTTTTGACCTTTGAAGTCGAGAAGAATAAAAATTAAAGCAATGAAATAATAATGTGAAACCATATCGATAGGTTATAAACTTTACAGCTACATTTGTAAGACAAATTTGAATAGCGAACACAAAAATAATTCCTAAAGTTGTAATTTTAACTTGACTAATCATGATTAAAGGTAAGATACACACTGTTGTATGTTATATAACTGACCAATATATATATTGTTCAGTAAAAAATGTTTGATACTAGAGGAAAGATGTTGATCAAATCGCTCTTAGGAGTCTAATAAACAAATATGGCCAATTGTTTGTACAATGTTGCGATTGAATGGACAGCCTGCATCTATTTCATTAATAATATTTTTATGACGTCAAAAATGTCCTCATCTCGATCCCATTAATTCACCTTAACTAGCCCACTCTTGTTTTGCCCACTTATGTCTACACTTCCACATGTCATAATTAAACAATCGCTATGACAAAACAAAATAAAGACAGGGTCATCCAAAAATATCTTCACCTTGCTTTTTCTGGAGTCCAAATTAATGACCCTTTTAACCAGTTGCATCTTTAGTGTCATTAATTGGCTGACTTTCATCTTGTTTCCATCATTTTCCTTATTATGCGGACTTATGGAAAAGGTAAAATAATAATACAAATTGTGCGTGCTCCTGATAAACACATAATTTACCAACAATTGATAGTTTGATAAAATTTTCCTCGTCATGATATTGTACATAGAACGTTAAAAAACTAAAATGTATTGAGATGTTGCGTGATTATTCCTAAAAAACTGGTATTCTGATAAGTGCCTGTTTATATCTTCAATTTGATCTGATTTATTTTACTGTTATATGATTTGAACCGCATTAGACGGCTGCTTAAGCGTTATTATTGAAAAAACAATCTGAAATCTTATGATTGAACCGAGTTGCTAAAATTTGTAAAAAAATTACATAGTCTGTAATGAAATAAATGTGATTTACAATCTTCAAATTAGAATATCTTAATAGAAACATTTTTTATTTTATAATTTAAACACTTTCATCCAGTTTTCATAAAATAACATGATTTTAGATGTTTGATAACATGGACAAGAAACTGGTTTCAATTTCAGTCGAGTCTATTGATCCAAGATTTAAAAGCTTGAAGATGTCTTGTTTTTTAGATAGTCAAGGAAAATTTACTCGTGATGTATTAGAATACTTTAACGAGTTGCTCATATGTCGGATTTATGGCCAATTCCTTCATTTTTATTTAATTTAATTCGTTTAGCTGTTTTGATGAGATTATCAGCTGAATCTTTACCAGTTGCTTGTACCATTGAGTAAAATATACCTTCTGTATCTTCCACTAATGATGCTGGATCTCCAAATTGAACTACTTTACCAGCATCCATAACTAGTATTTTATCTGAATCAATAATTGTTTGTATTCTATGAGCTATTGTTAATACTGTACAATCGGCAAATCTTTTTCGTATTGTTTGTTGGATTAATTCATCGGTTGTCGGATCAATGTTTGCTGTTGCCTCGTCGAGAACCAATATTTTATTATTGGCCAATATAGCTCGAGCAAGACAAACAAGTTGACGTTGACCAACACTTAAATTGGTTCCGCCATCAGTTAACACTGAATCAAGTCCACCCATTGAATTAACAGCTTTCTTTAATTGCGCTTGATCCAAAGCTTCCCATATTTCAGCATCATTTTTAACATTAAATGGGTCCAAGTTGTATCTTAGAGTTCCGGTAAATATGATTGGTTCTTGAGGGATAATCGATATTTTTCGTCGTAAATCGTGTAAACCAATTGTATTGATATCGATTCCATCAATAATAATGTGACCTTCTGGTTCAAACATTCTGAATAAAGCTGTCATAATTGAACTTTTACCAGCACCAGTTCTACCCACGATTCCAACCTTATCTTTAGCTTCGATTTTAAAATTGAGATCTTTTAAAACAGGAGGTTTCTCCGAATCGTAACGTAAATTTACATTTAAAAATGTTATTCGCCCCTGTTTAGGCCAATCGGCTGGAGGTTTACGGGAAAGAGGTGCTTCCAACTCTGCCTCTGGAGGTATGAAACGTAACTCCTCGATACGCTCAACTGAAGTCATCATAGTTTCGACCTCAGTCCATTGTCTCATACCTTAAAGAAAGAGATCACAAAATTAATTGATTAAAGAAACAGAATGGTTGAACGGTATTTCTAAAATAAATTTTATTCGTGAGAAATTGTTTTCTTTGTTTTACTCACCCCATTGAATCCCAAAAGATAATCCAATGGCAGAAGTAATAACTAGTCCGACTGAGCTTCCGTTCAATGAGTCAATGGCAAGTAGACATGTAAGGACAACCAGACCAGTAAAAATGAAGGACATTGTGTTGATGAGTGTGATAAAAAAACGAGATGAGGCGATCCATGTGAAATAAGCAGAGGTATGTTCATCTTGATATAAATCAAAGGTATCTTTGAATCTTTCTTGCACTCTAAAAGCTCGTATTGTCGTAAGACCATACAATGATGATGAAAGGTGGTTAAAAACAGGAGTTTTAGTTACTCCTTCAAGGCGTTTAACATCCCGGGCGATATTGACATATCGCGATCTGAAGTAGAAACAACATAATAATAAAATAGCGGCAGGACCGATTAAATACGGGCTTATAAAAGCCATAAGAATTAGTGAGGCAAAATTGTTGCTCAAAATGATCACAGTGTCAAAAAATGTGGAAGGTAGGAAATCATCGACCATTCCCATATCTCGAGAAACTCGATTCAATACGATTCCAGGAGGGTTATTGTCAAAAAACGAGATCGGTGCACGCACAATGGCATGGAAAAGACGATTATGTAACTTGATTGATGCTCGCATACACACAGCAAAGAAAGCGAAATTTCGTGTACAGCACCAACAAAATAAAACAACAGTTATACAGGCTAAGAAGATGATATTATCATTTTGTGACAAATCATCAACAAAATTTGTATGTTCAAAAGTAGCATTGGGTTGAGCTGTTTGTTGAGCTTGGAAACGACCTTTCCTCTCAGCAGAATCAGCCCAAAGTGAAAAATAGTATTCAACAAAACTAATAAGAAGTTCAGCTCCTAGTATATAAAGCACCCAAAATGGGAAAAGAATAGCACTGATTCCGGCACAGATATAAGTCCATAAAAGATGCTTGCTGACTTTGATACCTGCCAGTTCGTGGACACCTGGACCATCATCGTCAGCTTCAGTAGGTAAATTTTCGACTTTTGGTAATTCATCAGCAGTCTCAGTACAAACTGAGGCTGTACTACCACAAACATCTGGATTAATAAGAGATGATGTTCTTGATCGAAGACTGGATCTTGAGGAAGATAATCCGATGATCTTGGGAGTCTTGTCAGGAGTCTCTGAAACTTTGTGCTCTAATTCCAGAACTTGACTGTATTTGATGAAATCCGAGCCTTTATTTAGCAACTCCATGTAATCACCAAAACAAACTTGTTCACCATTACGTATAAGTAAAATAGAATCAGCGGATTTCATGAATTGCAATTGATGAGTAACTAAAATGACTATTTTGTTTGATAAAAAGTCTTTGATACTTTTTTCAAAAATATGCTTGGCAACAGGAGCATCAACTGCAGACAATGGATCGTCTAAAAGGTAAATATCGGCTCTAGCATAAAGAGCTCGCGCCAAGTTTATTCGTGCTTTTTGACCACCACTGAGTGATGCACCACGATCACCAACAACAGTTTGATCACCAGATGGAAGAATTTCTAAATCTCGTTCCAAAGCAGAGACAAAAATTACTCGTTTGTATCTTGATGCTTCAAAATCATTGCCAAATAAAATGTTATCTCTAACGGTTCCTGAAAAAAAATAATAAATTAATGAGACTAAATTATTGATATAATCCAAAAATGCTTCTACAGCTAAATATTAACCTGCGAATATCCATGATTGTTGGCAAGCATAAGATACTGAACCAAGTACCTCAGCTTTGCCGGCTTTTGCGGTAATTTCGCCTAAAATTGACATCAATATAGATGATTTACCAGATCCTACAGGACCAACAATGGCAATCAATTTTCCTGGAGATGCATCAAAGGAAATATTTTTCAGTAATGGCTCTTTGTCTTCACGCCACGATAGTGTAACATTATTATAAGAAACTTTCGATTTCTTAATACCAGCACCGCCAAGACTCCTACTCAGGTTACCAGATGATTCATATTCCGGTAAAAGTAGAAAGTCTCTTATTCGTTTGATAGCGATAAAAGATTCAGCTCCAGTAGAGATTCCTAGCGGAATGAAGATGGTGATTGAACTTTGAAGCTGTCTTATAAGAGACATTGCAACGAACACGGTTCGAGCACTTAATTGATTACCAAGCATTACAAACGATACAAGAGTTAAGAACATAATCAATTTTTCAGCGATCGTTCCGAGACCAAGATTTAGACCCCTTAGATATGCCGCCCAGCGAATCTTTGATACTTCTCGTTTACGAGCTAAATCAACCAATAATGTCAAAGGCTTTTCCCATGCATACATCTTGATAACTCGCATGGCTGGAATGAATTCATTCATTAATCGTATACGATCGTCAGTTAGGAATGCGCCTTTTTCTCGAAGAGCTCCGAAAGCTTTTCCCATAAGTGTTTGGAACGGAATATACAGGAAAAGGACTAAAAGTCCAATTATAGTTGATATATTAAGCATTGGCCATAGAATGATTATACAAATAATGACTTCAAGAGGGCCTTGAATCAAAAAGAAGGGAAACTCCGAAGCAAGATCGAAACGTGAAACATCACTTGAAAGTAAATTAACTATTTGGCCAACAGTTGTCTCTCCAAGAGATGCTTGAGAGAGACGTAAAGACTTTTGATAAATTAAACGACTACAAGCGACTCTTACATCAATACCACATTTGCGCGCTAAAAACCAGTACATATTGGCAACGTAAGTATTGAAGAATTGTGTACCAACAACACCAGCAGCGGTCAGATAAATTTTCCGTTTTATTTCATATGAATGATCTTTTTCCATTTTGTATTGGTATAATGCCTCTATCAGGTAACCCATGAAAACTGTCTGTGCTAGATGGGCTATACTCTGTTAAAGAGACGAAAAAAGTTCATGAAAAATAAAGTAATCAAATGGAATGTGCTATTTATTATGCAAAAATGCAACTCAAGATATTGTTCATCCAGGATAATCAATTAACCAGATCTAATCTCGAAATACATCGTATTAATTTCAAGGTAAATAAAATATGATCAGAAAAGAGTAAACTGAAAGCTTCTAATTTCAGCTTGATTCAAGCCCGCAAAAGTCATAAAACATACTGGTACTGACAAAGGTCAGCTTGTTGAATTAATAAATATGACTTAACTCAAACATTGAAAATCAATGAGTGAAATTAATCAATGAGTGAAATTAATCAATGAATCAAAAAGAAATCTGACTTCATATGTAACTCAATATTGAGCTGATTAAAGTGAGTGTAAAATACATTGATCTGTGATAATAATAGCAATGAGAAATGTTGAGAGTCAACCAAAGATCGAACTAAATTATGGTCAATTAATGTGTTTAAGTAAATTGCTTAAATTACTGATTTAAAGTATTAATAATTCATCATAGAAGGTGTTAAATGTCAATATTCAATATATTGATACTGTATATTGTAACAGTTGACCGATTGAGCTCATTCAGATCTAGATCTCAGAAGGTTTTTCTTGTGACACCCTTTATTCAACAAGGAAAATCAATTTTGCAGATAATTGATGAACAAAACAGCTAATTAAAAGCTTCATTGAGAGTTAGACTTGACAAGACAAAGCAAGGATAAAAAATCCACTATGAAAAAGTTGACAAATAATCAACTTAATAGTAACACAAATAAGTTATTCTGAAAAGAGATAATGTAATTAAGTAAAGATAACATTAAACTTCCATTATTGACTAACATTATTAGTGCACATGTAATAGGCACCGACTAAGTAGCAATCATTTTATTTTGAAGTGATTTGTTACTAGTCGGAACATAAATCTCAGAAATCAATAACCATAAGAGTGAGGTTTGATTATACAATTGTACAAGTATTGAAAAACTATTTAGACAGACAATGGTACAAACGCACTCAATAAAAAGTATGTTAATTTCGAGTGTCTTTACAAATCTTCTTACCGAACTGAAAAGCAGAATAAAGGTAAATGAGTAATGCCAGCCAATTGTCCTGATTATTGTCCATCCTAGGCTAGGTTGACCGCCAGTTTTCAATTTTTTCAGCTCTTCGTTCCATTGCCTACACAGAAAAAATTATATGTATTGTTAGAGATGATTTCAAGGAAACAAAAGTTATCATAAACTAAAATCAGTAAACAAAGGAATAGGCAATTAACGTTGGAACCGGAATCAATTTTTCTGGTGAAAAGTTTGTTTACATAGGCTTCAATAGGAAGCTACCAGCTACTAATGAATTGTGAATCCAATGATACTTACTTCTCAATTTTCTCCCCAATCCTTTCTGATTGATCATACTTTGGACATTGTTCAAGATCATTTGTTTTGATTCGCTTCTTTTGAAATTCCAGATAGAAACTAACGAGCCAGCTTGAAAGAAAAACGAATCAGAAAATTAAAAGTTAAAATTACTTTACATGCATTTGACCACAAGCATTCAAATAATGTCAGACAAGTCTAGAAGCAGCAATATAATGGCCAGGAAAAATACAATAATTATGAGACTTAAAGAATTGGTTGAACACAATACTTACTAGAAAAACAATTTTGATAAACTGCTAGCTTGATCGTATGATGATTTTTTGTAAATGGTTCCTTGTTGAGCTACCATTTTGTGGTTCGTGAGTATGTTTTTTACGCTTCAAAATATCAAGAGGTTTATACGAAATAGTAAACAAGAAAACACTTGTTGATTTTTTGTTATAATTTGATGTACACATTAATAACCATTGCACAATGAAAATAAGCCAAAAGATACTCGAACCAGAAGATGCATAAATAACAGGTTTTCACTAAGAAAGTCCACTATGAAAATGGATAGAAGGCATTAAAAGTGAAAGGGTATCATGATTACCGAAGACTAAAGATTTATTGATTCAGACAATTCAATAACCATTTGATGATAAATATAGCACCATTAACACAGATCAGTCTTCAAGATTAAATGTTGAGTTGACACTAAATTTAAAGATACAGTTGCACTAGACATGGCTCCACCTGAAGTGAAAAGGTTAGGGTTGGCTAAAGTACCAAACATGTGGATGCAGCATAAAAAAATTATCAATTAATTGATGGCGCTATACTTAACAATGATTATTTATGATTGGTTTACTTTAATCGTTTCCATTGATATTACTTTCAACACTGTTCAACATAGTTTCTTGAGTTTATCAACAGCTGATGGAACATGCTCAATTCGAAATGTTCAAATGGTTATTTTTAAATAGGATAGAGTTTTATCTGGATAGATTGATTCTGATCCTTTTCTGACTCTTATCAAACTACACTAGTAGTCAGGGTTAAGTTAATAAAATCGGAGATTTTTTTCATAGTCGCCATCTAACAAGAAATAAAAGTACCTTTAAGATCGAACTTAATTTTTCAGATTTCTATTGTTTAGTGTCTCTTAAAACGGTAAATTCTCGAGATGGCGACACTTGAAAATTAACTTACAGTGAATTCGCATTGAATTCATATTGTTTTAAGGAAGAAAACCTTTGCTTTAAAAATGAAAAAGTTAAGTTGTTAAGAGGTGCGATTATACTAATCTGACTTCAGATTGAAATAAAGAAGCTCAAGTTTGAAAAAGTGGAGATTTAGAATGAAATTTTAATTTTCAATGGAAACTTTTTGCAAGCTGATTGAAACGTATTTCAACATGTTTCTCCAATAATTTTCACAATCCTCAGCAGAAATAACTTGCGATGCATTTTCGATTGCGTTGAAAACTTCATCAGCAGTAGATGGAGACAATCTTTTTACATAAAATTTAAATTGATTGAAAAGGTTTTCAATTGGATTCAGGAATGGGGAATACGGCGGAAGAAAAATAAGTTCATGATTTTTTTCCAAAATCATTTCTTCTATCTGATTATTATGATGAAATGGAACATTATCCATGATCAGATAGTGTTTTTTCACAGATCCATTTGGCAAATATTCCAAGAATTGTTTGATGAAATCAATGAAATCGATTGCATTATATGATTTTTCCTGGGCTTGATAAAATTCAACCCCAGTTCGAGACATGGCGCAACAAACTGAATAATTCTTTCCTCTTATTGCTCGAACTGTAACATTAGCTCTTTTACCGATTTCCGAACGTCCATAGCTTGATCGACAATGAAGAGCAATTCCAGTTTCATCAATAAATATTGTTGAACTTTGATCAATTTGCTCCATAAATTTCTTTGCATAATTGAATCTGGTCTCTATTGTTGATGCACAGTTTCTCCTGAGTGGAACTCGAGAAATTTTTTTGACAGAGAAATGTAATTTATCCAAATAGCTAAATACTGTAGTTGTGCTAACTTTGATTTGAAATTTTTCTTCGACTCGGTTAGCTAAGTCTTCCAAAGTAAGCTGACAATTTTCATCCAACCAACTTTTCATTTCATTTTTCTGGAGCTCATTAAGCTTAGATTTTCGATGTCCTCGTTTTCTTTTGATACTTCCAAATTTTTTATATGTTTGAACGACACTATTTACTGTAGCCGACTTGAGATCCAACATGTCACTGATGAATTTGATTCTTTTTCCTTCTTCATACAATTTGATGATTAAATTTCTTTCAGAATCAGAAATACGTCGATATTTCACTGGCTGAATTTCACTTGAAATATTCATTTTAAACAAGGTTTGAAAAGCTATTTTAATTCACTTCAACTATGGTCAAAATAGACTAACTCATTCCTAAATTCAACTTTCCTTTTATTCTGAATCTTGAATTCATTCCGAAAACAGATTAGGCTAAGCTCAATCGCTAAATAGCTTAACTTTTTCATTTTTAAAGCAAAGGTTTTCTTCCTTAAAACTATATGAATTCAATGCGAATTCACTGTAAGTCTGACCCTTTTTTGTTAACTTAACCCTGACCACTAGTGTATTCATAAATCTAGGATCAGTAATTTACTAAAAAAAGATCATTGAATTACTTACAATGTATATCCAACTTCTCATCGATATAATCAGAAAAATTATTACCTTTAAGTTTGATTAGAAGTCTGAATTAAGTCATCTGATTATTTTAGTCGAATAATTTTATTAATTCTCATTTGACAATGAAAAATATGATTAAAAGAGATATAATGATATCATGAATAGAGTCGGAGTTGATTTTTAGTTTCTTTATGCAGATTTTAATATTTGGATTACAATAAGAATTATATTCCCATTTGTAATGGCGTAAACTCAGTTATTGTGTTGTTAATAGACAGATAATTTACTGTTTTTGAACCTTTAATTCTGGTTCGGATGATGTTTGGTTTAGTTGATGATAGTTTGGTTTAAATTGGTTTGAACCATGTTTTATAACCAATGTGAAGCAATAATTTTGCTTGAGATGATTGAAAAGAAACTTTTTTGCATGAATTTATTGTAATATTGGAAACAGAAACACAAAGAATTGAATCAAATATATTTGAGAATGATGATGAATCGAAGGAAGACTGAATTGAAACAATTGATTAAATGGTTAGATGCTTCAACGTTCACTTGACGGTACAGTTACTTCCAGTTTGGGTTGTATTTTACAAGCACAATGATGTGGAGCGGCCACATATCCCCATTGAGGCGCTTCATCACCAGGCTTCTTGTGTAACATGTAAACCCATCCATTGCGCTCTGTACATTCACTATTGTACAATGGTGAAATACCGACGCATGATGAGGCTAAAGATATCAAAAAAATTCATTCATATTACAGGTTGTATTTCATATTGAAGGTTTCAAATTAAAACCAATTAACTTTATTAATCAAAATATTATTCATCGTTTTCAATAAGATTAAGCCATCTTTTAGGCAACTTATCAAGACCTGATCTCAAAATGTCGTTGTTACAGTCGTCGAAGAAGCGCTTGCGGCCATTTTCGAGTTCGACTTTTGAACTGAACTAGTAGTAAAGGTTGACTATTGTGCGAAAAAGGCGGAGCCTATTTTTGCCCCCAAAATGAGGGGAGCGCATGCGCAGAAGCGAAAAAGAGTTATTTCCATTGTAGAATGCTTATCAAGTTGCCCCGGTCTTGAATTTGATATTATTTTAATTGTTCTTCTATCTTAAATGGGTTTTCCCATTTAATATAATTATAATCAATGAATTAAAGC
Organism: Tetranychus truncatus; assembly: GCA_028476895.1. Taxonomy (NCBI): domain Eukaryota; kingdom Metazoa; phylum Arthropoda; class Arachnida; order Trombidiformes; family Tetranychidae; genus Tetranychus; species Tetranychus truncatus. Next base: position 11,343,606 of record CM052062.1, read on the forward strand.
TACACATTCCGATTTCTAAATCGCTTCCAAGTATTTTCGATAGAACTAACTTATACTAATGATATTCTTTTTCTTGATTGATTCTTTCATCATTTTATTTGCAGAGTAATTTCTGAATTATTTTCCAGAAGAGATTAGCTAGAGATGAAAGAATTACTGAATACTCAGCATATCAAGTGTTTGGATTATTCACTCGCATTAAATGATTAACTCCACACCTAGGTTCATCGTTATACTTAAACTCCTTTTGGACCTAAATTAAGTGCTGCAAAGTAATAAGCTAATCTTAATGCACTTAGTTTTCGAAACTGAGGCTTCTTTCATCATCTAGTTTACAGGTGTTATTTTTCATATTAGATTAACCAGATGTTAAAACTTTAACGGTCAGTAGGCCACACACTTACTTACAAATCTTGAAATCCTGACAACTACTAGGACTATGAATCCCTTACCCGAAATGTGTTCTCATGCTGATTGTGACACTTATCTCAGCAGAGAAGAAAGAGTGAAATGCGAGTGCTATCGTATTCAAACTTTCTATTGTGATTTCGAACAATGGCCAATTGGCTTTGAAAAGATTTACGAGCTAGCAGCCGATGGATTTTTCTACACCACTTTGGGTAGAATAGTTGAATGTTCCTTTTGTGGATGGCTGTACAACGCTCCCTTGCAAATGGACTTGCACTGGTACGAACATCGTAAAGCCAGACCAGATTGTCCTTTCGTGAATGGGAAAGATGTAGGTAACATAAAGTTCCCTTGTAAACTCATGCCAGAGCCAAGAAAAAAGAAATTTGGAAAGTTGCCAGAGACCAAACTTCCAGCAGATACTCCTGCTCCACCTGACACTGAAGCACCAACATCCTTATGTTCTTTCAACGATAAAGAATATGAAGGAGATGTACCTGAAGGTCTTATACTTTCTGAAGGACACTCTACTGGTCAGGATGAGACTCTCCAGCATGAAGCTCTCGAAGGCTGGAAGAAGTCTGAGCATGTATTAGCCTGCTCATATTAGTATTATTCAAAAGGTTGGCTCCATATGAAAGAGCATACTGTGAACCTTGCAATCCTTTATCACCTACAATCATACTTTCGGAATACGGTCGTAAGAGAACAATGGATGCAAAAATCGTCTGTTTCTCCACTGGTTACCATGCATGTGATGAGTTTGTGGGTATATGCCATCGAACCATCCAACGGAACTTCACAGAACACAAAACTCGGATGGAAACATTCAAGGATTGGTGTCTTGAACATGTAGTTCCTGCTGAAAAACTTGCAGAAGCAGGATTGTTCATGCTAAGGCTTTTCCAAACTGTGGATGGGTACGAAAAACAAAAGGCGTACCATTCGTGGAAGAGCATTGCAAAGACAATTTAAATTTTGTAAACTAAATGATTCAATTTCTAATCAGCAGTTTCCTTTTCCGTTTTTCCTAACCAAATGATAAAGGGCGGATCTCGAAATTTAACCCTGCTACTGCGCATGAATGCGCACTTCTTTTTTTTTACTTACTTCCGAAATAAAAGCTTTGAAACAATCATTCTCTTTCGAAACTTTGTGTTGTTCACTTCAATTGACTCTCTTTACTCGTGCTTAATTTACTTTTTTTTTAGAATGTCTATGTGCAATCCACCACACATGGCTTCACTATCTGAGCGACTTGGTAGTTTTCTAACTATGAGATCACTCTTGGAAGATTGGGGTCTCAAGTGGAATGAACGTTCAGGACTTGCTGAGGACGGGTTCTTCCATACAGGAGAGAATAGAATGATCAAATGTGCTTTCTGCTCCTTGGAACTTAACGTGTTATTTATTCCAGGTTTTCATCTTGTTCAGCATAGGATGGCTAGACCAACATGCAAATTCGTGGTTGCTAAAGATGCTGGTATTGCAATGAATAGCATTAGAAGTGATATTCATCCGATTTTCGGTGATTTTGCAGCGAACTCACAAGATTTATGGAAAGCTTATACCGAGTTAAATGTTGTGAATACGGATGATGAAAGTCTCCTGGTATTCAAAGACGATGATAGCTTTCAACGTATCATAAAGATTGATATGATAACAAGTATGCTACCTCACCCTAAACACCATAAACCGAGGCGAAGACAATCTCATGGAATTGAAAGAGTTAATGAAATAATTGCTCAAGCGAATGTTTTCAACCGAATGGTACATTTTCAACGCAAACTTCATGCCGGTAGCAGTCCAAAAACTTATCGTATCAAGGAGGACTACACTCATACAAACGGTCTACAACTAGATAAGAGAATAGTTGGTATCTCCAGAGTATCTCTTCTTATCCTAATAGAAATTCACTTCATTATGTACACGGAAGCTATACTACATACGAGCAGAGATTGGTTACTTTCAAATCTTGGCCTATGAAGGAAATATCTCCTCCAGAAAAGCTAGCTGAAGCAGGATTTTTCTATTCAGGGTTATTCGACATTGTTCATTGTTACCATTGTGATGGAGCTCTACAAAACTGGCAGATTGGAGACGATCCTTGGGCAGTCCATGCCAATGCATTTCAAAACTGTGCCTTCATTTATATAAAACGAGGGAAAAGATTTTTAGGTGACTGTAAAAATGACTACATAAACAAACCTCATTTCGAGGATCAACCGGAGGCAGGTATAACCAGCATTTCACGATTCACATGTAAAGTTTGTTTAACAAATGAAATAGGCTGTGTGCTATATCCATGCTCACACTCAGTAACTTGTAATGAATGTACTCTGAAAATCAAGTCATGCCCTTTATGCAGAGCAGATATCAAAAGATTATTGAGACTTTATTTAGTTTCATGAATTTTACTTGCTGAATAAAAAAATGAATCAATTTATCATATACAAAATTCATGTCTTCATTTTTTTTGAAGCCCGTAAATACAAGCTTGCTTGTATGGAAAACAAGTACTTTTGCAGTCATATCAGGTAGCTTGAAGTAAGCAGCTGGATAAATTTCAGGGAAATATTGTAAATACTTAGGAAACTTATTTTGCAGTGAAGCTAAATCAATCTTTTCTTCCATATCACAGCTAGCAATGTTGATGTTTGAATGAGGTTAAAATTTAATTCTACAACAGTCTCATGCTTTAGACATGCGTGTAACAACCCTATCATTAGATTTCGTATGCCTACTGAAACTGCTGATGAAATCCTTGAATGACTTTTTCATCATTCTAGCTTTCACATACGAAATACAAAACTCACCACATGTCTTAGATTCTGGATGTTGCAGGCATCTTCCATTCCATTGTAACTTTCTATTTCGATATATTTTTTGAAATTCAGGGTAGATAGGAGGGACACCGAAAGAATCGAAATACTCACACTCATAACGAGTGCAACGAAAAGCAACCCAGTGAGTACCTGGTTGCGAGGCTTTGTCGGTGTTGACAATTATATAGTAGGGGTAATAATTTATTTCAGGAATCCTATCTCGCGCAAATACTCCTGCAAAAGCAGGGAAATCAGGGACACGTAGCAATCTCAAAATCAAACATTTATCTTTATTAATTGTAATCAGTTGTTACATTTCTCTCTCCGTCAATTTCAATCAAATTATCAAACTCACAGTAGAGCAGTACATCAATCACTTCAGTGATAGGCTTTTTGAAACGCAAATAAACCCTTAATGTACCTCTTTTTATAGAGTTCGAATCGCCAACAACACCGCATCCATTAGACAGATCGGGTGCAAAGTTGAAACCAAAAATTGTCTTTCCATTGCTGAATTCCTCTCTTGTAATATCAATAGTAGTCTCTGTAGAGTTCATGTTCATACTCTGAAATAGTCCATTGTATTCTTTAACATATAGATTATTAGCGAAATCAGGTTGGTATGCATTTGAGGGATACTGAACACCATCATAGTAACACGCTGCATAGCATATGTCATAATGATTGAAAAGAAAGGGGTCAAGTAATCTGTTCCCATTATATGCGGCATTTGAAACACATGATACGAAAACGCGTCTTGGTAACTGTCCTATCACAATATTATCGAGCATAGCGTCCATTGAGCCACTTGGTATTGCTATCTGCTTCAATTCGATCCGTGTCACTGGATATTTAGCTGATGCTATAGCAAGAGCCTTAGTGTGTGCTGTGAGAAGAAGGATTTGCTCGCAGTCTGTGCACAAATAATGAACAGTCCAGGAGTTTCAAATTTAAATTATAACCAATAGGATAGTTCATGAAAAAATCAACAGTATGAGGTATAATTTTTATTTTCAAATCACAACCACCAACAAGAGCTTTTCCCTGGAATGTTAAATCTATATGCAATCGTCCATACAGATCTACAACGTTACTTTTTGAACCCCCATTAGCAGGTTGAAAGACATTCCTCCGTTTAGCAATATCATCCATCCATAAGCATGATGCAAGATGTGATTTTTTTGCACCTGCAGAAAACCCTAAAAGATTGTCGAAATAAGCGCGGTAGGCATATAAATTATTTGCCATGTTCACCTCTTTGTTTCCAATTGATAATGTCACCTCTTTAATCATAGAGTGAAGTAAGTTATTGGTGGGTGTTATTGTTTTCCAATCTTCTGCACTCAACGGTTTTGCATCATTTTTTTCAACCTCGATTTCAAATTTCACATACATGTAAGTTTCATGCAAGAGAATATACTCGTCATTAGATGTTGGTATATGAAAGTCAATGTGGCTGTTTGCATCCAATGCTGATACGGGTCTATGTTGAGTTTCATATCCTCTTTCAATCGATTTTTGTGTAGCTGGCACTGTAAATATATCGAGTTCAGGAAGAAAAGCTTCACTTGAAAGTTTATGTATCGGATTCATTTTAGAAAGTCGTATGTTTCACGCTTTGCACTTCTTTTTAGGCGTTCAACTCCAGAACCAGATTGATGATCTTCTTTTCTTGGTAGTTTTCTTTTTATAGCCTCTTTAACTACCTCGTTAACAGTGTCAATAACTCTATTAGTTGCTGATGTCTTTATATCTTCTAGAATGGCTTTACCAGTAACTAACGCTTGCGACCCTAAATACCTCAAAATTGGTAGAATATGCGTTGAAAATACACGTCCGAAAAAACCAGATCCTCTTTGATACTTTATACCAGTATATGTTTGAATCGGTAATCCATCACCAGCTTGCTTTAAATAATAGCTTTCCATTTCTTTCTGAAATGTAAAGTTACTGATACTCGGCCAAAACGGAAGTCCATATCCTTACCCGTATCATCCTTTATATTGATTTCCATTCTATCTATTTGCGTCGTGGAAAGTGGTCTATAGTAAGGTTTCGTAAATGTCATATTAACATCATCTCCATGCTTAACCTGGCTAGTTATAGGTATAGATCTCAATAAGTTGGCATACATATTGCCAACAATCGATGGTGCAACTATATCAGAATATATCAGCAGTGAATGTATACCAGCATTCATATCAGTTCCATAAGCTCTCTTCGGCTTAAACTCATACAAATCAGATTCAACTAGAGTGAATAAGCCAACATTCTTTGAGAGATCCTCTTTCTCCGAAGTATCGAATCCTAACATAGCTTCGAGTTCATACCCTAAGTGTATGAGTAGGGGTAGGCCACGCTCATCTTTATACCCCTCTTTCTCCACGAAGTATCTGCCTTCTTTCATGGTTAATGAGTGTGATATTTCATCATAAACGAGAAGAGGAAGAATGGTGCGTCCATCTGCCCATTCATCTCTTATGGATTCGTTTATTGTAAGCACAAGATTTTGAATAGAAGCATAGTAAGATGGTTTTATTTTTTCCATTCTTTTACCATTAAGTACTTGAACTGGGTTATAGAGTGTGAAATAAGGTGTTTGCTGCACGTTAAACCAGCTTTTTGTATATGTTACTTCAGTGAGAGCTACTTCATAATTTTCGAATAAATGCAATGGAGAAGGCAAATACGTTGTAAAATCTGATATTTTATTTTCAGATACATTAAATATATTGCTTGGTAAAGTGAGATAAAATGAATTCATGTTGATACAATAAATGCAAATCAAAATTAGTACGGAATGAATATTTAGGGTTTCAAAACAGTATCATTAACAGCATTGACTGCAATGTTGCTTTTTATATTCATCTTAGGGGTTGGTAGAAGACAACCAAGGGAAATAGATAGTAAAGAAATCCAAAGCTTTTGGTCACCTAAATTTAATGATAAATTCACAAGAGAGGCAACAACTATGATGAGAAGAGTAGAAATTTGACCAATGAATAGAATCATTTTTGATCCATTCAAGTTAATGTCTTCAGGTCTTCCAAATTGATCCATGAGTTATAAGTTGCAGGGTAGCCTAACCATTTAACAAAGTATTGTATCTTTCCTTTATATATTCTCCTTCTTATAACCTTTTCCACTCTATGTAAATCTGCGTTTACACTCTGTAATTCTTTGTCATAGAATTTCTTATCTTTAATCGAATTTCCATTATGATCCATTATTTCATAGACAGCATTGTCTTGATTCCTATCGATAGAGTCTATTTTATAAATTTGATCAGTCCAATCAGGGTAAAAAGCTTTATCGAATGGTCCCAGTTTGTATTTCATTCTAACCTCCTGTCCTTCTTTAAGTTTCGGACTTGGTTTATTTTTCGTATACAAGGCACGCAAAGATTCCAGTCCATATATGTTCTTGAAAACTACATCAGCGTTATTTTCGTTAACTTCAAGTGGCGCCATTTTGATTGTTCTATGATAACGTTTGTTATAACCCATAATCAATAATTACAGAACCTCTGTGAATTTACGAGTACCTTTTGCAGTGAAAAACTTGAAAATTTTACTTTTTTATGTTCTATTGAATCTCTCAGTCATGGCACAGCACATATCTCTATTGCTAGTGTTGAAACGTATATTGTTATCTTTCAATAATTTTTGAAAATTCAGATTCACAAACTCTTTTCCTTGATCTGTACGAAGTGAAACAGGCTTTCTCATTTTGAATAGGTCAGCAAATACCTTTGTCACAGCAGCGGCTGTTTTTCGTTTTATGGGAAACGCCATGCGTATTTACTGAAAGAGTCAATGATTGTTATAATATACCTATGCCCGTTATTTTCATGAGAAAATTCTTGCATTTCAACAAGATCAGCTTCCCATTGCTCATCAATAGAGCTAACAATGATTTTATTTCTGATGAAATTTCTTCTGACAGGTTTATGCAGTGTATATGTTAACTGAGATTTAAACCATTCTACAACTTCATCTTTCTTGATTGATCCATTGATCTTTTTTGCTTCTTGGAAAAGTTTATCAGCAGATGAGAAACTTGCTGGATTCTCAGGAGTGTAATATATTTCAGATAATAATTTTTCATTCGTGTATCTTGATCCATTTCTTGGCGTTTCTCAAGTTATATGGGCTTCGCTCCTGCAGTCTTTTGACTTTCTTTTGCTTCCCCTTAGTTGTCCTTGTTTTCAAAGACTGATTGCCTTCAGGTGTCTGAAAAGGTGATTCTGTATAAGTTAATATTTGCTGGGTAGATTCCGGAGGTGTCGTGTATGTTGAGAATGATTGGGTTGAAGATGAATTTTCAGTCGGTATACTTCCACTTGAATTCAATTCAGAATCACTTTCATAATCAGCATTAATATTAGGAAAAGCAATAGATCTGCTTATACTACCCTTACGCTTATCAGTTGTTGAAGGTTTAAGAGAAATTTTTCTTCTTATGGATTTATTAGTTATAGTTGAAGGCTTCACACCACAGTTCTTTAGTACTTGTAAAAACTCCGTAAAACCAGGACATTGATTTCCTTCAGTGACAACTGAGTGAACCAAATCAACTATGTTTGTTCCCTGAAGGGGCTTTTTCTGATAGATTAATCTACCATACAAGTCATATGCTCCTTTAAGTGCAAGCTTGAGTGCAATGATAGTGACTTGATTTATCAGAAACTTAGAAGGAATTGAAGTTATAATTTCTTTGTTATTCTTTTTTATTGTTTTTGAATTCTTCTTTGGATTGCAGCTTGGTTCAATTGCACCCCCACTTTGGGTTGAAACATCTCCACTTGAGTTTATCTCGTAAACTTTCTTTGATATTTCAGCCATTGAGTAGTGAAGAGATTATAGATAACACGGTTGGTACTATTATAGGCAAATATCCTCCGAATTGAGTGATGTGTTTTAGTCTTCTAGTTTTGGCTTTATCTTTCACAATATCAACGATTGATTTTTTATGGCGTCTGAGTTTAGCTTTCTGTTTTTCATCTAAGGGTATGTTCTTGTGAACAAGATTTACAGAGATTTCCTTAACTGCTTTATATATTTGCGGATTTCTTTTAAAGTAGTCTGATAAGAACTTTTGTCTGAGCTTCAATCTTTTGATTTTCGCAGCAACATTTAGAACTGAAAGCGAATCTTTTAACTCACTGGAAATCATATTTCGTAGACAGTTACTGTAGGGTTATTCTTATGAGTGACAAGAATTTTAGCTTGTATACGAAGATTTTCAGGAGTTTTAGGTGTTAAATCAACCTTTAAATAGCTATAAGGTTCTTTTGTAGCATCTTTATATGCTTGAATGAATTTTCTGGACTTGGTAGGATACAGCTGTCTCGCAAGGCAATAAATTTGAGATTTATCTCTCGAATTTTTCATAATGACCATATACTGACAGTTGAGGCTTATACCTCTCATATTTTTTGCTTGATGAAATATATTTTGTACGATGAATATAACACTTATATGCATATGATGACTCCCTTTCGTGAATAAATTCAGTAAGCGATTATCAGCTCCTAGTTCATTCATCAAGTCATCAACAACAATAAGTTCATATGATTCAGGGTCTTCAACTAACCCGCCATGATATACTATACCGCCATTGCTTTTGTATCGATCTTGCATATGACCATGGCACCAAATAATTTTTGGAGAGGATGATAAACCTTCGATCATGTTCTTATGATTTTTCAGTATAGATTCTACTAAAACTGTCTTACCACTTGAAGTTGGACCAGCTACCATGCATGTGAAAGGATGTAAAAACTTATGAAAATTCATGATATCAAACAAAATTTATTCGGAAAAAGAGCACAATTTAGAGCATTCTAGGTACACAATGACTTCTTTAAATATCTTCACTCTTTTCTTTGTCTTTTACGTTGTCCTTTTCCATCTAGATTTTCAACCTTCCATTCTTCACGGATACGAGCTCTAACGTGCATCAAAGCAAGGCCAACCATGTTTCGACCAGACCATTTTCCTGGATTTTCAGTATTCCCATCTTCCTTATCGAGACCACATGAATACCAGTCATCTTCTTTGCGACAGAATACAATCAATCTGGAACCTGTTGAAAGAAGCATCTTTCTCATCGCAGGACGGACTTTAGATTTTGCATAACAGCCATTAGTTAGATGAGGAAATAGGTGTTCTTTAAAATGGTCATCCAAATTTTCAAATCTTTCCTTCTCAATTCGAACCCAGTTCCAGATATATTGATCAACACTAGGGTACGCTAGATCATTTTGAACAACAAAAGAACAACTTTCATCGGTTGGTGAAAGAAGGTTCCATTCCTTATCTTGCGATCCAAATTTGAAGATAGAAAAGTCTGGTTTATATTCGCTTCCATCTTCACACGATTGTTGTGATGTCGAGGCTCCATCACTCAATTCATTTCGGCTTTTACAACTGATATGATACCAAGTATTGCCAGGATAGCGTTTACGGGGTTGCTCATTTGATTCACTCATTTTTCAAAATATTTTTAAAAATAAAATAGCACAATAAGTTAACACTGAGTTAAGGACAGTTTTGCAGACTGGAAATATAATGATTAAGAAATACAATGTGGGGTTCTTAAATACTGATTTCCACGGGAGCTCAGAGTGACTCCTTAATTTTTCCTAAGACACTATTGGTTGGATGAAAAATGCAACGCATGCACATAGAGTAAAAATGAGAGTTGCTTATCAATGTATACGCCTATCTTTTCTTAAACCAAATTGCAGGAAACGGATGTTGCAATGAAGAAATTTTGCAAAAAATGCGCTTTCCGAACATTTTTACTATGTTTTATACATTATTCTTCTATTTCAGTTACACTTTGTACATAATTTGAAAGAATTCAAAATAAAATACATGTTATTCCAATGCAAGAGTGTTTATTTTGACAATTCATGAAAAAAGAGGATACATTTCATCATCTTTTGAAAATAATATCCGTAAATTGTATATATTTCAATAGAAAACGCACCAATTTTTCAATGTTTGTATCCATACGGCCGAGTATTATTTCCTTCAATCCTGCTCTTCTCTGAAACTGCTCGATATATTTTTTCAAAACATCTGGTACGAACAATATGAGTGAACTTATTCGAGGTGATGTTTGATTGTTGAACGAGTACCTCATCTTGCTGCCCATCAATGTAGTTCGTTATCATTTGAACCAGTCTTTCAATAGTTATTATATCTAGAGCAGCGGCTGTGAGTTTGATCCCTTTCACTTTTATCGTAGCCTTGACCTCTCCATTAGGGCCAGTGCTTTCAAAACCATAATTTTTGGGGCCCAATGTTACGAATTGAGTGCATTTCCATCCTGGGTCTATCTCATCAGTCAACTCTCCAAGATAATCTCCACACTTTATTTCTGGGTCTCCATCTTTTTCAACAAATACTACACTGTCTGTATCGAAATAAAGTACACGGCCTTCTCTGTGATTTTCAATTTTCTGTATCAGTCTGAATAATTCCAATTGAGCATAAGTTGTAACAAAACTAGCAACTGCAATATTTGTTTTGCCTGGATTTACTTTTTCTATTGACTCTTCATTGAATTTATGTTGAACTACGATTGTATCTTGATTAGCCTCAAATAGACCTGTTGTTTCATATTCAGGGTTATTTAAAACTCCCCAAAGATCAGCATAACTACGTAGAACATCAGTTTTAGGCATATTTTGGTTCTGTGCAAGTTTTCCCCAAAAACTATTCAACATGAGTTTAGCAATACTACGCTTGCTAGGATTTTTCTCAATCTTAGATGGATCAAGTTCATCATCTTCAGCAGCTTTATAATCAGATACATATTTTACTTTATCATCTTCAGTTTGACACCAGGCAGGCCAACCACTTGCTTCTTGCTTGATTTTCAGCCACATCCGAATATACAGGGCTATTCAGCTATTTTTACCGATGTTATATCTTGGCCTGTGATTGACCTTGAGGGGTCAGATTTGTTATAATTAAATTTCGCCGATACTTATTTGCTATATTTCAAGGTCAAGGTCATTCAAGGTCATTTGTCGGAAATCGCTCCTAATGCTATTAAAGTGAGGTAAAGTCCAAATACCTTATGCGTTCATTTTCGGTGCATTTATGATGAAATTTTATGTTGTTAGTTCGTCCACCAAAAAAGCTTTCTCTAATATTTATTTGACCTTTACTTTTGATTTGCTCATAGTGTGAAATCCTTGAATGAATATATGCCTCACTCTTATTCAGTTCATGTTCCCATATCTCATGTAAAACCATCCCTCTATGCGCATAGTATTCTCGCTTCAATTGTATGCGATCATATAAAACTTGAACACAGATGTCTTGATCCCCAATCCGGATGATTTTTGTTCTATCTTGGTAAAAAATAGGGCATCCATGATAGTAACATCCCCAGAACTCAAAAACTTGGGTCGTTTCAGGAATGTACCCATCAGCGTAGAAGTTACCAATCCTATGTTCTCTAAGTATCTTCTTTTTGAAAAGCTTTTCTTGACTATCAAGCCATGCAGTACCTGGAACAGAATGCTTGCGATCTGCGTACCCAATCGTGGGAGTTATACCAAGAGAATTTGGTTTTAACATGTTTGCTCTAAAAGTCTCCATTGCAATAGATGCCAAAGTGAATCCTCTAGTTACTGGATTTAAACCAGTGATAGATTGAAAAAGAGCAATAAATTTCAGCATAGAGGTCTGTAGAATTTGTACGTCAGACCTACAGTACTCAATGATTTCAGCATTAAAATCAAACTCAACTTCAGATTGTTGTTGGTACCATTGCAAAAACTCTGAGTGTTGCGTTGGTTTCATACTTGAAGGATCATAAAACTCCATCTGAGGTATCGACACAACATAGCTTTGATTTTCTGGTGTATTAAATCGGTGAGGAAAAAAGCCTTTCTTCAACTCAGATATATTGAAAGATTTACAAAGAGAACTCAAAGGTTGCATGAAAAGACTGAGAGAGTCAATGAAACGTAAATTCTCAATTGAAGCAAACAATATATTGGACCCGGTCATGATTAGATTTGGGGTAGCTTGGAAATCACGCCTGTAGAAATCTTGAATGATGAAATGGCCGTCATATCCTCTCTGGTTATGGGCTACATAGCTTTCTTTTTGTGTGCCCTTGGTGCGATGAAGTTATAGATGTAATTACAGAATTGTTTAACACATTCAGTACCTTGAAAAATGTGCTCTAGTTGCCCACAGCTATCGCAAGTTGATGAATTTTTTGTGAAAGAACTATAATCAACACATTCATTGCAAATAGTGTGGCTTATCAGTAAGTTTGGTTGATGTTCATACTCTGCGTTTGATAGAGGAAGTGGCATTGATTCAATGTCATAACAGATCATGAATGAGGGTTTCTGGTCATCTTTACGTAACTCCTCTGGGTCCAAAACTTTGATGTGACAATAGTGAGGTGACTCGGTATAATCGCAATTGCATAGCGTACACTTATAAGTATCACAAATATGAGGTTGCCCAACATTGTAAACGATCCAACAAGTTTCGCATTTAACCTTTCTGATACACATAGATTTTTCAATATGTGTATCATAACATACTTGAGAGTTGAATTCATTGTTTTCACATTGTTTTTCATAGTCATAGAGTTTATCTTGATTTTGTTCATCACTTCTCTCCATTTGTTTTGTCCATTCTCTTTGTTTCGAGACTTGAGCAGTTTCGTTCTTTCGTTTTTCCACACTTCATCTCTATTATTTCCTTTGATATGGCTTCATCATCAGCTCCAAAAATGTCAGTGGCAGACTGTATTTACACAATACACTGCATCATCGAGCGAATCAATTGCATGAGTACGGAGAATCTCCGGAAGTTTTGTGAAGAGTGTGTTTACGATATTGAGGTTGAGTACCTCACTCAGCAACAGCAAGAGGAACCATCCTCAACTTCCATCGCCGAATCGTCTGTTGACCAATTTCTGTCCTCGGCTTGTTTTCGGGAAAGGGTCTCAACCGAACCCACTTTAATTGATTTGGTCTCCGAAGTCGAAGAAGAAGTCGAAGAAGAAGTCGAAGAAGAAGAAGAAGAAGAAGTGCCAATGAACAGAGCCTTCAAACGTATGAGAGCTGACTCCATTACATTGTCAGAGTGTAAAAGATTCAAACCAATGGACCTCTCAACCAAAAATTAATTTATATTCATTTTCCTCTGATTTTTTGCCATAATTTTCTTTTTTGGATTTTGGGCTTCCTTAGATTTCCTTTTCTTTTTTCCATTTTAATTCGATTTTTTTGTAATTCCAATTTTCCATTTTTGTGTCTCCAATAAATTTTTGACTTGAAATTTCTTGCTTGGCTTCATTGAAAAAATAAGTTTTTCACCAAATAATTCGTTACCTTAGAAAAATACCTTGGCAGGGTGGGTGGGTGGGGGCGGTTAGGAAGCGCTTTGCGCTTTTCAAGCGCTTTAAAACAATACATTGAACATTATTTAGTTTGGCTTCGATGTTTAGATAATTAGGAAAAACAATTAACATGGAGGTCTATGGAATTGATATATGCCCTAAGGCATATTTTGTTTGTGTTAAAAACAAGTATGGCAGATCCCCTAAGGCGATATACATTGCGAGAATGAATACTGTCTTTGCGCATGCGCTCCCCTCATTTTGGGGGCAAAAATAGGCTCCTCCTTTTTCGCACAATAGTCAACCTTTACTACTTGAACTTTTTATTTCGAAAAAAGTTATCAAGGTTGAGAAAAAGGAAAGCTGAAGGAGCCAAGTCTGGTGAATAAGCAGGGTGGGGTAAAACATTCCATTTCAGTTCTTTCAGCTTTTGTCGCGTCATTGAGGCCGTATGCGGCCTTGCATTATCATGCAAATATACAATCCCGTCTCTATTGACCGCTCTAGCCATGATTGATGGCTATTTTTCAGCAACTCTTTGCAGTTTTTCACAGTACAAAGAGGCATTAACAGTTCGACCTGCATTCAAAAGCTCCCAGTGCACTATACCCCAGCCTGACCACCAAACACAAAACAAGTTCTTCTTACTATCTATTGGAGGTTTCGCGAATGAAGTGGAAGGCGCACCACGGTCAGTCAAAACTCTACTCCGTGCCGAATTGTCGTAATCAACCCACTTTTCATCACTCGTCAACAATTGAGTGAGAAAGTTATGGTTTTCGAACCAACAAAGGAGAGAATTGCTGATGGTAACACGATTGATTCTTTAGTCATCGTTTAAAGTATGATAGCCCATTTTTCGAGCTTGCACGCCTTACCAATTGCATGGAGAGTTTTGCTAACGGTCTCATCACTACAATTAAACAGCACTGATAATGCTGTTGTTGTTAATTTTGGGTTACCTTCAATAGTTGAGGCCAGGTGTTGCTTATCAATGACCGACGGTCGTCCAGAACGTGGTAAGCCGATTCAAAATAAATTTTTATTTGCAATATGACATGATAAAGAGATTTTATTAAAATTAGTAAATATCATTTTCTTCTTCTTTTTCTTCTTCATTATTCGAATTATCGGTATCAATGCAAATGAGAATCTCTTTGAGAGGTCGTTTAGATTTCCACCATTTTCCATCTGATGTTTGAGCATCATGCTTGCGTCGGTATTCGCAACTCGGTGGGCGAAGTCTCGTATTTCCAAATTTATCCTTCTGTTCTGAGCATTCAAATGATAGTTGATTTTTCTTTTCTCTGTGTATTTAACAGTATATTTACACGGAGAGTATGGACATTGATAAAGAAGCATGCTGAAAAAAAAGAAGACCAAGTTAGTCATAAGTACTATCATGTAATTGTAATTATACTCACAAATTATCGTCGTTGTCTTCATCTTGTTCGTCCTCTTTTTTTTCTTTCTTTGAGTCCATTTCTTTTGCTTGTGCCAAATCATCAGCTTCCAGCTGATTTTCATCATTCTGTGCGTCTTCTTGGGCAAAGATGATTTTTTTCCATTCTCCTCAACAAAAGAAATGATATTGTCATTGGCAACATCTCGTTCGCCCTCTTTTTTTTCTTCATCTGAAGACATTTCGGCATCTTTTGATTCATTAGTTTTGTTATCAGCCGTTTTCAGCTGGTCGCCATCATTTTTTGCATCTTTTTGTAGCGAAGATGATTTTTCTGCTTCACCATTCTCCACAACCGAATCGACAATGTCACACAAAATAGAAGCGATTGGTTCGTCTCCTTTTGAAGAAGATTCAATGTCTTTTGTAACAATTGTAGATTCATTTGAATCAGAATTTTTCGCAGACCAGGTATAAGGTCTGTCAAGAGAATCTTCTAATGGCATTCCTTGCGCACGGAATTTCATTCCATCACTGAAATTAGATTTAAATTAGATTAGTTGCATTTTTGATTTTCTTCATTATTAGAAAATTACCTTATTGCTTTCTTTCTAGTTATTTCAAAGTCATGTTTGAGATTTAATGGCCAATTTTCCAACCAAAAATGAGACTCAGATTAAAAAATATTTATTTGAAAAATTTGTTTGATTTTACTCACGCTCGCCGCTTGCGTTTCTCTTCTTCGTATTCTTTTCTCTTTCGTTTCACGAGAGATGAATATGCAGGGTTTTCCAGCCTAGAATCAAAATTGCAAAATTATCAATTTCAATCAATTTATTTACAGTTTGCAATACTTACGTTTCTTCGGGCTGATAGTTAGTGATGATATCAGTTGCCTGAATACTTTTTTGCTTGAGCGCTTCTCTTTGTTTCAATCGCATTGCTTCTTTCAACTTCTGCAATAGGAAAAAAATCAAAATTTAAACTTCGAAAAAGAAAAATTTGCTTCTACTTACCGCGTTAAAACTTTTTTGTTTCAGAATATCATATTCAGGTAAACCAGTGAGAAAATGATAAATCATGCCGGCGGTATTAAAAATAAATGGGCCACAGCTATGTGGGTCATGTTGTTGTGGAATGTTGCGGTGATTTAGGTATTCGAACTTTACGTCTGGATAGCATCTGCTTATGATGGTTTTGTAATTTTGTAAAATTTTTGGATTTGACTTTGATCACTTTCCACATCATTGCCAACTTCATTTCGGGCTTTTCCTCGACCCTTTTCTTGAGCTTTTTCTTCTCTTGCTTCCTTGGACACTTCCTTCGAGGCGAAACGAGTAAAAAATAAGTATTTACACAAAATATTTGCCATCGGTTAGCTTTCGCAGCAGACGAACTCCGGATTAATGATCTCGTCTGTGTACCAATTAGAGGCTGTTGTAAGGTGTTCTATTGTATCCGTTGTTACTGTGTATTCGCCGATTTTGATAGCCATAATAACAATTTGATCACTTATCTAAAGTCACTTGCCACAAATTTACAACAATTAAGCATGATGTCTCACTTCTGACTTATGTAGGAGATCAATAGGTGGTAACGATATATCGAACAAAACATTGTTGTGATTTTGACGAATCTTAGTTTTGACGATTCGTTTGCTGCACTTTCAAAATTGTTTCAAGACCCTTAGTGTAGTCGGAAGCCATTTCGCATAGCTTTCCAATCGTAATTAGATCTAAAGTCTTAGCGGTTAACTTGATTCCTTTAACTTTTATTATCGCTTTTCTCTCATTATTATCGCTAACAGTCTCATCAGCATAATTTTTAGGGCCTAATGCAATGAACTTAACACAATTTTTTGTTGGGACCAATTCCGTCAGTGAGTTCACCGAGATAATCACCACATTCTATTTTTACATCATCATCTCTTTCTATGAATACAACAGAATCAGTACCAAAGTATAATAATCTTCCTGCTCTTTGTTGTTCTATTTTTTGCAGTAAATTGAATAGTTCTAAACGTGCATAAGCTGTTACAAAACTTGCAACAGCAATGTTTGTTTTTGATTGTGGCGCTTTATCAGTGTGTTCTTCTGAATATCTATGTTGAGCAATGATAACTGCATCAGTTACTTGGTTAACGCCTAAAACTTCTTGTGTATTGTCGTTCATCAGAGTCCAAAGATCTGCATAATCACGCATTATAGATGTTTTTGTTAAATTTGAGTTCTGAGCAAATTTACCCCATAAACTGTTCAACATGAGTTTAGCAATACTTCGTTTCCCCGGATTGTTCTGAATCTCTGAAGGATCAAGATTTATCCCTTCATGGACCGCGTAATCTGCAATATAGGTAGACTTTTGAGTTTCAGACTGACACCAAGCAGGCCAACCAGACGACTCTTGTTTTATCTTCAACCACATTTTGATATAGTCAGAAAATAAATCAGCATGTCGTTCAAACTGTAATACTTGGTAAATTTTAATGATACGATAACGAAATCTAATTGCTGTCTGCAACTCCACTGAAGTCCAAGTATTTGTTAGCATGCGTTCAGAATCATTATGTTGGCAATAAGTCTGGTTGTTTTGACCAACGCATGTTCTACATAAGGGGAATAAAAGTTTCTTATTCACTCGATAAGGTAGGACTGGGATATTAAGGTCAGAAGGAGGGAGCACTTTGCACTTTATGAATCCGAAATATTGGCTGATATCATCTTCGTTGAAATCTTCTTCTAATAATTTTGGATGACCAGCAGGAAAAGCGTTCTTTTTCAAAACGTATGGATATAGTGATGTAAAGTCTAGATACCTAATTTTCTCATTTTGAGCACATTCATGGTAGAATTTGATGTTATTCGTTCGACCTCCGAAAAAACTCTCACGGATATCAATATGACCTGCTTCTTTAATTGTATACCTATGTGAAATGCGTTGCTTAATGTAGATGTGTTGATTTTTAAGCTGATTGAATTCATGCTCCCAAATTTCAATTAGCTTGAATCCTCGATGGTTGTAGTATCTTCTTTTTTCCAATAGTCTTTCATATATCTGACCAACGTTCAAGGTTTCGTGCAGGATTGGATTTGTCATACTTCTATCAGTATAGCACTCAGGGCAACCGTGAAAGAGACACCCGTAAAATTCAAAGACTTGCTGTGTTTCTGGTATAAAACCGTCTGCGTAATAAGGGCCAATTCTGAATTCTCTCTTAATTTGATAAGAATCGCCAATAATATTTTGCTGATAATCAAGCCAGCATGAAGCAGATAACGATTGTTTTCTTGAAACATATCCAGCATTTGGTGTTATGGCAAGTGTTGAAGGAGCTAAAAGTCTAGCCCGATAGACTTCAAGTGCGACGGAGGCTAAAGTGAATTTTCTTGTGAGTGGATTGATACCGGTGATTTCAGAAAAAAGTCTGATGAATTTCATGACAGATAACATCAAGATTTTAACATCTGAGTCGCAATAATCAATCAATTCTTTTGAAAAATCATATTCATAATTGCTATTGGTCAAGTTATTGTGCCAAGTTATCACTTCACTCTTCATATTTGGTTTCATGTTATCAGGATCATAATAGGATATATCTGGAATTTTACCAACATAATTTTGATTTTCTGGTAAGTTGAATAGATGCGGAAAGAATCCCTTCTTAGTTTCGGTTACATTGAAAGATTTACACAACGAACTCAAAGGCTGCATAAATAAACAAAGAGAATCGATGAATCGGATGTTTTCCATTTTGATGAATGTAAGCTTTGAACCTTGCATTATTATAACAGGTACGGCTGCAAAATGTCTCTGATAGAAATCTTGAATAATGAAATGTCCATCATATCCTCTTTGATTGTGAGCAACGACAGTTACGTTTGCATTAAGATTACGGGCTTTAGGTGCAGCTTCTCTGTACAAATAGTCACAAAATAATTTAGTACAATTTTCACCTCTATACACTCGACGTAAAATACCACAGTTTTCACAATTATCCGGCGTTTTGGTTAGTGAAGACATGTCGAAACATTTACTACATACAGTGTAGGATATTAGAAGATTTGGAACATGGAGAAGATTATTGCGTGACGCTGGAAGTTGCATTGACTCAATATCATAAAAAACGTAAAATACTAAGTTTTCATCCTCTTCTTTTAGTTTAGCAATAGTATGTGGACGTATGTAGCAGTAGTGAGGGGTCACTGTATGCAGAAGCTTACAACCTTCACATCTGTAATAATCACATCGATGTTTATCCTTGAGTTTGTAGGTTACCCAGCAATTTTTGCACTTGATTCTTGAATTGCAGATATTATGTCGAATATGGTTTTGGAAGCAGATATTGTTGTTGAATGTTCGATTACAATTGTCACATAACACTGATTCAGTAAGGATACAAACTGGAAAAGCAGAACACAACTGACAAGCATCTTTACAGATATGGCTATCTCTAAAAAATATCTTTTTTGTAGCAGCTGGACCAGCGAATATTTTAAGCCGTGTTTTTGAGTCAACAACAACGATTTGATATCCTGCTAAAGCGTTTTGAATTTCTGCAATTTTATTCATGTTCATTGCATCGAGTGCATCAATTTTTAGATCCATAAAGAGTCTTGCTGCAAATCTAGGTTTTGTTATCCTTCTTCTCAAAGATATCCATTGACTTTCTTGTCCTGGAGTCTTATCAACATAAAATTTACCTAATGCGATAGCATAGTATCCACAGTATACGTCTTCATTTCGTATCACGACTACTGATTCTTGACGCTTCGCTCTTTCAGCTGGTTCGAGTAATTTCGAAATCCGTTTGCCATTTCCGGATATGGATTTTAGGATTTGAATTGTGATTTCAAGTTCCCCACCATCTAAAAAACTGCCACTCGATTGAGCTAGCTTTTCAGCACGTGCAAGAAATTCGCTCTTATCAAAATTCCTGGTTTTAAAATTCATGAAAAGCTGTCTATCATCACGAGGATTGTTAAAAGTTAGACTAATAATATCATCAGGGTTTGCTCCAGATATCATTTGTTGAACGAAACGTTCGTAAGCATCATTGATTGCTGATGATATTTCTAGTAAATCTACTGAACGATTTGTATTATTTACTATATCTGCACGGACAATTTTAGTCAAGGTATGAAAATTCTCATTTTGTTGCCACTGACCTTCGTCCTTTATAGTGAAGTTGATAATTGGATTTTCATTGGAGCCTTGACCAATTTGAAGAAATTCAGATTGATTTGCACTGTCATCCTCGTCCTGGTCTGATTCAGTGGATAATTCCTGTTCTTGATTCTTTACGATACTAGGAGCTATATTGTTTCCAAATTCAACAGCATTTTCAACAGCGTTAATTAGTGATGCAACTGTATCGTTGATGGTATCAGCATTGTTGTCGTTGTATTCACTTTGATCTTCACAAGCAACACTAGTAGTATCCATTGCTTCACATGAAACAGACTGAGAACAAGTTTCCACTTCATGATTATCACTTATTTCACTAAAAGCTATGTCACGGCACAACATATCAGCTTCCGTATCATCCATTATAATTTCATCTGGAACATCTATGGACATACAAATTTCATCATCTTCACGGTTGCACATTGAAGCATCAAGAACAAGTTCACAATAGTTTGATGGATACAAATAACGTCGAGACATTTTGTTGATATTAAGTTGATGAATAAATAATAGATGATAATAATAACGAATGAAACACCAACAGTAATATGAAAGTCAAAAATATAATAAAAAGTTGAAACTCAAACGAAAAGAACAAGAAAAAGATAACTAAAATAAAGATGTTGAGCACAAGAAACACAGGTTTGAAACCACACACACAAGAAAATGTATTTGAAGTTTTTCAAGAAAGTCAAAAGGATACTACTTCTCTTCACAAGCGCGAATCGCTTTTAGAGTGAGCGCGCAAGACAACATCTACCATGAATAAAATTGCAGGTGAATATCTGTTTACTAAATTGAATGTACATATTGCGATTTCTTTGTCGGTAAAATAATTAGGTTATAAGAGAAAACACAGCTTGATAATAAGTTAGGATTTTATTGCTTATAGACGATGTCAGGTGCATATACTTTTTAACTTACAACCTTTTTGCGATTTATTGCCCGTCATGAAATGGCCCTTCACGGACACTTCTAGATGGGAGCCCCTCAAGTTCACTCTGAACCTCCACCCCCTTTCCGACCTAGTTTTGTCTCTTTCAGACCCAAGAGTTACCTATTTTTGGCTCCGCCCCGCTGACTCTTCCCTTCTAATTCACCACTAAGAGGAACTTACTGTGATTAAGCTGAACCACAATCAAACTTAACGGTTACACTTGATTGGCTGAATCTGAATCCAGCATCACTTTAAACGTTTAATAAATTCAACTAACACAAGTATTATAATACTGAAAGTTATTTTAATTTAACAAAAATTAGAAAATTTTGCTTATAGGTAAGTCACTAATTGACCTTAAGTCAGACAAAACTATTAGGTCTCTAGATCACATATCTATCTATCTACAGGGTGGGCACTAAAACTGGAAATACGCTTTTTTCAGATAACTTTTTTATTTCTATGCGTATTTAGTTCATTTTTGCATGAATTAATCTTGAATAACCGGCATGCAGGAAAATTGAAATTCCAAATTTGCCGCCCGTCAAGGGATCAAATTGCGCATGCGCAAAAAAGGGCATGATTTTTCAGGCGTTTGTCGCTCATTTCGAAGTTTCTTGCTTTTCAGTTTTTTTTTGTTTTTGTAACTTCAAAGTGCAAGCTTCAATATTTTATACGGCTCAAGTGTTTTGGACGAGTTAAACAGAAGTTATTGGATATGGAACCTGAAGCTTCAACCTCAACAGATCGACCAGATTTGACCATAGTTGAAAAAAATGAAAATTCACGCAGTTGAGCAATACTGGTTGAACCAAAAATCAACAGCAGCTGCAAGGAGAAGTCTCAGGGTGACTCTAAAAGAAAAAACTATGATGATATTCCTTCGGAGAGCTCAATTCGAAGATTGTTAAGAAGTTCCATGACACTGGATCCATTTTAGACCAGCGAAAGGGACACTCAGGACCTAAAATAACTGTGACAACACCTGAAAATATCGAAAAGGTTGATAAATATTTCGAAGAAAATCCCGAGTTAGGGATTCCCAGATCAACGCTACGGAAAATCTTGAAAACGAAAATAAAGTCTTATCCATACAAGATACAAGTTTTACAACAACTTAGTGATTTTGACGAGGAGAGGAGACTTGAATTTGCTAAAAATATGATACGAAAAATCGACAGTCACGATATTACCGCTGCAAAAATTTGGTTCAGCGACGAAGCTCATTTTTGGTTGTCCGGGTATGTGAACAAACAAAACTACCGTTTCTGGGCTAAATCGAATCCAAGACGCTATGTAGAGACGACCTTGAAGCCTCAAAGAGTAACTGTCTGGTGTGCCATCTCTACTTCTGGATTAGTTGGGCCATACTTCTTCGATGGAAATGTTAATGAAGACTCGTACCTCGAGATGTTGCGTGAATTTTTCATTCCCTTCTGCAAAGACAAAAGACATCTTGACGGCTTCTGGTATATGCAAGATGGTGCAATGCCTCACTGTACATCTGATGTTATGGACTATCTCCATGAAAACTTTCCAGGTCGCGTCATAGGACTTGGACATAACAAAAGGTATGGTTGTGGAATCGAATGGCCTCCGTATTCCCCGGATTTAAATCCATGTGATTTTTACCTTTGGGGTACCTCAGACAAATTTCAAGGTCATTTTCAGATGTAAAAGTCAATTTGTAACAAGGTCATGTCAAGGTCAAAGTCATAACTTCACTAGCTTTTGAGATATCTGCATTTCAATTTCAAAAAATTTTTCATTGAGTTTTAATATAAATCTCTTCATTATTCACTGATATTCACGTGCCAAGCTTGATTTAGTGTTTGAAGAATGGATAGGAAGAAGAGGAACATGGGATTGGCCAGCTAGATCTCCAGACTTAACTGTTTGTGATTTTTTCCTCTGGGGTTATCTCAAACAAAAAGTTTATGCCCGCTCACCAAAGACAATCCCTGAGCTCAAGCAATTCATTCAGGAGGAAGCTGCTGCCGTACTACTCGATATGATTCGAAATGCTTGTGCTTCAGTCACAAACAGGTTCGAAGCATGCATTGAGTTGGAAGGCAAGCAGTTATCCTTGAATGATAAGTTCAGATGATTGTCAGTGGCATTAAACAATTCTGGATCAAACCCGAAGCAGCTTTTCAGTACAGTTTGGTCCAGATATGGTCAGCAGAAAACCAACTCTACCTCCTCGTGGTGCTGACTGGCTAGCTAACGGAGCTCTGGTGGACAAAAGAAACAAAAGCTTAAAAAAACTCAACGTTGTGTGAGAAGAAAACTTGTGATATCTCAAAAGCTAGTGAAGTTATGACTTTGACCTTGACATGACATTGTTACAAATTGACTTTTCTATCTGAAAATGACCTTGAAATTTGTCTGAGGTCATCAGAACGATTCCCGACAAATGACCTTGCATGCCCTTGAGTCTTCAAATTGATGGTCCTTCAATTCTCAAAAGGCATACACCTTCGATATTATCGGCCTATCATGTTTTGTTCATGAGATATCGATCGAAATGTGAAGTAAATGGGGCTGAATAGCCCTGTACATAGAAATTATGATTTAACCTAATTTAAGCGCGTCAATAACCGTTGGTAAAATATTTATGTATTGAGATTGGTTATCCTTTTGAAACAATTAAAATAACTTTTCAAAAAACAAGTATATGATTTGGTGTTGTTAAGGTATTCACTGATGGTCAGTTTAGTTCGATTGATGTGATTGTATGATCTTCTTAATGACATTAATGTTTAATGATCTGTTGGCACTCAAATTGTTTCACCCTTTCATCAAATTTTTACAGTTTTTTCAGTAGAAAAATTAATTTTTGATTGACCTCTGAAGGTTAAGTCAAATTTTGAAAAGGGTGCGGGTGACATTAAGTCAACTTCATTTTCCAGCTTATTGTTTACGCGTCAAAATGTTAGCGAGCGCAGTAGTGCGAAAAAAACAATGCAAATCGAAGTGAAGCGAATAAACTTAATCAATATTCAATTAACTTCTAAAAAAATTTTATAAGATAAAAATTAAACACTTATTAATCAATTTAAAATGCAGAGAATATATCGATCTATTTTTACTATAATGTCTTATCCTGTGTATTTCTACTACTACTGTTAGAAAACTTGGTAACACTTTTTGAAGCTGGGTTTCTTGTAATTGCTACTGTTGTGACGGAGATGGAAAAAATCGAGTACTTTCAAGATCTTTAAATGTTGATATTGATTCGTCTTCTTTTCTATTTGGAGATCACAAATTTTTTTTTCTTGCACGATATTCCACACATTATTAAGCTTATCAGGAATAATTTGATGAAATATGATTTACATTGTGATTTTGGACCTAATCTTTAAGGCATAGTAAGATGGAGAGATGTTTTTGGTCATGCCGATTGTTAGCGACGACGCTATTGTAAGTCCATGCCCTAAACTTACAATACAGCCCCTTTATGCTTCTGGTTTCGATTTGATGAGAGTAAAGTTGCCCACACAGCTCTTTAGTCATACCGTATCTTCCTCATTCGCATATGCAATTGTAATGGGTGATTCGTATTTCGATAAATATAAGTTGATTGTTGATTTTTTCGATCAGTTGATAAACTTTTCGACATCCTCAACTCAGCATCGACTGGTTATCAGGATGGTGAGCCATGGAAAACTGCGCTGAAACGTGATAACGGATTGATTTCTTTTCTCGAAACATTTGATACGCTTATTGATGGAGATAAATTGTTCTTCAACTGTTAAGAACGGCCGAGTTTATTGCTTGCAAATGCTGAGTAAAGCAATAAGAGGAATTGTCTCGACAGCTGAACACTTATTTGAGCATGGTTTTATTTTGTTTTCACAGTAAGATTCTGTCAGGATATTTTAGAGAACCTCTTTGTGATGCTCAAATCCTCTACTCCGCACTTGAACACATCATTTTAGCGGTTGTGATTCCGTCAGTCTTTGATCGTGTATTTACAGAACCATCCAACCGGTGCGAATTGTGAGCCAGATCACGATTTTAACCTGTTTACCAAAAAAGATATAGACAGTGTTTCATCGAATGCTTCTGATGACTTTGAGACAGAGTTGAATTCATATTTAGAATCTTTCAATCAAGAGCTGTCTCAAGAATTTTCAGAATTTTGCACAACGTTCAGGAATTGTGATATTAATGAAGATTCAGGATGCCTCCAAATTATGAACCCATCTACTGGTAAGGGTCTGGTTTCATATATAGCTGGATATGTCGTCAGGAGAGTAAAAGAAAGTGCTGAATATTGTCAAGAATGTTTGGACGTTCGAGTTGTATGTTTGAGAGGAAAAGTCGATAGACTCCAGAAACAATTGATCAAATCGAAAACTGGTCCTGATCCTAGTTCTATTTTGAAGTCTCTTGAAAAACCTTGATCGATCAACTTAAACTTATCAAAACCTAAATCAAGAATATTTGAGGATATAATCCAATTGAAAGAATAGTCAATGAAGTAGGTCAATTGAAGAAAGAAGTCGAATTTTGAAATCCATTTGAAAAAATTATGTATGGAGATGCCGCGGAAATCTTGAAAACGTTGCAGCATTGCTCTTGAGATGGGAAAAAATCAACAAGGTTTCAGTTTATAAAATTCATTTTTAATCGTCATGTTATTTCGTTGTTTTGTTTTAGGGGTAAGTAATTTCTGACTTCAGTTCTTATCAACCTTTCTATCAAAAACTCGTAATGACTATTAAATCGATAACTTTTTATTGCAAACAAAACAATACAACAAATAGTAAATGTATCAAATGTAATTTTGTAGAAAATTAAAATTTTAAATTGTAAATAATAAACACACTAAAGTTTGGTTTTAAAAATTAATTTTGATTAAAATTCAGTTTGAAAATATAAACTTTTTCTTAAAATGACATCCACGGCAGGATTGCAATGAACTCTCTGTGTTAAATTTGATTGTTTATAAAAATTATAAAAAGAAAGACTTCAGGTATATATAATAACAAAATTATCGGAGAAGTACTAGATAATTAATTACACAAATTCAGTTTGGTTTCATACTTAAAATTACGAAAGAAAATTAAAATAGGATATCTTTTTATGAAATGAAAAGGAAAAACTAAGCTTTAAATCCTAAGTAATGATAAACAATGCTAAAGGTATTTCATGCGTATGAAACTCCCTTTGACTTTCTATGGACAAGACGATTTCAAACCTTGGAATCTTTGATTCGAATCCATAGACTTATGTGGAGTAATTGGCATTGAAATTAATCTAATCCAGTTTGAAAATGCGGACTCTTCCTTTGAAACTATACGCGGGATTTATGGTCGATTCCTTCATTTTTATTTAATTTAATTCGTTTAGCTGTTTTGATGAGATTATCAGCTGAATCTTTACCAGTTGCTTGTACCATTGAGTAAAATATACCTTCTGTATCTTCCACTAATGATGCTGGATCTCCAAATTGAACTACTTTACCAGCATCCATAACTAGTATTTTATCTGAATCAATAATTGTTTGTATTCTATGAGCTATTGTTAATACTGTACAATCGGCAAATCTTTTTCGTATTGTTTGTTGGATTAATTCATCGGTTGTCGGATCAATGTTTGCTGTTGCCTCGTCGAGAACCAATATTTTATTATTGGCCAATATAGCTCGAGCAAGACAAACAAGTTGACGTTGACCAACACTTAAATTGGTTCCGCCATCAGTTAACACTGAATCAAGTCCACCCATTGAATTAACAGCTTTCTTTAATTGCGCTTGATCCAAAGCTTCCCATATTTCAGCATCATTTTTAACATTAAATGGGTCCAAGTTGTATCTTAGAGTTCCGGTAAATATGATGGGTTCTTGAGGGATAATCGATATTTTTCGTCGTAAATCGTGTAAACCAATTGTATTGATATCGATTCCATCAATAATAATGTGACCTTCTGGTTCAAACATTCTGAATAAAGCTGTCATAATTGAACTTTTACCAGCACCAGTTCTACCCACGATTCCAACCTTATCTTTAGCTTCGATTTTAAAATTGAGATCTTTTAAAACAGGAGGTTTCTCCAAATCGTAACGTAAATTTACATTTAAAAATGTTATTCGCCCCTGTTTAGGCCAATCGGCTGGAGGTTTACGGGAAAGAGGTGCTTCCAACTCTGCCTCTGGAGGTATGAAACGTAACTCCTCGATACGCTCAACTGAAGTCATCATAGTTTCGACCTCAGTCAGTTGTCTCATGCCTTAAAGAAAAATAACACAAAAATTGATTTCATAAACAAAATCATTAAACGGTACTAAATTCTAAATCAATAATACAGAGAAATTGTTCAGTTTTTCTCACCCCATTGTATACCAGAAGATAATCCAATGGCAGAAGTAATAACTAGTCCGACTGAGCTTCCGTTCAATGAGTCAATGGCGAGTAGACATGTGAGGACAACCAGACCAGTAAAAATTAAGGACATTGTGTTGATGAGTGTGATAAAAAAACGAGATGAGGCGATCCATGTGAAATAAGCAGAGGTATGTTCATCTTGATATAAATCAAAGGTATCTTTGAATCTTTCTTGCACTCTAAAAGCTCGTATTGTCGTAAGACCATACAATGATGATGAAAGGTGGTTAAAAACAGGAGTTTTAGTTACTCCCTCAAGGCGTTTAACATCCCGGGCGATATTGACATATCGCGATCTGAAGTAGAAACAGCATAATAATAAAATAGCGGCAGGACCGATTAAATACGGGCTTATAAAAGCCATAAGAATTAACGAGGCAAAATTGTTGCTCAAAATGATCACAGTATCATATAGTGTGGGAGGTAGGAAATCATCGACCATTCCCATATCTCGAGAAACTCGATTCAATACGATTCCAGGAGGGTTATTGTCAAAAAACGAGATCGGTGCACGCACAATGGCATGGAAAAGACGATTATGTAACTTGATTGATGCTCGCATACACACAGCAAAGAAAGCGAAATTTCGTGTACAGCACCAACAAAATAAAACAACAGTTATACAGGAAAAGAAGATTATATTATCATTTTGTGACAAATCATCAACAAAATTTTTATGCTCAAAAGTAGCATTGGGTTGAGCTGTTTGTTGAGCTTGGAAACGACCTTTCCTCTCAGCAGAATCAGCCCAAAGTGAAAAATAGTATTCAACAAAACTAATTAGAAGCCCAGCTCCTAATATATAAAGCACCCAAAATGGGAAAAGAATAGCACTGATTCCGGCACAGATATAAGTCCATAAAAGATGCTTGCTGACTTTGATACCTGCCAGTTCGTGGACACCTGGACCATCATCGTCAGCTTCAGTAGGTAAATTTTCAACTTTCGATAACTCATCTGAGTAACAGAGACTGCTCTCAGTACAAACTGACGCTGTACTACCACAAATATCTGGTTTGATAAGAGATGATGTTCTTGGCCGAAGACCTGATGTTGACGAAGATAATCCGCTAATCTTGGAAGTCTTGTCAGGAGTCTCTGAAACTTTGTGCTCTACTTCCAGAACTTGACTGTATTTGATGAAATCCGAGCCTTTATTTAGCAACTCCATGTAATCACCAAAACAAACTTGTTCACCATTACGTATAAGTAAAATAGAATCAGCGGATTTCATGAATTGCAATTGATGAGTAACTAAAATGACTATTTTGTTTGATAAAAAGTCTTTGATACTTTTTTCAAAAATATGCTTGGCAACAGGAGCATCAACTGCAGACAATGGATCGTCTAAAAGGTAAATATCGGCTCTAGCATAAAGAGCTCGCGCCAAGTTTATTCGTGCTTTTTGACCACCACTGAGTGATGCACCACGATCACCAACAACAGTTTGATCACCAGATGGAAGAATTTCTAAATCTCGTTCCAAAGCAGAGACAAAAATTACTCGTTTGTATCTTGATGCTTCAAAATCATTGCCAAATAAAATGTTATCTCTAACGGTTCCTGAAAAAAAATAATAAATTAATGAGACTAAATTATTGATATAATCCAAAAATGCTTCTACAGCTAAATATTAACCTGCGAATATCCATGATTGTTGGCAAGCATAAGATACTGAACCAAGTACCTCAGCTTTGCCGGCTTTTGCGGTAATTTCGCCTAAAATTGACATCAATATAGATGATTTACCAGATCCTACAGGACCAACAATGGCAATCAATTTTCCTGGAGATGCATCAAAGGAAATATTTTTCAGTAATGGCTCTTTGTCTTCACGCCACGATAGTGTAACATTATTATAAGAAACTTTCGATTTCTTAATACCAGCACCGCCAAGACTCCTACCCAGGTTATCCGATGATTCGCATTCTGGTAAAAGCAGAAAGTCTCTTATTCGTGCGATAGCGATTAAAGATTCAGCTCCAGTAGAGATTCCTAGCGGAATGAAGAGTGTAATTGTATTTTGAAGCTGCCTTATTAGAGACATTGCAACGAACACAGTTCGAGCACTTAATTGATTACCAAACAGTACAAACGATACAAGAGTTAAGAACATAATCAATTTTTCAGCGATCGTTCCGAGACCAAGATTTAGACCCCTTAGATATGCCGCCCAGCGAATCTTTGATACTTCTCGTTTACGAGCTAAATCAACCAATAATGTCAAAGGCTTTTCCCATGCATACATCTTGATAACTCGCATGGCTGGAATGAATTCATTCATTAATCGTATACGATTGTCAGTTAAGAATGCGCCTTTTTCTCGAAGAGCTCCGAAAGCTTTTCCCATAAGTGTTTGGAACGGAATATACAGGAAAAGGACTAAAAGTCCAATTATAGTTGATACATTAAGCATTGGCCATAGAATGATAATACAAATAATGACTTCAAGAGGGCCTTGAATCAAAAAGAAGGGAAACTCCGAAGCAAGATCGAAACGTGAAACATCACTTGAAAGTAAATTAACTATTTGGCCAACAGTTGTCTCTCCAAGAGATGCTTGAGAGAGACGTAAAGATTTTTGATAAATTAAACGACTACAAGCGACTCTTATATCAAGGCCAAATTTGCGCGCTAAAAACCAGTACATATTGGCAACGTAAGGATGAAAAATTTGTGTACCAACAACAGCAGCAGCGGTCAGATAAATTTTCCGTTTTATTTCATATGAATGATCTTTTTCCATATTGTATTGGTACAATGCTTCAATCAGGTAACCCATGCATATAGTCTGTGTTAGACGGGCCATACTCTGAGTTAAAGGGACAGAAGAAAGTTTATGATAAATAAATTAATCAAATGGAAAGTACTCTTGATTAGGCAAAAATACAACTCAAGATATTGTTCATTTAGGATAATCAATTAACCAGATCTAATCTCGAAATAGATCTCAACCGTGGATCGGGCTGTTCAACAAGGAAAATCAATATTAAAGCTAATTGATGATAATTAGAAGCCTCGTTGAGAGGTAGACTTGACAAGGCCTGATAAAGGCAAAGATAAAGAAGCCAGTATAGCAAAGTTGACAAATAACCAATCTAATAGTAACAGCAATGAGTCACTCTGAAAACAGATAATGTAATTGAGTAAAAAATTAAACTTCCATTCTTAATGCACAAGTAATAGGTACCAACAAACGTATGATGAATACAAATGAAATATGTGTTAGTATTAGAGATTAGGCAACAAGTCACTTTGAAAATAATTGAAGAAACAAAGTGAATCATAAGAGTGAGCTTAATTATACAATTGTACAAGCATTATTGAACAACCATACAATTAGACACAATGGTACAAACGCACTCGGTATAAAAAATTTCGAGAGTTTCAACAAATCTTCTTACCGAACTGAAAAGCAAAATAAAGGTAAATGAGTAATGCCAACCAATTGTTCTGATTATTGTCCATCCTAGGCTAGGTTGACCGCCAGTCTTCAATTTTTTTAGCTCTTCGTTCCATTTTCTACCGAAAAAATCAGATGTATTGTTAGAATTATTTTCAAGGAAAAAAATTTATCATAAATTGAAACCAGTAAACAAAGGAATCGGCAATTAACAATGGAAATCGGAACAAATTTTTCTGGTGAAAGTTTGTTTACATAAGATTCATTAGGAAGCTACCAACTAGTAAAAGCAGCAACTACTAATGAATTGTAAATCCAATGATACTTACTCCTCAAGTTTCTCCCCAATCCTTTCTGATTGATCATACTTTGGACATTGTTCAAGATCATTTGTTTTGATTCGCTTCTTTTGAAATTCCAGATAGAAACTAACGAGCCAGCTTGAAAGAAAAACGAATCAGAAAATTAAAAGTTAAAATTACTTTACATGCATTTGACCACAAGCATTCAAATAATGTCAGACAAGTCTAGAAGCAGCAATATAATGGCCAGGAAAAATACAATAATTGTGAGACTTAAAGAATTGGTTGAACACAATACTTACTAGAAAAACAATTTTGATAAACTGCTAGCTTGATCGTATGATGATTTTTTGTAAATGGTTCCTTGTTGAGCTACCATTTTGTGGTTCGTGAGTATGTTTTTTACGCTTCAAAATATCAGGAGATTTATACGAAATAGTAAACAAGAAAACGCTTGTTGATTTTTTGTTATAATTTGATGTACACATAAATAACCATTGCACAATGAAAATAAGCCAAAAGATACTCGAACCAGACGATGCATAAATAACAGGTTTTCACTAAGAAAGTCCACTATGAAAATGGATAGAAGGCATTAAAAGTGAAAGGGTATCATGATTACCAAAGACTAATGATTTATTAATTCAGACAATTCAATAACCATTAATAATAAAAATAGAGCATCAAACAGAGCAGCCTTTAAGATTAAGTGTTGATTTGACACTGCATCTAAAGATACAGTTGCACTAGACATGGCTCCACCTGAAGTGAAAAGGTTAGGGTTGGCTAAAGTACCAAACATGTGGATGCAGCATAAAAAAATTATCAATTAATTGATGGAGCTATACTTAACGATGATTATTTGTGATTGGCTTAGTTTATCGTTTCCATTGATATTACTTTCAACACTGTTCAACATAGTTTCTTGAGTTTATCAACAGCTGATGGAACATGCTCAATTCGAAATGTTCAAATGGTTATTTTTGGATAGGATTGAGATTTAACAGAATAGATTAGTCCTTGATCCTTTTCTCAATCCTAATAGACTATTCATATAATCTCGGATCGGTAATACATAAGATTTGATAAAAAAGATCATTGAAATACTTTTAATCTGTTTTCAACTTTTCATTCCACATTTTCCATAGCATCTGAAAAATTAGCAACTTTAAGTTTGATTAGAAGTTTGATTGGAATTAAGTCATCTGATTATTTTAGTCGAATAATTTTATTAATTCTCATTTGACAATGAAAAATATGATTAAAAGAGATATAATGATATCATGAATAGAGTCGGAGTTGATTTTTAGTTTCTTTATGCAGATTTTAATATTTGGATTACAATAAGAATTATATTCCCATTTGTAATGGCGTAAACTCAGTTATTGTGTTGTTAATAGACAGATAATTTACTGTTTTTGAACCTTTAATTCTGGTTCGGATGATGTTTGGTTTAGTTGATGATAGTTTGGTTTAAATTGGTTTGAACCATGTTTTATAACCAATGTGAAGCAATAATTTTGCTTGAGATGATTGAAAAGAAACTTTTTTGCATGAATTTATTGTAATATTGGAAACAGAAACACAAAGAATTGAATCAAATATATTTGAGAATGATGATGAATCGAAGGAAGACTGAATTGAAACAATTGATTAAATGGTTAGATGCTTCAACGTTCACTTGACGGTACAGTTACTTCCAGTTTGGGTTGTATTTTACAAGCACAATGATGTGGAGCGGCCACATATCCCCATTGAGGCGCTTCATCACCAGGCTTCTTGTGTAACATGTAAACCCATCCATTGCGCTCTGTACATTCACTATTGTACAATGGTGAAATACCGACACATGATGAGGCTAAAGATATCAAACAAATTCATTCACATTAAGACTTGAATAGTTTAAGTTGATTGTGTTTATGTAACAATTACCTTTATTAGATGAACATCGATATGTATAAATAAATTGAGTCATTCCTTCTTCTTGAATAACTTCAACTTCATTATCATATAAATCATGTGTCTTGTTGATCTGTTCCCATTGTCTATTAGTTGGACATATTTCTTCAGATGGAAACTGTTCGGTTGGAGTTTCTTCTTTAGGTACTTTTCGTTTCATCACCATCATTGATGATTGATCATCTTCCTAATTGTAAATAATCAAATAAAATAAACAGTAACTTAGTAACAGTAACTTTAGTAAGTAAATGACCAAAATTAGTTTACAAAAAATTACTATGTAATAACAATAAAATTATATCAAATGAAAGGATTTAACTTACTATTTCTGGATCATGTGTTGGAGGCTCAGATCCAATGTACAAACGTTTTTGATACAATGCAGGGTGATTAACAACATGAGAGCTATAAATTAATTAGTTAATTAAAGAAGATGAAGGAATATTAAGAAAATTTCATGAACATTTTCTTACCTCATTTTATGAAGATGGGATCGCAGATTTGGATCTGGCTGATATTTTGTAAGTAAATCGTTTACATAACTACGAATGATCAATTTGAGTGTACCATCTGATAAATGTATCTTATGACCTTTGAAGTCGATAGGAATAAAAATTAAGTCAAAAAATTAAACTTTCAAATCAATGATCAAAAGAAATTAGATTTAAAAGTAAACTTGGAGATTTGTTTACCTGCTACATTTGGAAGCCAAATTTGGATAATGGACACTAATACAATTCCTAAAGTTGTAATTTTAACTTGACTAATCATGATTAAAGGTAAGATACACACTGTTGTATGTTATATAACTGACCAATATATATATTGTTCAGTAAAAAATGTTTGATACTAGAGGAAAGATGTTGATCAAATCGCTCTTAGGAGTCTAATAAACAAATATGGCCAATTGTTTGTACAATGTTGCGATTGAATGGACAGCCTGCATCTATTTCATTAATAATATTTTTATGACGTCAAAAATGTCCTCATCTCGATCCCATTAATTCACCTTAACTAGCCCACTCTTGTTTTGCCCACTTATGTCTACACTTCCACATGTCATAATTAAACAATCGCGATGACAAAACAAAATAAAGACAGGGTCATCCAAAAATATCTTCACCTTGCTTTTTCTGGAGTCCAAATTAATGACCCTTTTAACCAGTTGCATCTTTAGTGTCATTAATTGGCTGACTTTCATCTTGTTTCCATCATTTTCCTTATTATGCGGACTTATGGAAAAGGTACAATAATAATACAAATTGTGCGTGCTCCTGATAAACACATAATTTACAAAAAATTGATAGTTTGATAAATACCTGTCTATATCTTCATCTTTCTGATTATGCTGATTTATGGGGTCCTATATTTCCTTGCATCCGTCTCTTTGCTTTTTGCTGAAAATTGTAAGACTCTGAACAATTGATGAAGTATACTTAGGTGAAGGATTTCTAGAATTTTTCAACATTTTTTAATTCATAACATTATTTCTGTACAAAACTTCTGAAATTATTGATAATTGAATAGACATTTACTTAAGAATAATTCAGCTCTGTTAGATTAACTAAATCAAGAAGTGATTTACATTTTCGCATAAAACTTTACTACGGAACATTATTTAGATGCTCCATAGTTTCATTGGCATCTTAAAATACTAAAATCTGACTGAGATCATGCATAGATTGAATAGGCTTGCAATCAAGTATCCATAAAGAGAGGTCATGATCGATGTAATAGGATAAACTTTCCATGAAACAATCCAATCGAGTTTGAGAAGAAAAGCACCAAACCAGGAAAATATAGCAACTAATTTAAGATTCACGGCAAAACTAGAGTCCCATTGATTAAATCTGGCCGCTGGATTGAACATAAAATTGATAATCCTTAAGATTAAAGAGGATAATGGCAAAGATGGGTCAGTGATAAGCATTGGTAGAACAGATGTGAATGTAATGCAGAGAGCCAAGAAGAAAGTTTGATCCAATTCACTGTGATAAAATATATCCAAGAAAACACAATTGTAATTTTTTATATGAAATTATCATACTTATTGAAATAACATACCTAAATAATGGTGCTCCTAAACACAAAATTATTATAACAATAATTAAAGAAATAAAAAGGAGATTTAATCCAATACGATTTAAATTCTTGGACAAATAACTCTAATTTTTAAGAGAAAAGATAATTATTAAACCTGCGACAATGATCTTTTAATCGACCAAGTTGGTTGACAACTCACTTTTTCCCACAAAACAGAAAATGGCGCTCGTCCTCTGCCTTTGTATCCAATATACCCGATGAAAAGAATCTTCAGTGGCTCAAAAATGAGAAGGAAACATGAGACGAGTGGGATTCGTTCAGATAGAGATGCTTCTCGCCATGGATTTAAAATAAATAAAGCCAAAGTACCAGAAACTAGACTGAGAAAGTGGTAAACGAGTAATTTTACATTATGCATCGTATGATCACAGCCCTGTTGACAAAGACAAAAAATAAAAAATTCTAAATTAATATGAATTGCAGGAAATTGAACTCGAAAAACCGACCATTTATTCCAAACGGACAATTCAAAAGCGAACCTAGCCAAATCTAATGAATTTCAAAATCGAAATCTTAGGTTAAGCAAATTGGTGAACTTACCTTTTTAGGATAATGACAACCTAATGATACATCTGGTATTTAAATCACTAAGCCATATTTTTTTATCCCGAAAAAATAACCGTAAAGATAAAGATTCAAAGAATAATAATGCTCTTAAAATAAAATTGAATCAAAAATTTTGATTCAATCAAGCTTTTTTTGTTGCTTAGCAACCAAACATATGATTGAACTTTTCAAAGCTGGCTAATTAAATGCTATACAAATTGCTACTTTGTCAAGTTTTGTTGATGTAATTTCTCGTCATGATTGAATCATAAGTTTCAGCCGATAATTTATCAAAGCTGTATAATGTGTCTTTGTTTATTAAATATTATCAACATCGTTTCCAATTCAATATGGATTATTTAAATGAATTAGACATTAAGTTAAGTTACTCAGTGTATAAAAGCTATCCTAAATGGGATAGATGCCAACATTTGTTGTCAACATTGGAGTGGTCTTGTCATGGAATACCTTGGTTTGTTGGCGTAATCATTGCCATTTACCTTTGGCCGTCAAGTAATCTATTAGCGCAGCTATTGGCTGGCCTATTTCTCGATGTCCTTACAGTTGCTATTGTAAAAGCTGCAGTTGGTCGACGTCGTCCTGTGTATGCTAATCAAGATGACCAGTTGATTGTTGCATCGGTGGATAAACATTCTATGCCTTCTGGGCATGCTTCTCGGGCAGTTTATATTGCATTGTTATTTAATAATGGCTCATTTTGGTCACAACTAATTTGGATTTGGGCTATCGCAGTAGGATTATCTAGGATCGCCATGGGAAGGCATCACGTTTTTGATGTTTTGGCTGGTTTTTTCCTTGCCTTGACAATTTACTCTTTACAATTTAGCTTTGATGGGTTTTTGAACAAACTTGTAGTCTGGGCTCTACTCAATCAATTCAGAGCAACTAAAGATTTAAGTGATGTCAAGTTGGATGAATGAAATTATCCTACATATTCAAGATGTTATTCAGCCTATTTCTCGAATCATTTGTAATTTTCTTAAGAGATCTGATTTTCATAAATTATTGTATATCCCTTTGCCTTTTCCTGAAAGATCTGAAGCTCGTATTGTTTGTTTCTAATTCAATACACAAACGGTCACCATAACAACATTGTTATTGAAACTGATTCTTGTAATTGCTAATTTTTCGATTGATATTAAATTTGAAATATTATTTTGATATTCTGCAATTAAAATAAATTTTTATAATGTTTTAAATGAAATATAATTTGTTTCATCCATGGATTCAAGTTCAGAAGAATCATCTGAAATAGTTTCTGGTCACCGATCAACCAAAAAATTGGATAATATCAGGTCAAACAAATCCCTTCGGTCAACTGATAAAATTGATGATTTACTATCGATACCACCTGCAAATAGACCCACGTCATCAACAAATCGTCGACCCAACAAGAAGGCTTCATTTGGTGATGATTATTTAAATGAACCAGAAGTTTCAACAATTGAACCTCTTCGCCTAGATACTCATACTACAATCAATGGTGATGGTGATTCGCCAACAGCATCAAGATCAAGTACAGTAACCTTTGGAGGGGGAAGTCGAACCGGTACACCACTATTGGATCAAACAATATCAGCTGCTTTCCGAACTCGAATAAGATCACGGATAAAAACTGTCAAAGAGTCCGTCACCAAAACACCTTTACCAACAACCAGACAAGTAGAAGGAGTTGGTGACTTAAGCAACTTGATTGAGGCTCGATTAAAAGGTCGCAAAGATTGGCAAACATCTTTGGCCACATTACTCGATCAAGGATCGCAATCATCAGCGGGTAATCTTACTTATCCTTCACCTGATCAAAGTTACGACTTTTTTGCTTCATCTTTTAAGTCATCATCTGTATCTAAAACAATCAAAGACGGATCAATTGTCAATGAACCATCAACATCTTCAAACTATGATGATGAAGATGGCGGAACAGTGACTAGTGATCAAAAATTGAAACATGATGACACTCTAACCATAAACTCTGACGATTCTGCAAGTGGAAAATTGCTAGTTAAACAATTGTTTGCTTCAACTGAAGAATTGCATTTGTGTGAAAGGTTAGAAGTTAAAATAAGATCGACCAGTTTACGCCGAGAAAAAGAAGCTCAATTTTTAACAATAACTTCCAACGATCCAATTCCAGATCATATTAGATTTGGTCGTGGTGAAGGTTATAATCCAAGAAATGATGGTCTCTACTGTCAACCAGCACCTAAAACACTGTCTCAGCGGAATATAAATAAGCTTTACCAAAGGTTATATCGTGACTCTGGGTTGGCCTGGTTCCAAGGACGATTCCGTACATTATTTGATTTACTTTGGACATATTTTACAGTTTGGATTACTTTTTTTGATACTTTAAAAATTGTCTCTTCTCCTGAACGGACATCAAACAGTACCGATTTATATACTCTTCAGCCGACCATGTCTAAACATAAATTCATTGAATCATTCAACAAAGAAAAGACTGTCAAGTATCGCATTGAATTCAACTTACATTCTATTCAGTTTACCAACCATCTAGCATTTGGGGATGAAAATATTTTAGCAGCAAAATTGTTGAAATTATATCGCAATTACAGGGAAACTTTGACCGAGGGAACAATAACATTATTGAACAGAAAGATTGAATCGCTTAAAATATCACTATCAAATGTTACAGATAAAGATCCTGAAGATAATGGCCAAAAACCGAATCAGCGGTTGGAACGATTAATCAACTATCGCCGACAATTGAGTGAGACATTCATTGCTCGGAGGAAAGCGCTAACTCGACTGAGATCTATTTTACTTGAACTTTTAAGCACATGGGAAGAGTTGGTTGATAAAAGGCGTAATCAAGAATTTTCATCAACAACAGTGAAGTTGACTTACAAGGAAGAAGCTAATCAATTATCTGAAGAAGAAGAAAGGCAGATTTGGAACAATTTAGTCGAAGAGGATTTCAAAATTCAATGGTCAATGGTCAAAGAAACATATGCAAAGGCATTAGCTGATTACCGAAGAGATTTAAGGTCTTGGAAAAGCTGGCAAAGATCAGTTCGTAGATCTCCTAAACATGAAGAAGACGACATGATAGAAGAAGCCAGTGGTCCAAATCCTGACCCATCCACAAAGAATCCTATTTCAACCTCAGATAAAGTCAAACCTGAGCCACCACCTAAATCAATCGATGAGAATGAATTGAAACATCAAATTTCTGAGGAAACTTTATTGTTGGATGGTCGAGTTCCTGGTGAACCCAGGTTTACCCAATTAACGCTTTCTTTTGACAATCCGCTATCTTCTGGACCTGATTGTCCTGCATACGAGCAGAAACGGCGTTCACTAATGAAAAACTTAAAGTATTTCGTTGAAGTTAAGCTTAATGGTTCCAATCGAACCAAGACAATTGAACAAGAAGTTGATTACAACTTTGTTGTTACTTGGGATCAAAGGTTCATTGTTGACCTGACAGAGGAACCTAAAGAGATGACTTACAGTATATGGGAGAAGAAAGGACCTGCTAAGTTGTCTCGATTAACCAGCGGCACCCTTCCTTGGCCTGATGCAGTTACATTGCCAAGAGAAGATACTTTATCACTGAACGAAGAACCTTTTCAAGTTTGCTCTGACGAATCGACAGTAATTTATTCAGGGAATTTGTTTTATAGCTCAGCCTGGTCAATCGATGATTCAGGAACCATTTTGGCTCCAGGTTCCGTCTCATTATCACACACTAACATCAATATTGATTCTTTTTCGGCGGAGGAAATCAATCGAATTAAAGATAAAAGTGCTTTAATGTTGGATCCCAATGATCCAGATAACATTGAACTATTGAAAGCCATCCGTAAATATGAGCAAATGTTTCAAAATGGCACTTCTCAAAAGGATAACGAGGTTGATTCATTTTCAAGCAGAGTATTACTGAAAAGTATTCAATTCGTGGATGAGAAGGAAATTGAAAACAATCCTAGATTCAAATTGATCAAACTACGAGCCAGTAAACACGATAAATTCAGTGGGATTCCTGTACCTTTACTGGAAAGAGAAATACCTTTAACGGTATTTTCAGATACAAATGGAACTAGAGATATAGCTGTTAGATCGGCTAAAGGTATTGAAGCTAAACGAGAAAAGGCTTTAGCAGTACTATTCAAAATTAGAAGCAAATTGATGAATCAATCCGAAGGCTGTATTGATAGACCAAGGACTTGGGATGATATTGTTTCTGAGCCAGATTCTCATGGATTGTAAGTTGAAACCTTTTACTGGTTCGCAATAAACTAACTTTCATTTGTTTTATCAGAGATCTTGGTTTTCATTTCTTCTTGCCTTCACATGATCGTCGTCCTTTACATCCAACACGAAAGGAACGGAAAAAGATATCTGGTCCATTATCAGGCAATTCGCAAGTTCAGCTAATAATCACAATTATGCACGCTTTCAATGTTCCTGTCAGAATTGAAAATGGTTCCCGAAACCCTGAAGAGTCCGCGAATACGCGTGAAAAATTAAATTCTGAACTTGGAGGTAATAGCATTTATTTGTTATTTGCATCAATCTTTTTCTTAATTTAAACTATTAATTCGATATACGCAGAGTTGACTTATGAAAGCCGTGTAAGTCCGTTTGTTGAGGTTGTTTTTCAACGACAAATTGAAAGGACCAACACTGCATATGGAGCTCAACCAACTTGGAACGAAACTCTTTCCCTTGCTCTAAAGTAAGTTTGATGTTTGTTACTAAAAAGACACGAATAACACATTTATACAAAGGAGGGTGACAGCAAGCCTATGTAAAAGTGCCCGTCGTGAGCCAGCGATTTGATGATGCCATTCGGTAGAGGACATAATGATGAGCAAAAGTCCTCATAGGCATGAATTTACTTGTTCGGACTTAAGGCATGAAAAACGTGTTTATTGGTCGAAAAAAATAACACGTTGATAACGATTTTTGAAGCTCATTCAGAGTAGATGAATAATAAATATACATGATATTGAATGTTTTTTTCGGGCGAGTTACTCCGTTCGCATTTAATCTCGTTTTGAGTGAAACAATAAATATATGTCCGAGAGATTGCAAAACAATAGACCCGAGCCAGAGATTTGATAATATTTTTATAGGTTTTTTCAGATGACTTTTCATCTGAGATATGTTTGGAGAGTGTCAAAACGGACTTTCGTGTATTTTCCGATTTGTTCAACTTTCACCTCGGTGCTGCCCGTTCCTTAAGTTGCTTGAGCCAGAGATTTGATAATATTTTTATAGGTTTTTTCAGATGACCTTTCATCTGAGATATGTTTGGAGAGTGTCAAAACGGACTTTCGTGTATTTTCCGATTTGTTCAACTTTCACCTCGGTGCTGCCCGTTCCTTAAGTTGCTTGTGCCAGAGATTTGATAATATTTTTATAGGTTTTTTCAGATGACCTTTCATCTGAGATATGTTTGGAGAGTGTCAAAACGGACTTTCGTGTATTTTCCGATTTGTTCAACTTTCACCTCGGTGCTGCCCGTTCCTTAAGTTGCTTGAGCCAGAGATTTGATAATATTTTTATAGGTTTTTTCAGATGACCTTTGAGCAGAACGGAATTTGTGGTCATTCTTTTCCAGTTTTTAACGAGCTCTCTGAATGTGTAATACAGTATAAAGTGCTCATAAGCGTCTTCAGGCATGCTGCACAATGATTCGTCCAATAACGAAGGTACTAATGTTGATAATAGATTTTTCAATGCATCTTCGACTTCCTTATTGGCTCGGCTCGTTCCACAGGCAACATTCAAACAATCAAGCAATCGATTGAGGATTCTGATTAATTTAGATTTCGCAGCATCCGCGAGCTGCTGATAAGGACAATTAGAGTCACAATTCAAAAAAGTAGCTTTTTCGTTCAGCTGCGGAACCATTGATCCTCTTTGAGTGTAAGAGGGTGTACTTTCAGAGTTCAACGATGAAAAAACACTAAAGGGTAAGAAAGATGATGAGTTAAAATACAAGGTTTTAAGAAACTAGGATTTGAGAGTGAGAAAGAATATGTATCTCATCTAACCTGTCTTCATTTGCGTTCAGCATCTTTTCGAGGTCTAAACCTGATTTAACTGGAACCTTCCGTTGTGGCGAGAATTCAGAGAACTCAGAAGTTGGCTACACAGAAACAAGGTTTCTATCCAAGATTAACTTGATCAACTTGATCAACTTGATGAAGCCTTGAATCATTGGAACAACGAGAAGTTTGAACAATGATGAAAAGTAAGAGAAATGCAAGCGAAAAAGAGAGTAAAAATATTGAAAAGAAAGTAAAAAGAAAGAGTCTCTTGCTCGCGCCATCTTCTGACACCAAAAAAAATTTTCGTTTAGATGTTCTATTGAATTGCTGGCGCTTCTTTACTCTTTGCTATAGTTTCTATTAGAGTCACAGTCACAGTATCATGAAATTAAATGTAAAGGACAAAACAAATGAAGAGGAAAACACAAAAAAAGTGAACTGAATGAAAAAAAGAGGAAAGAGGAAATGGCTTTAGAACAAAGAGTAAAGGATTTTAACAATTCACCAAAATTAACCAAACTTAAGAAGTGAAGAAAATTATGTGCATTAAAGTAAGAGACGACATTTTCTCTTTCTTTTTTAACTTGTTTCACCTTTTACTCACATTGTTAGTGTCTCAACACTTTTGAACTGTTAAAGCTAACGCTTATCATTAATCTCATCTCAACCTCTGATACACTGTTTCAAGACAATAGCCAATCTAGAAGCTCTAGCTTCCATATTGTAATGGGGCTTAACAATTAGCATCCCCCTTTCCGGTAATTGATAAGAACCAGAAACAATAACTTTTGGTTAAGAAACACTTTTTTCAGTTTCCTCCAAATTTGAATCCTTTCTTTGAAATTTATATATTGTTGGATAAATAAGAGTTTTGAATCCTTAGATTCATTGAATTGACGTGATGTTGATTTAGTATTTTGCATTGATGACAACAAGCGTCTCAATCACAATTTAAACAATATTTTCAATGCAATTCCAGTTAATTTATATATGTAAAAAGTACAAGATTCAAGTCATTCTTAAAGAAATAATCATCTTTGCTCTAAATGATTGAAACAAGCGTTTTAATCACAATTAAACAATGTTTTGGATTAAATTCCAGTTAATTTATACATTGAAAAAGTACCAGATTCAAGTCATTCTTCAAGAAATAATCATCTTACAAGGGATGCATGGTAGGTGATACGAAGATTTTGAACTTTTCTTGGGCTTAAAATATTCTAATGGGTCAGATATGATGGTTGATCAATGATTGAACCGAAACAATCGTCTCAATCACAATTAAAACAATATTTTCAATGCAATTCCAATTAATTTATATATGTAAAAAGTACTAGATGTAAGTCATTCTTCAAGCGTTTAAGTAAACTATTGGCAGATATTTCTTTGGGAGAATTACGAAAATCTTATTTCAATTTGAATGGAAGCCAATTCAACTATTCCAATACTGAATTTGCTGTTGTTGATGTTACAATTGAAGATGAAATACACGATTTTCACACTTTTCTTCATATTTTCCATATTGGTCAATATTATGATATTTGTTAAGTTTGCATTAGACTACAAACTGTTCCGAACTAATTCTATTAATTATTGGGTTTCGCTTAAATTAGTAAAATCAAGCATCTGATTCCTGTATTAATATGGCAATAGCAAATCAGAAATCTTTTCATTCTGTTTACTCAAATTTTTGCTTTGAAAAAGTATGTCTTTTGAACAAGTCGATTCCATTTTATCAAATTTTAAAAATGGACGATTGTATTATTTAATGTAATATTATTATTTTCTTACTCCTCTAATGAACATATCTTGCAGTGATCACACAAAGCAGTGTAATTCACTTGATGTCGTGTAAAGGATGCCCCAAAAGTAAAGAGACAAATGAATAAATCAGTTTAACTTTTCATCTTAAGATGTTTGATTTGTCCAGTTTCCTGTAATAAGTGCTTTACTGTTTCAATTCAAGCAAGGTTATTCTCCATTCCAATCCAAATGATTTACCAGCTTAATAAATTATTTCTCTATCAGCCATTGAAATCAGAATGAGTTCAAATGATTTTGATGAAGATTTGTTGATTAGATCCCGTATAACTCATAAGGTAAAGAAACAACTTGTCACTTGTGTCGCTTTACTCAACAATATTGAATTATTGTTTTTATTTTTCAGGAATCAAACAATACTTGGTATTTGGCTGAAACAGTTTATTTCAAGCCCGAAATTCATGGAGTAATCAAGATACAAAAGGTGACATCGAGCTGCAAGTTCATTATAATCTCAAAACTTCAAAAAGGATCGTTTTTTTTGGTAAGTTGGACTGAAGCTACAAACTTATTCAAAGAAATATTAATTTACTAGAAATATTATAAACTCGCTACTTCCAATGATCTTCAGATAAAACGCGGATAAAACATAATAAAATAAATTGAATGTATTTCAAACTGAAGAGTTAATCTAATTCTCCATCGACTTACTGTAGGCTAGGGAGAGGAAAATCTTTAAGGATTCAGTTAAAATATCTCAATAGAGTTCGCTTTTCAACTTTTATACTTTAATCACTAAATCAAGAAAGACATAGTTCAGCAAATGAATTA
Source organism: Tetranychus truncatus (assembly GCA_028476895.1). Lineage (NCBI taxonomy): Eukaryota > Metazoa > Arthropoda > Arachnida > Trombidiformes > Tetranychidae > Tetranychus > Tetranychus truncatus. Next base: position 11,388,089 of record CM052062.1, read on the forward strand.
TAAAGCCATGTTTTAATTTAGACAAAAACATTTATTTTCAAAACACAGAATGGCAAAGATCATCATTTTCCACTTTTTTCATCTAAAATCACGCTTTGCTCCGGGGAAATGAAAAGTACATAAAGTTGACAGCTAGATACAAAATGCATCCTGAATTCAAATTGCGTATCCATTTTGGACTTTTCCAATTTACCAATAAATTTCGTGTAATCCACCTTTGATTCCAGAGCTTTTCTGAATAAACTTTTGCCTGAGGAAAACAGCTGACTCAAATTCCACTCAAAAACTATCTGCAGCTGAAAGAGTCAATTAATAAAACTTCAAAAAAGTTTACCTTAAACTTACCCAATTCATATGGAGGTAGTTTTCGATGGCTCGAGAAGCATAAATTATTGAACCGTCAATTTCCGTTATGATAACGAACTCTCCATCAAGTTTATCGCAAATTTCATGATTATATTGGAAATTTGATAAGGAATCTACAAGCTCCATTCTGAACTTAGAAAGATGGAACTGGAAGAGAAAGAAAAATAAACATGAGAACTTTAGGAATTTCTTTATATACTAGACTATTACTTTCACCAGTGATTAACTGAATAAGCCGATTCGAGCATGAATCATCTGACGTAGACTATCTGACGCAAAGGATACCATTAATGAGTATAGCTTCCGATCGTGCTAGTATGATAAATAAAGTAATCATGATTCGTTTATCAATGGAAAAATTTTGCATTCATTAAAGGAAATATAGTCACATTATGATCTTGATGTATTTCTAATTGCAAGTCTGAATTCGACAAGATTCAATGAGGCGCGAGTCAGCCGACGGTTACCTCTTCAGTCATTTGTAATTTGTAATTGGCAATAGAGTTAAGTGTTGAAGTTGCTAAAGTTGATAATGGGTAAGATGTTGTTTTTGACGGCTGGAATGGTGATAGATTTGACGGTTCAAGTGGCTTTAAAGGTCCAGGTGATTCACCATTTTTCTGATCCATACAAAGTTGTTCAGGAGTTTCAGGATAAACTGGAAAATTATTAAAATCCATCGATTCAGGCCATGGAAACCCATATGTTAACATAATTGCGGAACAACCTGCATGTGCTCTTTCACAGACTGAACGGCAAGCAGGTAGTTTACCCGGATAATCTTCCATACAAAATTGGAGTATTCCGAAAAATTCAGTTCACCGAAAAATGACTTCGAAAAACCGATTATTAGAATAAGAAGTTTAGGGAAAAGGGTGGGAATAGCAATGGGTCTTGATGAACCAATGAATGTTATTGATAATTTTAGTGACTCGGATGATTGAGGAACTTAATTATATTTCAATAACTGAACTTGCCTACAACCCATATAACAGATAGAAACCTTTGTTCCTATCAATTCATGTTGATTTTTGTATTGTATGGTATAACACCATTGTTTAAATATACTAACAATTCATTTGGTTATTCAGCTTATACAGTTTAAACGGTTGGTTTCAAATTGATTCTCAAACTTTTTGTCATCAACAAATTGATTAACAAAGTCCCTAACAAGGGAATCCAGTGTTCATATCACATTCGTCCTACATATATGAACTTGGTACCAATCGAAAGCTCATCAAATGTTCTACCGGAAAATTATAACAAAAACTATTTAAAATAAAAAAACTTACCAATTGGTACCAAGTTCATATATGTAGGACGAATAGTTTGGGAGAAAATGGCCTTTATACGTTTCTATGGTTTTTATCGATTTTCTCAGTAACCGGAAGTATTAGACTGATATAGAAAAACACTTATCTAATAATTTTGTAAGAAGTCATTTTTCGGTGAACTGAATTTTTCGGAATACTCCAATTTTGTATGGAAGATTATCCGGGTAAACTACCTGCTTGCCGTTTCTAAACACATGTTTAACATGTTTCTCTCTTTACGCAAACCATAAACTTACATTTAAACTGAAATAAAGTTAATTTTTTTGTTAATGACATAAATTATGCTGTCAAAAGAATTTTAAACACTCGAGAGGATTGATAAAATTAATACTATGATTGACACTGCTATGAAAATAGTCAATTTGTTCAAGATTATTATAACCTCTCCACTGGTCATAATTATTAAATTAAAAACATCATCAACTCACCAGGAAACCAAGATTCAACCAGATTGGAACGAAAATTGTTTGTCACCGTTTGAAAACCACCTGTTTGATTTTTGCATTAACTTTTCGTTTAAACAAATTAATTTCATTTTCATTTATCTCAAATTTAAGATGTCATTCCATGCAATTCGTGCTCCTCAAGGTGAGATTTAACAGTATTCAGTTTCTTAATAATAAAGCTTTCAATTTTTAGCCACCATAAAAGTTAGAGACCAACGTGGAACTATACATCAAATATGCATCGATACAAGCGACGAGCAACAAGCACTTCGGCTTCTCTTTGAACAGGTAAAAATTTGGTAATTTTTCAATTCAATTTTTTCGTAATCAACTTTTCTTTGCTTTCCCTGCCAGGTTACATCTTTAGCAGATTTAGCCATTTCAGATGTTTATGCTTTCAAATTATGTATCCATCCAGCGGACAACCCAATTTCACTCAAAGCAAAAGAATTTTTTTTGACTCCTTTTGGGTCAGAAACGACTAGCCTAGGACATTTGTTGAACAGGCAGCTCAGTGTTTTCTCATCATGAGGTTGTTTTGAGGTGTCAAGTCAAGCTGATTGCTCTATGAATGAGAATACAATGAACAATGTTATCGTGCTCACATGATTTTACAAGTGGATCAATAATTTTTGAAATGAATTCTCAGGCAGACGTGATGTCAAATGGTGATTTTTTCAAATGAACATGAATGCGTTGAACAACATGCTGAGATGACTGCAAACTGAAGGGTGACCATTCGCTACTTCTAATTGTGTCTAGCAAATAAAAGGTGAAACTTCACATGTTATAGCGAAACGTATGATTTTTTTTACACAATAGCCGAATTTCATTTAGATTCGAGAAACAAAAATTGAAAAAACAAAAATGAATTTAATAATTACATATACTTTTATGAATCGGTAACTTTTATAAAAAAATAACAAAATGATTTTTGATGTTCATTGATTTTGTGGCAAACTGTCTAGGTGGGCAGCTACTGTTTGCACGACTTTTTTGCCAGCATTAATTGCATGAGTTAAATGTGTGATTAATTCCTCAAACGTTTCATCTCTCCTATCTGCTGCGAAGCTGCATGGAGTGAGAGGCTCATCTATTGCATAAACGGCGCCATAAGGTTTATGATCAGAGCGCTTCGATTGATCATTAGGAATTTTTATTTTTACTTCGTATAGATACTTAAAATTTTGGCTCGTGCATAGATAATCTATTTCGTAGCCACGAGAAGTATCTCGCCATTCAACTGGCCGCAGTTCACTAAGTAAAAATAAATAAACTAATTGCAGTTGTATTTTGTTCTTGGGATCGTTTGCTGATTTTGTTCTATCCAGAGTTTTACCATAATACAAATTTTTCAAATTGAGATCTCCAGCTAAAAGTATTCCATCAACTGCGTCCCAATTACGTTCTTTTGCATCTAAACCACCTGTTTGAAGCCGCATCACGGCAGCAAAAAGTGTCACTAGGTAAAGTTGCATGTCGGGCACTCCATTATTTGTCTGGTGGCAATTGATTACTCCGATGATTTTATCCTCGCATTCGGTGATATTGACGAAAAAATCCTCACGTCCAACCTCGAATTTTTGAATTACGCCAGGGAAATCACTTCTTTTGAAACAGGTAAGTAGATTTGCAACTTTTTCGCATTTCCAAGCTTTCCTTGCGTTTGTTCTTTTTTCAGGTGATACTTTGGCTTGTCTGTCCAATTTTCCGGATAATCCGCGAACAAATTGCCTGGCGTCGATGCCTGAAATTTCCTGGAATGTTACAACACACTTCACATCTGAATATGAGCGAGCAATGTAGGCCAAAGTGTCCCAAAGTAGAAGAGAAGAAGAAAATTCAAAATAAAGACTTTTTAATAAATTCATGTTGATGAAAACCAATGTTTTTATCAAATATTTAACTTCAATTAATACAAAGTCTGGTAAGTTCAAAGTTCATTCAGCGCCACGGCTCAGCTTGTTAAAGACTTATTTCAAGAAAAGGTTATGACAGAAAACTCTGTCAATGTCGATTGTTAATCAATTGATTCTAATAGAAACGCAGTTTCTATCCGAAACTGGTAATGAATGACAATTAAATTCATGAAACTCTATTAATCAATTGATTCTAATAGAAACAAAATTTCTATCAAAAACTTGTAATGTCCTCAGATCGAGACTGTTACCCTTATCTTTATATAAGTTAACTAAATCATTCAATTCATTTATCAAATCAAAAATAATGAGAAAGTAATCGTTTGGAAGTTTATTGATAAACATTTTAACATAATTTTCATCTAAATTTCAATTTGAGAAACTTGAACAACACCGAATTGTTTCTAAAAAACTTTGTTAATCATTTGAAATTTAAATAATGAATTGAGAAAAACGATTAACAAACAATTCATTAGATGTCGCTAGTTTTTGGGTAAAATGGAGAATCAGATTCATTTTATTTTCTCTTTTTCAGTTTGTTCAGTTTGTTCAGTTTGTTTCGGTCCTTCATCCAATTCATTTCATTTGCTTAACCTTTTTTTTGTTTCATTCTCTTTAATTTGATGTTAATATTAATATATTACAAGACATTATTATTGTGATTCTAATAGGAACCATTGCTTTTCTATTCAAATTATCATCAATTGGATCACAACAGATTCTACTCTCTTTTTATTCTGTTTATGGGACATTGTTTCTATTCATTCATTTAGCCATCCATTCATCTTCCATCTTTTGGATTTTCCTTGACCGTCAAGGTAAGTTTATATTTATCCAATTGTTTTCAATTGTTCTCTGACATTTTATTCCTTGATTGAATGATATTGTTATAGTTCTAGCAACCATTTACATGTATTACTATTAATAGTAATTCAGACCTTTTCAAAAGTCTAGCAGGCGAGTTAGATGAATTTCATTTTGGTTTTCCTTACCTCAAAACTTAGCATCAGTGTAAAGTGACCACAATTAAGCAAACTTAAGAAGTAAAGAAATGTCCATAAAAGTAAGAGACGACATTTTCTCTTTAAGGATTTAAAACTCTTATTCACTTAAATTTGGTTTTCATTACATTTTTCATTGAATTTAATTTGAGTTTCTCAAACAATTAAGCATTTCTCTTTAAATCATTTAACATGATTAGGGACGTCAAAAATCGGGTTTTTTCGGGATAAAATTTTCGGTGGATGAGTGTATTGATACTTTTGAACATATTTAAAGGCTAGTTTCTGAATCTCAGGGTGATTTATCACCGCCGAAAACCCCGAAATCAATACAATTTAAAAAAATTGCCGAAATTCATGAAAATGAACCGAAAGATGCCGATTTTTTCAAAATTTACTCTTTTTTATTCCTATTTTTTGATTTTTATGATTCTCTCAGACAGTTTCACGTCTAAGTTTTGCTTACTATAGCAATGGTTACTTTGCAAGTCTACAATTTTCTAGGGGGTTCGTCTGAATATAATTTCTCTTTCATTACTTGCGTATTGTATAATGCCTTAAATTTTCATTCACATCCAATAAATGTTTCTTGAAATTTTTTGATGCTGAAAATACCTAAAACTGGCCCAAAAAGTGGAATTTTAACCGCCGAAAAGCGCCGAAATCAATACATTTTATCCGCCGATTTCGGCCCCGAGATTGACTAAATCTAACCGCCGATTTTGACGTCCCTAAACATGATTTTAAATAGACATGAGACATAATCTTACTCTCAAGCAAACATTTGTATTGTAAAAGTTCTCATCAATCTTTGTGTTCAACTTTTTTTTTCATTTCAGTTTTTGAAACCATCTTAAATTCTGCCATGTCATTCGAAGAATTACCTACAGAACTACTCGAGCTCATCTTCAACTTGAATGATAGTTTAGCAGACTTGGTCAATTTTTCTAAAGTATGTCGTCGTTGGAACCAAATCATTAATTGTCGATTCTGCAAAGTTACTCACATCCTCAAGAATAATTTCTCACCGAGAAGGGCAATCCAAGTGAGCTGTGTTTACTTCGATTCCTTCAGTGAAGTCAATTTCATGGACTTGAAGTTATATTTTCCTAAGTTGAAAGTGCTTGACTTGTCAGGATCAAATTTGCGTTTTGATTTGGCTGAATGGTGTAGAGCCTTTTCGCAAATTGAGGGCTTTCAAATCCATTCGCAGTAACTCGCTAATTTTGGAAGAAAGGATTAGGATTAACACAAATCAGTGAAAGGGTCAGTAAATGCTTTTGTTGTTTCCGAAAACATCTTACGGACACAGATGATTTTTTGAAATATAGCTGGAAAAATATGATCTTAATTCATTCATCTATTTCTTGGTATGATGGAAGTTTTACAGTCCCAAAGAGGTGGCAAGTTGCTTTGTTTACAATGAATTTGTGTTCAATTTTTGCAGTAATCAATCTATATACAGTTAGCTTGAGTTTATCAATGTTTCATGCAAATCCAATCACTTATCAATAAGATAATCAAGAACCTACTAAACTTTTGAAAAGGTCTGTATTACACTGTAAAACAGTAGATAATAATGTAGATAATAATGATTAGGTTCTTAGAACTTCTCTTGTTTCAACTCTGTCAAATCTGTCACTATTTTCATCTGTAATCATCTAATGTATTGTTTGTTTGTTTTCATTGTAATCTTAGTTTGCGCGATCGATATGGAAAATGTTGTAATCGTCATGGTAGATGGAACTACAAAGTCGGCTCCTTGTTGGGTTGTTGTCAATTCAGAGAGTCGATTGATATATAATAGTCTCATTAGACATCCATCAGGTGGTATCTCAAGACCACTCACCCAACTGCATGGTTTATCTCATGACCATTGGAAATATGCTCCTTTTTTCTGCAAAGTGCGAACTGACCTAATGGAGATACTCAACGGACACGATCGTATCATAGTTTCTGACCAAACTGCTGATTTCGTATCTTTGTTCATCGACTGTGAAACCCACTCGAAACTCTTGGATAAAATCATTTGTGTTTCATCATTTTATAATTGTAGACGAGCGAATGATGCACTTGGATTGAAATTTTGCTCTTTCCTTTTGTTCGGTGATCTTATCCAACAGACTGTTCATTCACCAATCATTGATGCCAAGTTTATTATGTTCTGCTATGTAGTGGATTTCGAAGGGATGGAAAGAATTCGCAGACAAAACATGGAAGATGGCATCATGGTATACAAAAATCATAATTATATGGGCTTTAACTATCCGAAAAACACTCAAATGGCCGGATTGCTATCGGATGTTATGGCATACATTGGGGATTGGCCTTTGCCATTAAAAGTTGATCCTTTTTTAAAAATATGTGCAAGGAAAAGAGCCTACAAAGAGGATGATTACATTCCAGGTGCATCCGAGCGACGAGATCCGTATATATTCGACCGAGAAATATTCAGATCATTCGTAGTTCAACCTGCGCTAAAATAGTTAATTTCAGATATGTTATTCAGATATTCAGATCATTGACTGACAGTAACTTCTCGTTGTTCCAATGATTCAAGCCATGATCAAGTTGATCAAGTTAATCTTGTATAGAAACCTTGTTTCTATCATTTTAAACTTGTTCAATAATTTCAAGGTATCAGAATAGGTATCACTCTAATAGAAACAATAGTTTCTATACTTTCTCATCTATCTTGTTTGTACCATTTGATTTCGCTCTTTGTGAGGCGAAACAAAGAGTTGAGACTAAATTAAAAATTAAATGAAACTAAATTGAGGCTCTCTTCGGTTTGGTTAGACAGGTTTGGTTCTACAGGTGCATTCACAGCATCTATGGCCGAGCGTGTGAGCCGTGAACAGATACACGACGCTCTCCTTCAAGTTATGTCTGAATTAGATGCTCGATTGGCGGAACTCGAAAAAATGTTACACGATTCTGTAAATAAAGCTGGAAAGGCATTATCTAATATCAGCAACATTCATCCCAATTTGAGCGTTTTGAATGAAGAAGAGAAAGCGCATAAAAAACCGTTAGCCTCACGCCCACATTGTCTTAAGCAATATCCGGAGGGACGCTCGATAAGAACACATATAGCTTGGCATAAAAGAAATGCTAGTCATTGCTACAAGTAGCATTGTAGTCTTTTTAATTTATCTTACTTGAAAAATTGAACTAAAAAAATTATCTTTGAACTTCTTTTACATTTATCCTACAAATAAATAAACTTCTCGTTGTCTTAATCATTCAAGCCTTGATCAAGTTGGTCAATTTGATCGATTTAACAAGATGAGTAGAAGGTGAAACAAGTTGAAAAAGAAAGAGGAAATGTCGTCTCTTACTTTTATGCACATTTCTTTACTTAATAGTGGTGTACGATATTGAAAAAAAAATATTTATCGAAGAGCACAATATTATTGAAAGGAATATCGAATATATTGCAATATGAATTTCGAGGCAATATTTAGCAATAATATCTAATATCGACAAAATATCGCTACTTTTACAATCTTTCATAGTAACAAGTTAAAATTCATGGTAAGCTTGATTATTGAATGAAATTTTTAGCAAGTTAACTAAAATTACATTGAAAATATTGTGATTGCGACGCTCGGTTCAATCATTCATCGCAAAAGTATCAAAACGAAAGGCTTGACAAAGGGTCATATCTGACCCATTATATTTTAGAATATTTCAGAATATTTTAAGCCCAAGAAAAGTTCAAAATCTTCGTATCACCTACCATGCATCCCTTGTAAGATGATTATTTCTTGAAGAATGACTTGAATCTGGTACTTTTTACATATATAAATTAACTGGAATTGCATTGAAAATATTGTTTAAATTGTGATTGAGACGCTTGTTGTCATCAATGCAAAATACTAAATCAACATCACGTCAATTCAATGAATCTAAGGATTCAAAACTCTTATTTATCCAACAATATATAAATTTCAAAGAAAGGAATCAAATTTGGAGGAAACTGAAAAAAGTGTTTCTTAACCAAAAGTTATTGTTTCTGGTTCTTATCAAATTGATAATATCAATTACCAGAAAGGGGGATGCTAATTGTTAAGCCCCATTACAATATGGAAGCTAGAGCTTCTAGATTGGCTATTGTCTTGAAACAGTGTATCAGAGGCAAAGAGTAATGAGAAGCTCCTCGGCAAAGAGCTCCTCTTGGATCAGAGGTTGAGATGAGATCAATGATCAATGATAAGCGTTAGCTTTAACAGTTCAAAAGTGTTGAGACACTAACAAGATGAGTAGAAAGTGAAACAAGTTAAAAAAAGAAAGAGAAAATGTCGTCTCTTACTTTAATGCACATAATTTTCTTCACTTCTTATGTTTGGTTAATTTTGGTGAATTGTTAAAATCCTTCGCTCTTTTTTAGCTTCAGTTTCTTTTTGGTTTTTCCTTCAGTTCACTTCATTTGTGTTTTCCTCTTCATTTGTTTTGTCCTTTACATGATATATATGATATCCTTTGTCCTTTACATTATATATATGATATCTTTTGTCCTCTATATGATACAGTGACTGTGACTCTAATAGAAACTATAGTTTCAATAAAATGTGTTTTCATCGATTGTGATCACAAGAGATTTTTTCTCTTTTATTCTGTTCAATGAACATTCATCATTTGTGAACTCATCTATTAGGAACCATTGTTTCTTTAAATTTAGTTTCCTTCCATTGGATTTACATCCATTCACCATCCATATTAATTGATTGTCAAGGTAAGTTTATTATTTATCCAACCTTTTCAATTGTTTTTCATCATCTTATTTCTTGATTGAATTACTCTCTTTTTCACTTGCATTTCTCTTACTTTACATCATTGTTCAAACTTCTGGTTGTTCCAGTGATTCCAGTTCGTTGAACTCTGAAAGTACACCCTTTTAACCCAAAGAGGATCAATGGTTCCGCAGCTGAACGAAAAGACTACTTTTTCGAATTGTGACTCTAATTGTCGTTATCAGCAGCTCGCGGATGATGCGAAATCTAAAATGCTCAGAATCCTCATTCGATTGCTCTATTGTTTGCAAGTTGCGCGCCGAGCTAATAAGGAAGTCGAAGATAATTTGGAAATTATATTATTATTAACATTAGTAAATTCATTATTGGACGAATCATTGTGCATCATGCCTGAAGACGCTTGTGAGCGCTCTTTGTGAGACGGAAAAGAGTTTAGACCTAATTGAAAATAAAGGCTCTCTTCGGTTTGGTTAGGTTAGGCTTCATCTGTTGATCTCTATTTGGTTCATCATTCAAGGTGTTAGCTCTTGTTTTACTTTTACTTTAATGTTTCTATTAACCTTAAACCATTCTCAAAAGATCCTTAAATTCTTTTATTCTTATTCTATTTCCTCGGTATTGCTTTTCTGTTGTCCAGTTCTACAGTTGCATTCACAGCCTCTATGGCCGAGCGTGTGAGCCCTGAATATCAGCAACATTCATTCCAATTTGAGCGTTTTGAATGAAGAAGAGAAAGCGCATAAAAAACCGTTAGCCTCATGCCCACATTGTCTTAAGCAATATCCGGAGGGACGCTCGATAAGAAAACATATAGCTTGGCATAAAAGAAATGGTCTTTAGAAATGATTGTTGCAGTCTTTTTAATTTATCTTACTTGCAAAATTGAACTAAAAAAATTATCTTTGAACTTCTTTTACATTTATCCTATAAATAAAAAACTTCTCGTCTTCTTAATGATTCAAGCCTTGATCAAGTTGATCAATTTGATCGATTTAACAAGATGAGTAGAAGGTGAAACAGATTAAAAAAGAAAGAGGAAATGTCGTCTCTTACTTTTATGCACATTTCTTTACTTAATAGTGGTGTACGATATTGAAAAAAAAATATTTATCGAAGAGCACAATATTATTGAAAGGAATATCGAATATATTGCAATATGAATTTCGAGGCAATATTTAGCAATAATATCTAATATCGACAAAATATCGCTACTTTTACAATCTTTCATAGTAACAAGTTAAAATTCATGGTAAGCTTGATTATTGAATGAAATTTTTAGCAAGTTAACTAAAATTACATTGAAAATATTGTGATTGCGACGCTCGGTTCAATCATTCATCGCAAAAGTATCAAAACGAAAGGCTTGACAAAGGGTCATATCTGACCCATTATATTTTAGAATATTTCAGAATATTTTAAGCCCAAGAAAAGTTCAAAATCTTCGTATCACCTACCATGCATCCCTTGTAAGATGATTATTTCTTGAAGAATGACTTGAATCTGGTACTTTTTACATATATAAATTAACTGGAATTGCATTGAAAATATTGTTTAAATTGTGATTGAGACGCTTGTTGTCATCGAAAGAGAAAAATGTCACTGTCAAGTAAATACACGAAACCTTTTACAGATTTTGCCTGTTACAATTTACAGGGCGAAGCACTTAATTATAAAGTGGCTCCATCAAACATGTGGCATGGAAACCTTTGTTTCTATCCGATTCAATTGATTAACAAAGTGATCTCATCTCAACCTCTGATACACTTTCTCAAGACAATAGTCAGTCTAGAAGCTCTAGCTTCCCTATTGTAATGGGGCTTAACAATTAGCAATTCACTGTGACTCTAATAGAAACCATTGTTTTTATATAAATTGAGTTTTCAATTGGATCAATTGGATTTCAAGAAATTCTTTTCTTATTTTGTTTAAAGGACATTCATCATTCGTGTAGTGATTGTGAAGCCATCTATTAATAATAGAAACATTGTTTCTATAAATTTAGTTTTCATCCTTTGATGAAAAATTTTATCCTCCGTTTCCATCTTTTGGATTTTCCTCGACCGTCAAGGTAAGTTTTTTATTATTCAACCTTTCCAACTGTTCTCAACTATCTTATTCTTTATTATTTCAGTGCTTTTTCTTTAGTGAAATATGACCATCAATGACGCCCTTATTGTAAGTATTCATTTTTTAACCTTCCAACATGCATTAATATGAATATTAATATATTCAACTCTTGCCTCTAGATTAAATATTTGAGAGAACTCAAACTACCTCGAGATGTTGAAAAGAAAGTATACACAAGAGCATATCGTCGTTTAATGCTCAAGCTACATCCGGACAAGAATGGATCTAAAAGCGCATTGTTCGCAGGAATGCCATGTAAAGAAATAACCGCTCTTCATTCTGTCATCCTAAGCAATTATGTACGATATAATTCTCCTACAAAGAAATCGTTTACTACAGTCACTATAACTCTAAGTTCGGATGATGAAGATACAACCACAAACCAAGAACCGAATGCGAAAAGTCAGCAAAACGCTAATCAACCAGAACCAGATGCAGAGTCCAGTGACGAACCAGAATTTGACATTTATGCTGATCCGTACGCTCCATGGAGATGAAATGAGATCAAGTAACAAATTTTCGCATTAGTTCGACAATCATGCAAATGGAATCAATTTGAGACGCATATTTTAAGAAATTGTATAGAATATTTTGAGATGTGAAAGCTGAACCTAAAAAATCTAATTTTCAATCTCAAATTAAACGTTGATGAAGTTCGTTATACGATAAAGATTTTTGTGTCTCTATCTCGTTTCAACAGATACATTTGTTTTTATCTAATATTAACTCCAATCAATACAGAGCCTGGAACTTGGTTTAGTTCATCGCTTTGAGTTGTAAGCACTGAATTTGATTCTTGATCAAGTCAAAATGATTCTTGTTGATCGCTTTCAAATAATAAAAACATTTGTTTTTATCTAATATTAACTCCAATCAATACAGAGCCTGGAACTTGGTTTAGTTCATCGCTTTGAGTTGTAAGCACTGAATTTGATTCTTGATCAAGTCAATATGATTCTTGTTGATCAATTTACAGCGATAAAAACATTTGTTTGTATCTAATATTAACTCCAATCAATACAGAGCCTTTAACTTGGTTTAGTTCATTGCTTTGAGTTGTAAGCACTGAATTTGATTCTTGATCAAGTCAATATGATTCTTGTTGATCAATTTACAGCGATAAAAACATTTGTTTGTATCTAATATTAACTCCAATCAATACAGAGCCTTTAACTTGGTTTAGTTCATTGCTTTGAGTTGTAAGCACTGAATTTGATTCTTGATCAAGTCAATATGATTCTTGTTGCTCAATTTAAAATGATTCTTGTTGATCAATTTACAGCGATAAAAACATTTGTTTGTATCTAATATTAACTTAAATCAATACAGAGCCTTCTATTTGGTTTAGTTCATCGCTTTGAGTTGTAAGCACTGAATTTGATTCTTGATCAAGTCAAAATGATTCTTGTTGATCGCTTTCAAATAATAAAAACATTTGTTTTTATCTAATATTAACTTAAATCAATACAGAGCCTTCTATTTGGTTTAGTTCATCGCTTTGAGTTGTAAGCACTGAATTTGATTCTTGATCAAGTCAATATGATTCTTGTTGATCAATTTACAGCGATAAAAACATTTGTTTGTATCTAATATTAACTCCAATCAATACAGAGCCTTTAACTTGGTTTAGTTCATTGCTTTGAGTTGTAAGCACTGAATTTGATTCTTGATCAAGTCAATATGATTCTTGTTGCTCAATTTAAAATGATTCTTGTTGATCAATTTACAGCGATAAAAACATTTGTTTGTATCTAATATTAACTTAAATCAATACAGAGCCTTCTACTTGGTTTAGTTCATCGCTTTGAGTTGTAAGCACGGAATTTGATTCTTGATCAAGTCAAAATGATTCTTGTTGATCGCTTTCAAATAATAAAAACATTTGTTTTTATCTAATATTAACTTAAATCAATACAGAGCCTTTAACTTGGTTTAGTTCATCGCTTTGAGTTGTAAGCACTGAATTTGATTCTTGATCAAGTCAATATGATTCTTGTTGATCAATTTACAGCGATAAAAACATTTGTTTGTATTGAATTCTGCCAAATTGAATAAGAAGAAACACCATATATGGAGCTCAAACATCGATTTGTTACTAAAAAGAGTCAATTACCACCTTTATGAACAAATTGAAACTGCTGCAAGAAGAATGGGCGCAAACGTGCAACAATGAGCTTCCACCAATTTTAGACCTGTTATTTTGCAGTGAAATAAATGAATCCGATAGTGCTATTAAAAAATCTATCCGATTGATAGTTTTATAGAAAACCAAGGTCAAATTCGAAACTTCGATTGCCTTTTGCACAATAATGGAACCACATTTTCCCACGAAACTTATGCAACTGATGTAAATTTTAATAGACAACCAGAAAATGCACTTATTTCACGAAATAAAACTTTCTATTTTCTGTAAAACAGACCAGTTCGATTTTTACTTAAACGTGTCGCATTCTGTGACCGTTATGGTTAGAGAGCTGAAACTTATTACAGGTCCATACATATTGTCTGTACACATCTTGGAACAAGTAACTTTTCCGATCAATCAACAGTTCTCGGGATTTTGGCCATTAACCTAAAAAGTTCGAGACTCGATATTTCGAGAATGGCTTCGCCTACAGTCACCATTCTTCGACCAAATATTAGACTTTCGTACGTGCTATGATTTGCTGAAATATTAAGTTATTCAAGATCCAACAACACAAGTTATAGCATTGTGTTGCTCATGTTATCAGATTTGAGCTTAGTTTATAAAGTTTATGGTTATTCTTATCTTTTGTAAGGGATATTCATTATTTAATGAACTATGTCAGATTTTCTCAGGTATTCATTCACTCTATGTTGTAGTTCATAATACAATACAGTGTTTGGTCGAAGAATGATGATTGTGAGCGAAGCCACTCTCGAAATATTGAGTCTCGAACTTTTTAAGTTAATGTCCAAAATCATGAGAGCCGTTGATTGATCGGAAAAGTTACTTGTTCCAAGATGTGTACAGACAATAGTTATGGACCAATAATAAGTTTCAGCTCTCTAACCATAACGGTCACAGAATGCGACACGTTTAAGTGAAAATCGAACTGATCTGTTTTACAGAAAATAGAAAGTTTTGTTTCGTGAAATAAGTGCATTTTCTAGTTGTCTATCAAAATTTACATCAGCTGCATGAGTTTCGTGGGAAAATGTGGCTCCGTTATTGTACAAAAGGCGATCGAAGTTTCGAATTTGACATTAATTTTCTATAAAACTATCGATCGGATGAAATTTTTAAAAGCATTAGCGAATTTAGTTTTTATTTCGCTACAAACCCACCAAGACACAACTCTTTTCTCAAATTTTCGAGCCTTTAGTAGCAATTTTTGCAATTCATTAGCATGTTTAACCAGAAAATTGGTTTATTTAACAAGATATGGGTTAAGATGAGCTTGTTTTGTTGAATAAACTGCAACTCGTCCATTTAAAAGCCAAAAATCAGGACTCAAATGCGCTAATGGAAAGTTTTTAAATTGCATGGAATTAATAATTAGCAAGTGATTAAAATGGTCCAAGGAAGGTGACTGTAGGCGAAGTCATTCTCGAAATATCGAGTCTCGAACTTTTTAGGTTAATGGCCAAAATCCCGAGAACTGTTGATTGATCGGAAAAGTTACTTGGTCCAAGATGTGTACAGACAATAGTTATGGACCTGTAATAAGTTTCAGCTCTCTAACCATAACGGTCACAGAATGCGACACGTTTAAGTGAAAATCGAACTGATCTATTTTACAGTAAATAGAAAATTTGTTTTTGTGAAATAAGTGCATTTTCTTGTTGTCTTTCAAAATTTACATCAGTTGCATGAGTTTCGTGGGAAAATGTGGTTCCATTATTGTACAAAAGGCAATCGAAGTTGCAACTTTGGACTCGATTTTATCAATAACTGTCCATCGAAAAAATTTTTTAAAAGCATTAGCGGATTTAGTTTTTATTTCTCTACAAACTAACAAGGCCGAAAATCGAAAGAACTTCATTAGCACCCGTTTTCACCCATTTTCTTGAAGTAGTTGTGTCAATTTGTGTATAAATGTGTTATTTGTGTCTTTTTAGTAATAGCTAGGTTTGATTTTGTGGCTTTAATAACCATATCAGCATCTGAATTAAAATTAATCAATTTTTGAACTGAATTAATTTTTTTTCGTTATTAGAGCACCCAATGATGATTTTAGTCCGTCAAATTTGATCACAATCAATGACTGGGTTTATCTCAACCTATTTGATGAAATTTCAATCAATTCAAATGATACTTCAGGAGCAATAATATCACAAAGGTTGGAAAGACGATGGTTGGGGTCATTGAAAATACCATTTTCAACGTTATATTTCAATTCCAAGATAGAGGGAACATTCAAACTGAATACGCCACCAGTCCTCTTAGGCTATGAATACGATTCTCGTTTCTTTGAACTTAATCAACACCTTTCCAGTTCAGATGTTTCCACCACACCAAACACCTATTTAACCCTTTTCTTAACAATCGATCCAACCTTACAGCTTCCTGAACCATTAACTCTCAAAGTAAATCAAATTTTTCGAAAAACTAAATTTCCAATCCAAAAAGATTGTTAAATTTGTCTAATTGTTGTATTTTTGTCTTTTGTTAGTGTGATTCAAAAGAATCTGAAAAAATCTTAATCCATGGTAGGAAATGGGAATCTTTGGGTCGAACTGAATTCCCGGAAAGAGCGATTCGAGCCTTTGCCATTGACTTGGAAGCTCAATTTGTTTTAATTACACGCTACATAAGACCAATCAAACCACCAGAAAGCCTATTAACCAATATATCATTAACAGATGAAGCAATGCACAGATTAGCTCGTTTTGTCTCACTGATTCCGTCCATTCCAGATAACTTTGCTGTCCCTGGAACTGAAGATATTTGGATTCCGTGTGATCAATTCCTTGACATGTTGATTGGTGACGAAGAGGAACATGCAATTCTTTTGTGTAATTTCTTCCTTTACTTGGGCAAAAGAGCTGGAGTCGTCCTTGGATTTGGTATTCCTGAAGGTTTAACTGCTTATGTTATCGTCTGGGAATACACTGGTCAAGAACCTTCGGTTTGGAACCCAATTTCGGGTGAAAAGTATAACATTAGAGACAGTTATATTCCTCTTAATGCAGTCGGAACCATATTTACAAGTGATAATGTAATTATACTTTAATGCTTCTGATCCAACCGAGAAATGAAAACATTCAACTTTTATCATTGTTTCAGGTTTATGCTAACATTCAAAAACAAGATCATCCAAATAGGCTGAATTATGATGTGACCAAAGCCAGTTGTTGGAAACCTTTATTCAACCGTAAATTTCCTAATCCAGGACTTACAAGTATTCAGGTGAGTAAAGGCTCGTGTTTCATTCCAACTATTTCCCTTCTCATGAAGGTAGATCAACCGCTAATTGTTTATCATTTTTCAGCCTGAAATGATTGATTATGAGCCAATTGATGAAGAATACGTTAAACAATTACAAAATAATCTGGAAAAAAATCTAAGAGAGAGTCTAATGAGATGGCGGAAAAATTCACGAACATTTTTCAATAGAACAGCAATCCAACAGATTCGTAAAATACTCCCGAGGTAAACAATTTAAAATTGCTTCAATTGATGATGCCTTGATTAATCTGATCATTGACTTTACTCTTCCTAATAGACTGGAAAAGAAACTTGGTCGACTTCAACAAAATGATCTGATCACAGAGTTGCAAGATATACTAACTGTTCACAAGGTAAAATTGTTCATAATGAAATTGAATGATTTATTAATTTTTCATTTTATCAATAATTTATGCTACAGATGATTGGATTCCCGTTGAATATGCCTTATACAAGTGAAAAAGCCATTACTGAAGCTGTCTATGCAACAGGATTACATTTAATTGAAGATCGTAAAGTTGATTTTGCTTTGGCAGTTTATTTACATCCATATCCATGTAACCTCATGTCGGTTTGGGTTTACATCGCTGCTCTATTGAAAGACAAATGAAATGTTTCCTAATAAATTGAGCGATTAAACAATTGATGTCTGGATTCATTAAATACTATTGACTTTTGTTTAACATGTTAGGGGTAATCTTCATTTTGTCCTGCATATCATTGTCTGGATTGACTTGAATAGAGTCGACTTGAATTATGATAGTGTTGTGCCAAATGCGGCATAAAGGAATAAAAAATGATGATCTGATTTATTCTGAAATGATCTCGAAAGGGTCGAAAGGAAAAACTGGTAAGAGTTTTCAATCCAATGTTTATTCAATTCAATTGGTGATTATCAAAGTTAACCTGTGCTCGTTTAACAATTTGCTATTTATCTGAAGCTCAGTCAAATATAATATCAAAGGTCTCTAGATTAATCATATCATCGTCAAGTTTCATCATCAAACGATTCAGTTTATTGTTTTGTCAAGTTTTCAAAGTAAGATGTAAATAAAGCCATAATCGTTTATAACTAAAATGTTAGTGCAATTTATCTGACAATGTGAGTTATTCCGTCAGTTTTCTTGAAATTTTGACCATAATAAAGATGAATAGGTAATGATTTGACAACAATTCATTCATCTTTAGAAATTGAATTATTGAAATCAACTTTTTAACAGAGGAATGAACAAGTATCCATTTAAGCTCATTAACTTAGTGATCAATCTCTTCTTCTTTATCTTTGATTGCCCATGTAAGTAAACGATTACATAGACGGTCATAAAACAAGACGGTTTATCTTATAAAATAATGTTACCTTCATCATATTATATGCAGTGATTTAAGTGACAGTAAAACTGCTAATTCAAGTTGCACCAATATAATGACTTTGAAAAGTTAGAAAATTTCAAACAATGAAAAATCGTAAAATGGAGAAACTGTTTTATCCATCAATAATTACTTCAATAATCTTGTTGAATATTCTGATTTTGTGTATGTTTTTGCATTTGTTTGTCATTAGAACATTTTATCACATTGATTCGACTCCTGTTGTAAGAATTTCAAATGGACCTGTTCAAGGTAAATTTATTAAATATGAAAATGTGAAAGTTGCTCATTTTTTGGGCATTCCGTTTGCTAAACCTCCCATTGGACCTTTGAGGTTCCAATTACCTGTTAAGCCGGATAATTGGACGAAAGTCAAGCAAGTGGTCAATTATGGATCACCTTGTTTACAAAGAAGCCAACATATTACAGTAGACCGAACTGATGAAAACTGTTTATTTCTCAATGTTTATGTAACGGAATCAACTCTTATTTCATCGAATAAAACGTTCTTAAGACCTGTTTTATTTTGGATTTATGGTGGAGCTTTGACATTCGGCTTTGGAAATGATTATTATAATGGTATTCCGATAGTGCCTCTACACAATGTTGTCCTTGTTACTCACAATTATCGTCTCAATGCTTTTGGTTTCATGCATTTTGGTGATAAAGAACCGAGAATTCCAGCAAACATTGGTTTGAAAGATCAACTTTTGGCTCTTCAGTGGGTTAATGAAAATGTCGCTAAATTTGGTGGTGATCCTGATCAGGTGACAATTTTCGGAGAATCTGCAGGTGCCATGTCAGTTTCAGCACATATTTTATCACCTCAATCCAGAGGCTTATTCAGCAGAGCAATACTCCAATCAGGAACAATTATGTTTCCAGTTGAAGATCCTGATTATTATATTGAAAACGGTTTCACTCTTTTGGGTCGTACCTCATGCTCCTCATCTACCGACTTACTGCATTGCTTACAAAAGCTACCTGCATCGACAATTATGAATGCCCAATCGGATGGTCTTCTTACATTTCGTTGGTTTTATGGAGATGATTTTCTTCCTTATAGCCCATCCGAAGCATTTTCAAACGGAATATTTGACAACTCACTTGATATCTTGCTTGGTGTGGAGAAGAATGAATTTGCCATGTTTATGGGACTCCTCAGTGCTACTCAATTCAATCCAAAGATTGACGTTACTCTGAATTACTCACAAGCAGTAAATTACCTTCGATTAATTTTCAAAGAAGACAAAATAGATTATTTCAGTGAATTATATTTCAATTCATCCAAAGATATTTCATCGGCAAATCTTTTACAACAGCTAATACAGGCTTACAGTGATACTATCATAGTTTGTCCAACTTATATGTTTGGAGTTGAATATTGGTCAAAAGGAGGCCAAGAAACGGGCAAAGTTTATGGCTATTATCATACACAAAAGCCTATTCCAAGTTACAATACCATGTGCGATGACAGTCCGTGGACAGGTATTTGCCATGGTTCAGATCTTACTTATGTTTTTGGGCATCCGTTGGTTGAACCAGGCTATCCACAAAAAGATATTGATTTGAGTCGTGAAATGATGAAAATTTGGACTCATTTTGCTGAATTTGGATACATGCCTAGAGTGCATGAGAAGGACTGGAAGCCATTGAATGAAGACTTATCAGCAATGGTTTTGAACATCGATAATTTGGGAGAAGTTGAACGAGAACGAATTGCATTTTGTGTGCAACAATGGGATCAATTGGTGGAAAACAATATCATGAACTTTACATATCTTATGAGTGCTGTATGATATACCTTAATCATCATAAGAATGTCTACATTCTTGTAATTAATTCTTAATAAAATTGCGATTACTATACACTTATTATTAACACACATGCTTATCAATTGATATTAGGTATTAGTAGGTAAATCACAAAGTCTGACAGTTTTTTGATAATTGATTTCAAATATTAATAATTAAGGAGGATGTCAGAAATGGCCTACTCGCAAATTTTTTTCAAACTAATTTTTTCTGGCGTAAATTTTTATGCTGATTCTAAAAATGGTATTTATTTTTTTCTAGCGTATTTGGTTTTTGAGATATAGGGCAAAAATTCTAAAAGTCTGAGAAATGGCTGTTGCAAGTCGAATTTTTGTCTGCACATATTTTATGTGATGGACTATCGATTTATCATACTGAGGTTCCAGAAAAAATAGCCATATGCCGACTTAGCTTGTATGGCTTTGACCGCAAACAGGGCTAAAGCGCTCGATATGTATAGAATCAAATATAACCTTCAATGACCTTGACTTCTATCTTTTATACTACTACTTTACTACTATACAGTGCTATTCAGCCTCATTTACTTCACGTTTTATTCAATATCTTCAGAACAAGAATGTTAGGTTATTGATATTTGAACAGTATGGTTCAAGGAGTTGCAAAACAGTTTCAAGGTCATTCAAAGCTATTCGTTTATTTGACCTCTAAACGACTTTCATTCCTATAAGTTAATCTCAGCAAAGTAACAAATCAACCAATATGAAAATGTAGTTCACTAAGCATTTCAAGCCATATTTAAATAAGCTATTGTATTTTTAAGAGAAGATCGATGAGTTTTTATGACTTACATTTATCAAATGAAAAAATGTGCGCTATTTGAAAATGACATTCAGAAGCCGTTTAGAGGTCAAATAAACGAATGGCCTTGAATGACCTTGAAACTGTTTTTCAACTCTTTAAAGCATACTGTTCAAATATGAATAACCTGACATTCTTGGTTCTGCAGATTTTGAATAAAACGTGATGTAAATGAGACTGAAATAGCCTTGTATTACTACTATTATACTTTTACTAACTTTTATCTTATTTTTCATGCTGCATAGCTCTAGACACTTATTGTTGCATTCGGATAGTCGAATACTGAAAATTTTGATACGCACAACGCAAATTTCAATGGTCACGTAAGATCACGCAGTTTTGATATTTCTGAATGCGGTATTTTGCATATCCATATATGCACATTGCGTTGCTTATATTCAATTATTTACAATTCTCATTAAAAATTTCATTTTTGACAACTGTTTCATTCTTTTTACCAGAGCTCCGTTTGCGTGACCCAGTCACCACCACGAGGAGGAGGAGTTGGATTTTGATGACCACCACATTATCAGGGCGTAAACCACCAATAATATGGGCCCAATGGGACTTTATTGATAAATTTTTTCCAGCAGCTCTTTTTCAGCTGCTTTCGGGACTATCTGATCCTCACCAGCCAAAACCCTTCCAACAATTTCCTTTTCTTGGGCTTGTCGAAAGTCTTCAATGGCCTCCTTTTTCAATGCCCTCGCAGCAATTCTGCCAAGCTCGGTTTCTTCAATTTTGTATCCTTCAACCGCAGAATGCTGCTTAAACATTTTCAAGGAGTCACTAAATTTTCGACAAGCCCGTCTTTTGTCCTTTTCCGCCTTGGAAATAAGTTTTTTAGACTGATAAGGATCAGCCTCTCCTCTTAAAGCATATTCAGCCGCTTTCGCCTTTGTCCGCTCTTTACGCCTCTTGTTACGATTTATTTTCCATTGAGGAACCTTTTTCTCTTCTTTATTTTTTTCTGTATCCATGGTGCTGGTAAATGATTATAAATCTGAATAAATATGAATCTAAATATTATTTAATGATTATCAGAGTGTAGCAAAGTGTAGCAAAGTGCAGCGAAGATCTTGACTTAGATATGCCTTTTTCAAATGCGATTTTTGGTTTACTGATACGAAAATAACTCACGAACGAAACTTTGCTTAAACTTGATATCGCATATTTATAAGATACAAAATACTGCGACGGTGAAACGATAAACTTTTGAAGGTCATCAAAGGTTATTTTTCGGGGTTTCGACCATCAACCTCGAAAGAACATTTGAAGGCTATATACTATAAAGATGAATTCAGCAATATCATTAATCCAAATCATCATGATGCGACATTAAGTAGTCCAGTTATTAATTAAAACCACTATAAACGTAATGTATCTCTCAAATGAAGATAGATTATGTGTTCGAATTATTCGTGATCATTTGTTTTTTCTCTTTTCATCTAGGTACTTTACTTGGTACTAAACTCCTTCCGGTATAAAGTGGGCATTTTTAGTGCTGAAAAATTTCTTCTAAGAAAATAGAACGGATCGCTATAGATATAATATTAAAGAGATTATATCTGATGAGATCAACAAGACTTACTAACTCTGCGATTTCGGCCAGTGAACTAACTAAATGATGTACGCATTTTTCCTTTCAAATTGTGTAAGATCTTATTTTGTACCAAATACAGGTCTATTCAACCTTATCTTCAAGGTCATTTGGGTGCTCCGTCTGTTGATCTTCTGGAAGTCATTTGCGAACTAATTAACCATTGCTATGATTTTCGCTATGAAGTATAAAAAGTAACTGATACAAAGTTGTTTTCTCGAAGTATTTTTATGCCAAAGTCTACATTTCAAAAAATTGTGTCACTTCTCAGATAAGGAGGTTGGCCTTATAAGAAAAACTTCAAAAAGTTCAAAAACCATTCATGTGAGAAATGACCTTTAAAAGTAGTTTCCAGAACAAAAGGAAACGGAAGAACGGGCAATTAAAAACTAACAGAAAACTGCGACGAACCTCTGGAAAGCTATATTGGCCGATATCACCTCAATGTCGTTCAAGGTTAATTTTTCATTTATTTCGAGCTTTTTAGTTTGACGAAAGGGTTTTCTTCAATTTATCCTACTTATGCTCAAGTAAAATACAATATTTTAACTTTTCTTCCAAAAAAAACTATAAATGCACAAACGCAAGGTCATTCAAGGTCATAAGATTATTAGCATCCATAGCGTATTATCAACTTTTATCGACTTTTCAAATGCGCAAATTCAAATCAGCAAAGTGACGGAACTATTATAGCCTAGATTTATTTTAGCTACGAAAATTATTTTGCCTAGAACGACCTTGAAAAAATTTGAAGAGCAAACTGAAGACGCTACCTCTCATTTACACTTCAGACGCCGAAGAGGCAACATCAAATTTAGGTAGGTGTTCCCGGCATAAATGGACCAAAGGATTAAAGGCCTAGATCAAGGCTACCGCGATGAGGGAATACCGAATGCGGTAGTTCGAGATCTAGGAATTAGGTTGCATAAAACTCAAAGGTTATTTTTGTTTTATCGCTGTTTCGGTGTTACCAGCACTGGTACAGAGGTGAATGAAAATAATCAGCTTGAGTTTTTGCTAGGAAGTATTTTAGATAGGTTATATTAGGTGAGCTTAGATTAGTTCAGGTCAGATTAAATTATATTAGCTATGTTAAGGTGAGCTAGATCATAGATCTATCAGATTTAGCTGAATTAGTTGGCACAATTATATAGAACGGCTGAAATATTATACTCTAAATAGAGATACATAGAAAATAGATCATAATCTTTAGTTTCAACAACAGAAATAAGCACACTTAATTAAGTCCTTTGGTACATTTTGATCATTTATTTTGAATTATTTACTTTGTACTAATCAAAAAATGTGTCTTATCTTTTATCTACAGAATCTCAAATCAAAATATCATTACCATTCGCAATATTTGCACGGTGGTTACACTCCAAAGAAAGGTACTGATAATTGAACGAATGATCTCCTGATTAAGAGCTTTGGTTAAATGATGGATCAATCTTATGAACTTATTTCAACTCTATGCTAATCTAATTATCGAAAATGTGTCTTATCTTTTATCTACAGAATCTCAAATCAAAATATCATTATCATTCGCAATATTTGCACGGTGGTTACACTCCAAAGAAAGGTACTGATAATTGAACGAATGATCTCTTGATTAAGAGCTTTGGTTAAATGATGGATCAATCTTATGAACTTATTTCAACTCTATGCTAATCTAATTATCGAAAATGTGTCTTATCTTTTATCTACAGAATCTCAAATCAAAATATCATTACCATTCGCAATATTTGCACGGTGGTTACACTCCAAAGAAAGGTACTGATAATTGAACGAATGATCTCCTGATTAAGAGCTTTGGTTAAATGATGGATCAATCTTATGAACTTATTTCAACTCTATGCTAATCTAATTATCGAAAATGTGTCTTATCTTTTATCTACAGAATCTCAAATTGAAATGTCTAGTCAAGAAAAGAAATTTTGTACGGGATGTTGCAGTTTATTTGCAACTCTAAAAAGAAAATCTGGCAAAAAGTTCAGGTCCTATAAGATTGAAACTCCTGAAGATGTTGATTTTTTCATTTTGAACAGAGCAAATCTTACATCAGCCAAGAAAAATGAATTGTTGGAGAGTACGGTTTCTATAGGCGAGGAAATTTGTAGTTCATGTTATGCACATAAATTGAGAAAACAAAGAACTCGTGAGCAAGATGAAAATGCATCAAGTGATGATTCAGTTTTCGACGATAACTTACCTTGCACCATCCTTCAATCGCCAAGAACTGAGAAAATAAGATCCAGATCTCTGCTTTCACCTCTCCCATCTCTAGATATTCCCTGTGAAGCTCAGGCATCGACTTCGTGGTTAGAAGAGGCACTTCCATCTGTGTCACAGAGTCGGTCGATGTCAATTGATGATGATGAAAGTAGAGAAATGGTTGAAGGTACCCTTACTTCAACAGCTGAATCGGGTGATAGTTCGAGCGATGAAGATATTTCCTCAACATCTGATGCATCTGATCGAAATCCACAAACAGCTGACAGAGAATCTCAAATCAATGAGTCAGCTTTATCTACAGCAACACATGGGTCATCTAGCAATGATGATGATAACGAAACCGGTAACAGTAGCTCCAATGATGATGAAATTGCAAGTGACAATGATGATAACGCCAGTGATAGTGATGATAATGTTATTGATAGCTATGATAGTACTGACGATGAAAATGCTATTGATGAAGAACCGAATGCATCTAGCGATAGTGAGCAATATGTGCCAAGCAACCTAGCTACAGCAGCTAGCGACAATGAGCCTGCAGCCGGTCCATCCGCTGATCCATCCACCAATAGCAGTATTAGACGTTCGATAGCTGGACACAATTCTTGCATTTTCAGATGCCGTCCACACACTAATCTTAGAAGAGTTCCAGTAGAAACAAGAGCTATTTGTCTTGCTGAGAGTAACATATTCATTCCAGATGGTGCAAGATGTTGCTCTAGTCATTTTGAGATGGGTGATTCAGTTTGGACCACTCTGATACCAGTAGATGGAATGAGTTTGAACAGGGCCGAATATGAAGAAGCTGTCGCACTTTTGAGAAAACCATTTGCAAGACAGTTTTTGAGTCGCTCTTTTCCCAGACTATCTCCGGAAAATGCAAGTTTTTATAAAAATTGGACTGGGCTCGATCCTCAACAGTTTCGATCTTTGATGGAGATTTCAGGTATTGTTTGTAATGAAATCAACGCCAAATATCTCGCTATTACTCTGATGAAGCTTCGTAAAAATTTAACTTTCGAAGATTTGGCATCGCTCACTGGTGTAAGTCGGAACACTATTAGAAGCAACTTTATGAAGTATATATCAATACTGAGCGAAAGATTTGCTCCACAATATTTGGGATTTACACATTTATCTCGCGCGGATGCATTGGAGAATAATACTCGAATAGCTAATGCATTATTTGATATACCAGCTGGTAAATTGGTTGTTGTCGCCGATGGCACATACTTTGGCACACAAAAAAGTATAAATGCAGACGCTGGTCGCAGGTTATTTTCTATGCAAAAGCTCAAACATCTATTTAAGCCTTTCATAATATGTTGTGCTAATGGCTACATCATTCATGTTGAGTGTGCATCTTCAGCTGCTGATAATGATGCAACAATCTTGAAACATATATTAAGATCAAATCAAGATGCACGTAGCTTTTTCCAAGAAGGTGATGTTTTTATTCTGGATCGAGGGTTTCGAAACTGCATCTCATTTCTTGAGAGTAAAAACTACGTTCCACATATGCCAAGAAGCAAGCCTTCTAGGTTGTCACAACTGTCCACTGAGGATGCTAATTACAGTCGAAAAGTCACAAAAGTTCGATTCGTTGTTGAATGCATTAACGGAATGTTGAAAGGTAACATATACTTGAAAAATAAAATATTGAGAATGATAATAATTACTTGTTGCACTCTTTTTATCATCATAATAGGTCAATTCAAGATTTGCCGAGATGTATGGCAGAATAAAACTTTACAAAGTGTAAATAAAATAGTGAGAACTTGTTGTGCACTTTTAAACGCATTTCATAGTCGAATACTGTCTGATGTTGGCTACGAGACCCAAGTTATTGATTCTATGCTATCTAGAGAGAATAGAGAGAACAAACTCAAGTTGATGGTTGAACATTATAACCTGAATCTTCGTAGACTTAATTTCGAAGAGAAGAGTATTGCTGAGGTACACAGTTGGTTCACAAATGAGATTGGAATGGACGATTTATACTTTCTGGCTGCGGGATCTTATCAACTTAAATATTGCGCAAGTTACTTACATGACACAAGAAGGGGAACTGCTGGAGGTATCCAATATGAATTGTATACTCATCCTGATGAAAATGAGGATATATTTGCGCAATTTTCAATTGATTGCGACGGGCCACTGCTTTTGAGAGCGAAGATACGGTCGAGGCACAGACAAGGAAAAGAATATTTCGTTTTCATCATAATTGACACAAATAAGACTGGAGTGGAGAGGATTGCTGAATACCATTGTAACTGTTTAGCTGGCTCACGCACAGTAGGTTGTTGTGGTCATATATTGACTATCATTTGGTATGGTGCTATCGGAGCAGTTAACCCACCTCCAGTACCAGCAGCTCACTTGAATAACTTTGCTCTTCGCATATCTGAGTTGGAACTTGGTGACATTGCCAGTGATGATGAATAGTTTTTATTGTATTATGAACTAATTGTACTATTTTGCTTAAATTTTCACATGCTGAAATTAAATAATTTTCACTTGAATATATTATAAAATCGTTTTAATCGGTCCGCGTATCAATGAAAAATACCAATAGAATATAAGTTTCAACACAAATTGATCGCTGCTAGTTGTTCATATATATTTTTTCCGGAACCTTAGTATGATAAATCGATAGTCCATCACATAAAATATATGCATACGAAAAATCGACTTGCAACAGCAATCACTTGATCGTCTGATAGTTGATCATTTATGGAAAAATCAGTTTTTTTCAAAAAAGTCGGCATATGGCTATTTTTTCTGGAACCTTAGTATGATAAATCGATAGTCCATCACATAAAATATATGCATACGAAAAATCGACTTGCAACAGCAATCACTTGATCGTCTGATAGTTGATCATTTATGGAAAAATCAGTTTTTTTCAAAAAAGTCGGCATATGGCTATTTTTTCTGGAACCTTAGTATGATAAATCGATAGTCCATCACATAAAATATATGCATACGAAAAATCGACTTGCAACAGCAATCACTTGATCGTCTGATAGTTGATCATTTATGGAAAAATCAGTTTTTTTCAAAAAAGTCGGCATATGGCTATTTTTTCTGGAACCTTAGTATGATAAATCGATAGTTCATCACATAAAATATATGCATACGAAAAATCGACTTGCAACAGCAATCACTTGATCGTCTGATAGTTGATCATTTATGGAAAAATCAGTTTTTTTCAAAAAAGTCGGCATATGGCTATTTTTTCTGGAACCTTAGTATGATAAATCGATAGTTCATCACATAAAATATATGCATACGAAAAATCGACTTGCAACAGCAATCACTTGATCGTCTGATAGTTGATCATTTATGGAAAAATCAGTTTTTTTCAAAAAAGTCGGCATATGGCTATTTTTTCTGGAACCTTAGTATGATAAATCGATAGTTCATCACATAAAATATATGCATACGAAAAATCGACTTGCAACAGCAATCACTTGATCGTCTGATAGTTGATCATTTATGGAAAAATCAGTTTTTTTCAAAAAAGTCGGCATATGGCTATTTTTTCTGGAACCTTAGTATGATAAATCGATAGTCCATCACATAAAATATATGCATACGAAAAATCGACTTGCAACAGCAATCACTTGATCGTCTGATAGTTGATCATTTATGGAAAAATCAGTTTTTTTCAAAAAAGTCGGCATATGGCTATTTTTTCTGGAACCTTAGTATGATAAATCGATAGTTCATCACATAAAATATATGCATACGAAAAATCGACTTGCAACAGCAATCACTTGATCGTCTGATAGTTGATCATTTATGGAAAAATCAGTTTTTTTCAAAAAAGTCGGCATATGGCTATTTTTTCTGGAACCTTAGTATGATAAATCGATAGTTCATCACATAAAATATATGCATACGAAAAATCGACTTGCAACAGCAATCACTTGATCGTCTGATAGTTGATCATTTATGGAAAAATCAGTTTTTTTCAAAAAAGTCGGCATATGGCTATTTTTTCTGGAACCTTAGTATGATAAATCGATAGTCCATCACATAAAATATATGCATACGAAAAATCGACTTGCAACAGCAATCACTTGATCGTCTGATAGTTGATCATTTATGGAAAAATCAGTTTTTTTCAAAAAAGTCGGCATATGGCTATTTTTTCTGGAACCTTAGTATGATAAATCGATAGTTCATCACATAAAATATATGCATACGAAAAATCGACTTGCAACAGCAATCACTTGATCGTCTGATAGTTGATCATTTATGGAAAAATCAGTTTTTTTCAAAAAAGTCGGCATATGGCTATTTTTTCTGGAACCTTAGTATGATAAATCGATAGTCCATCACATAAAATATATGCATACGAAAAATCGACTTGCAACAGCAATCACTTGATCGTCTGATAGTTGATCATTTATGGAAAAATCAGTTTTTTTCAAAAAAGTCGGCATATGGCTATTTTTTCTGGAACCTTAGTATGATAAATCGATAGTTCATCACATAAAATATATGCATACGAAAAATCGACTTGCAACAGCAATCACTTGATCGTCTGATAGTTGATCATTTATGGAAAAATCAGTTTTTTTCAAAAAAGTCGGCATATGGCTATTTTTTCTGGAACCTTAGTATGATAAATCGATAGTTCATCACATAAAATATATGCATACGAAAAATCGACTTGCAACAGCAATCACTTGATCGTCTGATAGTTGATCATTTATGGAAAAATCAGTTTTTTTCAAAAAAGTCGGCATATGGCTATTTTTTCTGGAACCTTAGTATGATAAATCGATAGTTCATCACATAAAATATATGCATACGAAAAATCGACTTGCAACAGCAATCACTTGATCGTCTGATAGTTGATCATTTATGGAAAAATCAGTTTTTTTCAAAAAAGTCGGCATATGGCTATTTTTTCTGGAACCTTAGTATGATAAATCGATAGTCCATCACATAAAATATATGCATACGAAAAATCAACTTGCAACAGCTATTGCTACGGTTTTTAGCATTTGGTCGCATATCTCGAAAACTAAACATTGTACAAAAAAATGGATTTGATTTTTGGAATCAGCATAAAAAAAGCGTTCAGAAAAAGTTTGTTTGAAAAAAATCTGAGAATAGGCCATTTTCCCTATTCTTTCTGACATCCTCCTTAACACAGTTTTTATTCAATTGTTTTTATTTTTTAGAAAAAATAGATCAATGTTTGCTCTTTAATAGCACCCAATTTCATGATTAAAAACATTGATTAACATACTACTTAAATTTTGATTTAATTAAATTATCGTTTGTTGAAATTGTTGTTGACCCAAAAAGTTGAATTGTAACGACGAGAATTGAAACTCAACAGCACCAAATTTGATAAATGAATTCAAAATATCTGATTATACAGATTATTATAAGTTTAAATGGTTATTCAAACACGAATCTCACAATGTGTTAGAAGGGTACTAGTCAGCCGTGAATCGGCGTAGTCTGAGCAAAGAGCGTTAGAAATAAGAGCAAAGATGAATTCTAATTATTTCCCAACAAAGGTTTTTAACTCGATTGTACAGTAGTGGTCAAAAAAACTGACAGTCAATCAATCATTCGTAACTCAGTCGATTAATCAAATAATTTGAATGATGTTTGCTGAACAATAATTCATTAGAACCAATATTTTGTATGATTTCCACCAGCGTCAACACACGCATGAATTCTGTTTGGCATTGAATTGATGAGGGAAGTTATCAAATCTAATGCTATTTCTATGTAGTTATTTGAAAATTATGAGTGCAATTAAAATTGAATAAATGGCTGATAATGAAATTTTGTATCTTAATTTATATGTCTATCGATTCCCTATGGCCTGGTCTGCAAAATGCAAGAAAATGTGAAAAATATATTTTCTTCGTTTCTCTTTCTCATAAGTCCGACAGTAATCTCACCATTTTATCTTTACCAATTTCCCACCTTACAATATTTGACTGGCTTAGACGGCGTCTCCATTACATTTCGAAAGGCACCAATGAATCTATGTTACAATACAGTTTTTCTCGAATGTCACTCTGTTCGACTATTTTTTCCAGAATCGAACATCAATATATTAATAGCAGCAAGTATTTTAGATTACATTAATTGCGTCAATATTCAGGCGGTGTCTCAAAAACTATGCAAGATTGATTTCAATAATATTTTGTGTCTAACGTTCTGATTCTAAAAAATGTCCGTGCATCTATTCAAATTTTAGCGATCATTCTGATCGCAAGGAAATAGTTAAAAATTTTGTTTTAGCAGGAATACCAACCTCAACTCCATATCACCAATATATTATACCAGTATATTTACAAACATTTTTCCGATACCATTTCTGGACAGCTTGGTTAAGATTCAACACAACCTGAGTTTTACAAACCTTTTTCATTTTATTATCTGTCTGATTAATAAATATTAATGGTAAATGAAGCATCAAATGTATTGTATCTCATTTATTGATACAAGAAATATGCACTAATAATGAAGAATAACGATAATAATGTTAACCAAGTCTAGTACATGGTTTTGATACTTGAATTTCACCTGATAAAAGCTTACTATCAAATGTATTGTTGAGTATTAAGTACAAAATAGTTGGCTTTTGAGTTGAGATTTTGTGTACTTGCAATGTAAATGATAAACATGTCTAAACTGATTTTGATGAAAGCGAGTTTCGAGTATTTCACATAGGATTTTATCGGACTGGAAAGCTCTAAGAATGGGTCGAAGGAATATAAATAATAAATAAAGAAAATATGCGAATTCTTAAACACCTCAACTATGACAGGACCTGGAATTGTTAATGAAGATCAAACCTAATTAAGTATTCCTAAAATTTGATGTTTTGCAAATGGTCCTTTGATGAGCCTCTTAATTGCCATTTTAGCGATGCTTGTATTTCGTTGTGTCAGGTATCTTCAATTTGACTTGGATATTTATTTTTGCAGTTTATCAATTTAAGTTTTCTAGCTGTGAGATTATTGTATTTTCAATCAAATGCAGCTGAAATGAATAAAACAATAAACTAATGATACATGTATAAGAATAATAACGCCCATGATTGACAGTGTTTTCCAATGTGGATATCGATATTGATTTCTGATCTGAAGTTTTTATGCCTTATCATGTCATTCAAATTTTGAACATCAAAATCATTTGCATCAGTTGTCAGATATTTTTCCATATAAATAGGACTGAGTAAGCATGGAAGTTTCATCAGTATCAACTGTGAGTTAAATCAGATCGTTTATCAACTAGCAACTAACATTAAAAGTAAAATGTTGTTATATTTCGTTGTTTTCCTTTCATTTGTTCAATTTTCAGTCCATGCTTTCAGTGACCAATGTACTTATGCTTTAAGTTACTGTCTTGATAGTGATGGTTCAACCGCTTGTACCGGCCGTAAAAAAGTCATCACTTCACTCACACCTTTACATGACGATGAAAATGAAACGCTCAGTATATATATGGCAGCATATAATGCGAATGGACCAGATCCCGTCCATTTATCTTTTGACTTC
The DNA here is from genome assembly GCA_028476895.1 of Tetranychus truncatus. NCBI lineage: Eukaryota > Metazoa > Arthropoda > Arachnida > Trombidiformes > Tetranychidae > Tetranychus > Tetranychus truncatus. The sequence goes on from CM052062.1 coordinate 11,420,832, forward strand.
AATGTTAAAGGTAAACCTTATAGCTTTTACTGTTCATCTAATGACAGTAAACGCAACTTACCAAAAGGACCTTTTGCTAGATATACTTTCAGTTGTAACTGGAAGTTATCATTAACTGGAAATAAGCAAATCGCTCCAGTCACTAATGATTCAATTAACATTGATTTGGTTACAATCGATGATAATGTTCCAGTTAGTCTTGGTTTTAATAATGTCAAGAGCATCGTAGCTCCAAACTTGAAAGGATCACTTATTCATCAATTGGCTTTCCTCGAATGTCCTGAAGAAAATAGAATGACTTTCTATGATAATGAAAAGCAAAACAGAATTATGATGAAGAAAAATATGTACACAAAAGAAATGGAAACATTCGTTTATGGTTTAATTCCTGATCAAAAGTCAACTGATCGTTCAGTTAAATTTGTAAATGCTGATGGAGTCTCATTGACTATTTCATGTAACAACAGTTTTGGTACTTTGACTGGGTTCGTACAACAAGGCGATAAGAAGGAGTCCATTGACAATTTATTTACTTTCAAGTCACTTGATGGTTACCGATGTGGATCTAAATTACCCTTATTGGTTCAAACTAATAGTATTAAGTTTAATTTCAACTCAAAACCAGTCGATTTCAGCTTTAGTTCAACTTCAGGCTCGTCTGTTAGCAAATCAAATATCCTGTTCGACACTGAAAACAGAAAATGGGGCTAAACTTCTCGAAATAGATCGGAATGAATGTGGCTTATGACCCTGTAATAAATTGTATTGAATAAAGTAATGAGCATTAATTAAAATCAATTGTATCTTTTCCTTTCGAAGTGATATTTGATAATTTGATTTTAACAAGTTCGATGGGATTTCTTTGGTGATTGTAAAGCTCTTCAAGTTTAATCTAGCAACTCAGGGGTTTGAACATTGAGCCACTCACTTAGTGGCACTCAGCCATATTGAATCGAACAGAGATTGATTTTAAATAAGTCAAAGAATGTAGTTTGATCGGCTTCAATTTTAGTTGGAGCAAGTTAATCTGGTAAACAGTATGAGACTAATAACTTATTTAAACCAGTGCCAACCAAACCATAGCAAAATTACAAGCAGCATTAAGCGCGTTTCTACTATTGAACGGCAAAGAGTTATTACTCAGAATGTGACATCTGTTGGGTTTACACAATACTTGAAAAAATTACATATAAAAAATTATCATTAAAACCGGTTAAAATTATCAAAGTAATTAGTTGTCAGTTGTAATTCAAGTAAAAATTAATAGCATTGTGTAAATTATTAATATAACCTGATGATTGGTTGACTCGGCTGAATGTAGTTAATCTTTCAATACCAGAGTCACTGTAAAACACCAATTTGTTGTTTTTTTTGTTTGTCTTTAATTTTGCAATTTTCAAATGATTACAATGATTTGTAATTAGCGATTGGTTGTTACTTAGATTTTAAAAGATAAACTATTATTCAACAGTCAAAATGTTAGTATAAATAAACCAAGATGAAATTCTATCAAGTGTATCATTTTCATCGTCTGCAATCTTTTGTTAAAAATCATTTTCATTTTTAGTCTTTCACTGTTTACCCTTTTGTTTTGTTTTTAAAGTGATTTCATTGTTTTTTAGATTCTTTAAAATGTCTCCTCAAAGAGAATCTTTCCTTTCAATTTTATTCTTTTTAATAATCATTGATGGATCAATGGCAAGTCTTGGTATTTTTAATGGACTACCTGGTTTTCCCTTCTCATCACCCTCCGCTAACACTGATCAAGATGCTTCTGCAAGTGAACAATGGCCCAGTTTTGTAAGAATTGTTGATGTTGCTGATTTACCTTCATTATTGTTTTCTCATCCAAATGCCACTAACCGCCATTCATCTGGCTCTATCTGGTCAAATATCTTCAATATATTTACTGATGGCTCCGAGGGGACTATCAATGATGAGATGGAACGTGAAAATGGGGCTTGGTTTGCTATTCCCGGTTGGAACAAAGCCATGGTTAATGGTACTGGTTTGAATCATTCTATTTTACCCGGCTTACTCGTTCCAGCTAAAATTGAGCCTGATCAAATTAATGATAAAAATTCACCTCTCAATCCTCTTTTTAACAATTTCTCAAACATATTTCCACTTGGATTTTTGTTCAACCATGGTCAAACACTCAACCTCAACCCTTTCAATCTCCCATTCTTCCCTGAGTCAAATGCTGTAAATCCATTCGAGGGTTTCAAATCTGGATCCTTAGCGCCTGAAAAAACTCAAGTAAGTGCAATTTTTTTTGAATAATTATTGATACTAATATTATTCTATCAAATCTTTTAGTCTGCCCATGAATCAGTTGAAATCAAACCTTTACCAGAAAACAGTGAGACTGTAACTGAAACTCCAAAAACAAAGGAAGCCCGACGAATAAATAAGATCCGTTCAATTCTTCGAAGAGCTTTAAACATCGAAAATGATGAAAATGCTAATGTTAAAGCGGGTGAAAAAGTTATAAATATCATTGAACCTGTACAAGAAACTGGAATTCAAATGGAACCAATTCCTTCAACTGAATCTTACCCTGAATCTGATCCTGTAGAGCATGAGCGTGAAGACACTCGATCATTTGGACTTCTAAGCTCACTTGCTACTCTATTGGCTGGTACATCATTGAAGACTTTAACTCACGACCCTCAATCTCTAGGAACCTTACACGAACCAACATTTAACAATGGTCAAAAAGGTCAAAATCCACTTTTTGGCTCTAACTAATTTTGTAGAGAAAAAAATGTAAAACGTTTTTAGATTACGCTTTTTTTTATTAATTGGCTCTTAAAGTGGCCAATCAAATCACTTATCATTGTTTTAATCTGACAAATTTATCAATTGTTGAATAAAAATTAGCAAATAAAAATGAATTGTTGATCATTATAGATGTCACCACTGCTTTTCTATATAAACTGCTGCTTGATCAAAAATTAGTTTACTATTGAGCTTTTTTTAACCTTTTCAACTTTACTTTCTCTCTTCAATTTTAACCTTTGTTTGATTTTTAACTTTTATTTTTGTGTTAATATGGCTGGTCGCGGTAGAGGAGGTCGAGGAGCCAAGCTGATGCAAAGACTTCAACGTTTGAAATTAGAGCAGGCTGCTTCTACTACTCCTGGTCCTGTCGAACCTGTCCCCGAGCCTCCATCCGAAGCTCAAGCTCCATCATCCGAGAGTACATCTCAAACAGATTCCGCTTCAGAAACAGCATCTGATTCGGGATCTCCAACTTCAGGACCATCATCACCCAGACCAACTTCACCGGTCCCATCGCATAATTTGGGTGGCAGAGGTAAACTGCGACGATATTTAGTCCAAAAAACGCCACCAGAATCACCAAGATCACAATCTCCTGATTCGTCTAGTGAAGCAACAAACGATACGTCTACAACAGATCAAACTTCTACTGGAACTGGTGGCTCATCATCTGCCTCAACTGCCTCATCTACACCACAATCACCGGTGCGTGCTCCATTAGAACCATTAGCAGCTATCGCTAATAAGGTTGTTGGAAAAGATGGTGAATCTTTCAAAGTGGCTGTTAACTTTATGAACATAAAAGTTGTACCCAAGAAAAGAATTCATTTATATGCCGTCTTTTTCGAGCCTAATATCGACGCAATTTATTTACGAAGAAAGATTTTAAATTCAGATGAAGTTGTGGAAAAAATTGGTACAGTTATGAATTTTACCGGTACCAATCTTTTCTTGCCTCTCAAACTTGAAGAAGACCCTTGTTATATTACCACAACACATCCATCATCTCCTGAAATCACTATTGAAGTAAAAATTCAACATGTTAAAATTCCTCCAGCTGAGGAATTGATCAATTTTTACAACAATTTGTTCAACAAGGTTCTTCGAGCTATGAGATTGGTCGAGTTGAACATGCACCATTACAATCCAACCGGCAAAATTGACGTTCCAGCTCATAAATTGGAGGTTTGGCCTGGTTACATATGTGCCATTCAAGAGTACGATGGAGGCCTGATGCTAAATTGTGATACTTCACATCGAGTTCTTCGTAAAACTACTGCTCGTGACATGCTCCATGAAATTTGGCAAACCGACAGTGAACATTTCATCGACCGAACCAATAAACTACTGCTTGGCGCCATTGTTTTGACTCGGTATAACAATAGAGCATACCGAATAGATGATATTGATTTTAAAAGAAACCCGTTATCCAAATTTACTTTGAAAGAAGGTCAAGAAATTTCTTTCGTTGAATATTTTAGACAGCACTGGAATGTTGAAATTAAGGATCACAAGCAGCCTTTGCTCATTCATCGGCCTAAGCAAAGAAGAGGCGACACGGTAAGTAACCTCAAACTGTTAAAAGGTCAAAAGCTATTCATTATCTTTAGCGACTTTTCATTTTGCTTATTTTATCTCCACCTTAATCTTGATTGGTATTGACAATCGTTTAGTTCTATCCAATTGTGGGTCCTTTGTTGGTATCTTTCTTTAACCATTTTAATTTTCCTTTTTAAGTGTGCGCAAATACATCTGATGAAATAATTTTAATCTCAAGAACGTTGTTAGGATCGATAAGATCAATTTGACATTGGATTACTCCAATCAATTGTTTGTTATAGTTTATAGAATCTTATATCTCTTCTCTAAATTTACCAATTATACCATGTTTGTTTTGAGATAGCTATCAACACTTGATATCTCAATTGAAAGGAAAATTTAATCACACTTGAGTGGTAGAGTAAACATGGTCATTCTCGGTAGCGGGTCAAGTCTGTGTAAAGGTAGTAGACTTGCCTTGACTCATAAAATTATCAATGATTAATATTGTCATCGCTAAAATTAATCATTTTCTTTTATTTCTTTTACTCATAGGAAGAAGCACCTCTCATCTGCTTGATACCTGAACTTGCATACCTAACTGGGTTGACAGATGATATCCGATCCGATCATAGAGCTATGAAAGATTTGGCTTCACATACAAAAATATCACCAGAAGCCAAACACAGACGGTTGGTTGAATTTATTAGAACAGCTTATGAAAATGAATCAGCAAAACAAGTTCTAGATGATTGGGGTGTTGAAATAGAAAGAAGTCCTCACGTCACAACCGCTCGTAAATTTGCGTCTGAAAAGCTTACATTTGGAGGGGGAAATGAAGTTAATGTTGGTGACAAAGCAGAATGGGGTATGAAACTACGAGATGCTTCCATTTTAGATGCAAAGCCAGTTAAACGATGGTATTTTATTTACAATAGTCGAGATCGACCCAGAGCTGAAGAATTTATTAAAACTCTTCAAACCATTTCACGAAAATTGGGTTTTTCATTTGATAATCCAAGAAAATGTGAACTCAGGGATGACAATACAAACACTTACCGGCAAACACTCCGAGATGTTGATAGAAGTGCTGAACTAGTTGTTATTATGACACCTGGATCTTCACAGCGAGAAGATCGTTATTCCGCAATCAAACAAGCATGTTGTGTTGATCTTGGAATACCTTCCCAAGTTGTCAGGGTGAATACTTTAGCTCCAAATAAATTTCGAGCTGTAGTTCAAAACATAGCCATGCAAATTGCATGTAAACAAGGTGGTCAACTGTGGTCAATTAACATTCCTATGCCTAATGCTATGATAGTTGGACTTGACTCGTACCACGATCCAGCAAATAAGGCTAGATCAGTTCTTGGAGTTGTTTCATCAATGAACAGACTTGCAACTCGATGGTATTCTCGCTGTTTTTTCCAAAATCGACGTGAAGAAATTGCCAATGCTCTTGGAGTTGCCATTACTGCTGCCCTCAAGAAGTACCACGAAGTTAATAACACAATTCCAAGCAAGATTTTTATTTATCGTGATGGTGTAGGAGATGGTGACCTTCCTGTGGTTCGAGAATATGAGATTCCTCAACTTGATGAGGCTATCACCAATTATCTTAAAAGTAAACCAGAGCTCAAGAAACCTCAACTCAGTTTTATTGTGGTTCAAAAACGGGTCAATGTTAAAATGATGCAAATAGCTGGACGAAATCTGCTTAATCCTCCTCCTGGATCGGTTATTGATCACACTGTTACTCGAAAACAGTTTTATGACTTCTATCTAGTTTCCCAGCATGTTCACCAAGGAACAGTCACTCCAACTCATTACATTTCCCTGCTTGATGAATGTGGATTAGGACCTGATAAGCTACAGAAATTGTCTTACAAATTGACTCATCTTTATTACAATTTTCCTGCAACCATTAGAGTGCCTGCCCCATGTCAAGTAAGTTTATAGAATCCTTAGTTAATGTAAAAAGTTTTTTGAATCATTGCAATATTGTTTGAATTTACTAACTTTTTTTATTTTTCTTTTAGTATGCTCATAAACTAGCTTTTCTTATGGGACAATATGTTAAGAATCAACCCAATGATGTATTACTTGACAAACTTTTTTACCTTTAAAGCGCTTCGAGATGTTTCTTTAGTCATTCGTATTAATATGACAAGTTCAGGACAAAATTTTCGATGTATCCGACAAACTAAAGGATCTTAAATACAAATAAACTTTTCAGATCAAAATTTTGTTTTTTTAAAAAATCTTATTCTTTATTATTTGTTGTCTGAGCGAAGCGAAGACATATGAGGTGAACTTGGTTTTTTTTTGTTCGACGATAACTCAAAAATAAAAATCACGATTTTGATGCAATCTTCAGAATAGGGGTCAAAATTTACTGTATAGTTTTTGGTAAAGATTGGCCCACTCCCGAAATTCGGGGACTTACATTATCACTAGATGGAGTCAAAATTGGCTATATATTATATACATATATATTCAAAAGGATACCGAAAGGATATTCAAAGAAACATATCAATGCTCAGACTACACTGTTCTGCAGTAAACCTAGTAATTAATAATTTTAAACGGCGTCCATCATTGCTCCGTGATTATATTGTCAAGTTTTTTTATTACACATTACCATCCCATAGAAAGTAGATAAACTTTTTTCGATGAAATAATAGTTAGATAATTGAGATTAAAGTCGAGGTTCCAAGGAATATCAATCTCTAATCAAGATACAAATGACTCTTGAATAACTTTTGTTTGACTTCTTGATAATTAGGGCAATCCTCAATGAACTTGCGACTCTTTTTTTGGCATTTAATACATTGATGTCACAGTTTTCAGAGCCTCATATCCTAAAGAATAATGTGAGAAGAAGAAGAGTAAAATTCAAGGTTCTTAATGTATAAATTGTATATTGAATTGTAGCCAAGGTTTTCTAATTGTGTTTAAATCAAAGCAAAATTTACTTCTATTTAGTTTATTATGTTACCACTAGAGGACACAGTCGACTTCCTGCAAAGATATTCTGGTTGTCTTCCTCTCATTTAAAATCATTAGTTTGAGTTTTGTTGTGCAGACATCAATTATTTAACTAATTTTACCCTTTTTGCTTATAATCTACTTCTCCGAGTGATTTAGGTCCTCTCAATAAACATTAGTCAAAATGCCTATCGATATGGTATCGTTTGCTAAAGATTTTATGGCCGGTGGTATTTCTGCAGCCATTTCCAAAACCGCTGTAGCTCCAATTGAGAGAATCAAGCTTCTTTTACAAGTCCAACACGCTTCTAAACAAATTGCCGAAGCTCAACGATACAAGGGTAAGTAATTAACAATTGATCTATCCACAAGGATAAAAATTCTGACCCATTTTATTCAGACGAAAAATAGCCTAGCTTACATTGTTGGTTTAAATGTGCCTATGTGGCTATGAGTCTGTTACTCAATAGAAAAAGTAAAGGCTACTTTTGATGTGTCTAGTTGTCTACTACTATTTTAATCATCAACCGTTTTCATTATTACAATTTGAGATTCATTTCAAATTGCAGTATAAATTAATATTGCGCCTTGATATATTTAGTATCCTGAAATTAAATGTCATATTAGAGATGAACAGCTTGAGGTTAAATCAAAGGTGACTTTGACCTTGAATTAAGAGATGATGACTTATATCTAGAAAAGGCTTGGTATCTAGAGAAATATCTTTAATAGATTCATATTTTCTCATTTCTTAATTAGTCTTTTCACATATTCTCATATCCATCTAAAGAAATGTTTTTGACGTCAACTAATTTTTATGTGATTTTAATTTTATGTAATAGGTATTGTGGATGCTGCTGTCCGAATTCCAAGAGAACAAGGTTTCCTTAGTTTCTGGAGAGGAAATTTGGCTAATGTTATCCGTTATTTCCCAACTCAAGCTCTTAACTTTGCTTTCAAGGACAAATATAAGCAAATTTTCCTCGGAGGAGTAGACAAGAATAAGCAATTCTGGAGATATTTCGCCGGTAATTTAGCTTCTGGTGGAGCTGCTGGTGCAACATCATTATGTTTCGTATATCCACTTGATTTTGCTCGTACTCGATTGGCTGCTGATGTCGGTAAAGCCGGTGGTACTAGACAATACAATGGTTTAGTAGATTGTATTGGTAAAACATTAAAATCTGATGGTTATTTGGGTCTTTACAGAGGTTTTATTGTCTCTGTGCAAGGTATCATTATCTACCGGTAAGTTTATTTTAATTGCAATATTTTGTGTTTTGTATTGTTTTATAATAATATTTCAATATCTTGATTAATATTATTTATTTCTTTTTTCTGTTAACAAATTTTAGAGCTGCTTACTTCGGTTTCTTTGACACTGCCAAGGGTATGTTACCAGATCCCAAGAAGACACCAATTGTCATCTCATGGCTTATTGCCCAAGCTGTAACAACTGTATCTGGAGTTATTTCATATCCATTTGATACTGTACGACGACGAATGATGATGCAAAGTGGTTTACCTCCTGCAGAACGAATGTACAAGAGCACAGCACATTGTTGGGGAAAGATTGCTAAAACTGAAGGTCCAAAAGCTTTCTTCAAGGGAGCTTTGTCTAATGTATTAAGAGGAACTGGTGGAGCTTTCGTATTAGTGTTATATGATGAAATTAAGGCTTTACTTTAAATACATATTAAATTAGGTATTTTTTGTTTTCAATATGGATGGGAGGAAGACATCAGGATGGGCCAATTCTACCAATCTAAATTTTATCAGATTCCAATTCACATCACATCGTTTATCAGCTCTGAAAGTTTATTCTCCTAGATTAATATGTCCACTTTTACACATCCACATATGTTAAAATGAAGTCTTAATTTAACAAATTAGAATTTAAAATCTTATTTTTGTTGTTACATTTGATTTCATGCTATTTATCAAATTCACTCTAAAATGCAATGCATTGTTCTAATTATTTCACATTTCACAGGATAACACATGACAGCTAAGCAATCTTGAATCCCACAGAATTTGCTTCAAATCTCATTCCACCGTGCTTAGATGAAATTCACTCATCATCTAACATGAGATCGAGGTTGAAATTCTAGCTTGCTATTTGATTGTTAAATGTTGAGTTTATTCGAATGTACTCTCACATTTCGAATGATGAAATTAATTAATTTCATGCGGTGTTAGTGAAGTAATATAATTTATTGATAGATATCCTTTCAAGAACGATTCTCACCCAAATTGAATAACCAATTATTAAAGTAAAGTTAATCTTTAAATCTAGCAATAGCAACCCCCGTTTTTGATTAAAGCAAAATTAAAATTATCTAAAGATTCACCAATTCCAGAACATAATTAAAAAATAAACTAACCGCAAGTTCTATGTTTCTAGATTACGGAATCGGATAAATCAAAATTGTAACATGACACTAAACAAAGTATCAAACATCAATAAAAATTTTTCTTCAAAATTGACATTTGTAATTTACTTTGTTATTCATTAAACTGTTATGATGATAATGAAATGTAATCATAAATCGTTTCAGTATGCGTTTAATAAAATTTTAATAAGCATAACAATAATGAAATTTAAGTGCATTAAGTGACATCAGTGACTTTATAAAGAATATGAACGAAATTTAACAATTGACACAAGCAAGTGAAATTATATGAAATTCACTCATCTAACATGAGATCGAGGTTGAAATTCAGCTTGCTATTTGATTGTTAAATGTTGAGTTTATTCTAATGTACTCTCACATTTTGAATGATGAAATTAATTAATTTCATGCGGTGTTAGTGAAGTAATATAATTTATTGATAGCCATAAATGATGCATATGCAATGCAATGCATGGACATCACGATTGTTTATGTATTGTCTAATGAGGTTGTAAGTTACAAAAAAATGAATAAAAAAAGTTAAATTATCCCCAATCATCTTCATGATACTGGTTGGTCTTTTGATCATCATCCTTTTTGCCTCCTAACCCCCAAACACGAATGAAGCGTCTGCTACCAGAGATCAATACAGGGTAATCTCGGTGGAAACCAGTGACACAATGAACATTCATGCAGTTATCTGGATTCCATGTTGTTGGACTTAATGTCCTCAATCTTTCTCCATTTTTAAGATCATAACAGCACAGTTCACCGCCGAACGTTCCACCACAGATTGGTTTAAAAAGTAATGTCTCGGTAACATATAATTGACATTTTAGAAAAGCAGATGAAATGGCAGCTGCAGCCGATTTCTTTTTGTTGACACGACAGTAAGGAAATGGATAATTGATATTTGAGTTCACTAATGTTCGGTTCTTAAATGTCCATTGATTAAGATGACTTTGGATTCCGTGGGCTGTGATAAGATTCATGTTATCACATGTAAACGATAGATTGACAACTGGTTCACATGTTGTATTATCGCTTCCGATAGATTGAAGACTTTTCCGAGGCTTACGAATGTCAAAAATGTGGATGAACCCTGAGGAATCTCCGGCAAATAAACATTCATCATCCACTGGTGACCAACAAACACGTGAAACGTTGTGGCTACTAGCTCCTAAAAGAGATTCAACGGTTATTTGTTGCAGACAGCATCCACTTCTAATGTCAATAAAACGAATCGATGATCCAGAGGTCCCAACTGTTACAAGATTAGTCAATGGGAAAATGATTAGTCGCAGCCAAATTGCTTGTTGACTATAGATTCTAACCTGCAATCAAGTTTGGATTTAACTTATTCCAATCACTGTTATAAACTTTTTTCAATCCAAAATCGTAAGCATCGAGTAATTTTAAAGTATTCGTATCAACGACGACAACTTTATTAGGGTAAGTTGCTTGTAACAAGCCATTGTCGGCTGGAAACCTGAAATGTCAGTAAATTAAATTTTACCAATTTGCCTAGATTCAGGTTATTGAATTTTTCATACCATTGACTTTTGTTTAAAGTGAGTGGGACGAATTGTCTCTTTTCAACCAATCTCAATCTACCGCAAGACTCTTCTTCGATTTCATAGATTGATATGTTTCCATCGCAGTCACTGACTAAGGAGCTATGAAGAGACAGGAACTAAAATTGGTTAAAGAATATCATTCAACATAATAAATATTTTATCAAACTAACAACTTGACACTGGGATCGACATCGATATAGTTAACAGTAGCAGAGACATTAACCTCAAAGATAGGCTCATATTCAAGTCTAGAGTATGCACCTCTTATAAATTGCTCTTTGAACGTTCGTTTATCAATCACCCCAATTTGACTCTTGGCTAACAATGATGGATGTGAAAACAATTCTTGTTCCATGTTATTGAAAGTGGGAATAAAAAGCAGACAAGTGTTGAGAGTTGAGAATGACCAATTCCAAAGAATACTTGAATAGATAGGATAATCAAAGAAACTATAGGCAGTGTAACACAGTGAGTAAAAAACAGCGAAATGAACGCACAAAATATACTGTTGATACGGTCCCAAAAGCGCTTTAGTTTAAACTTTCCAAGTTTGTTTTCAAGATTGAATAATCCATCACACAAGTTATCAAATTACATTGTACCGAACATATGATACTGACAGTAGAGAGAAAGCACTAAATATATTAGTATTCACATGTGCACATAAATGCTGAGAGTGTTTATTGCAGTTTAACTTGACAATTTAGTTGTACTGATATCTGTGAGCAGGTTAGAATTGTAATGCTATTGATTTTTCAACAATTTAAATGTAATTGGACCTAAGTAAAGAGAAAAAGGAAAGCAAAAAAACATTGACAACTAACAGTAGAATGGCAAATACATGAAAACAAAATGAACGTACCTGAATTTGGTTTACCAAACATCTTCTCGATAAAAACATGAATACAAAAATAAAATTATGCCACACACAAAATTCTTCAATTTAAATGCTAGATTACATTTTTTAAACATAAAAACGCATTAATTGTCAACAATCAATGCAAGCGATTGCGTTGTTTTGTTGTGAAAGGAAACACCTGGTGGACTAGCTTGTGGCTTTTACTGGCGCCATATTAAAACAGTCAACAGCTAGTTCTGAACAATAGGTACTCATGTATCATAATGAAGATTCACCGGTTACAGCAAAGAAATTCTCTTGTTATGGCGTCAGTAAAGGCCATGTTGTACTCACATTTGTTAAGATTCTGTTTCTAAATAATTCAGATGGACCTGATGATCGAAACAGAATAAAGAATTCCTCCCTTCGGTGTAATGATTGATATTGTTATAATGGGATATACATCTTCAATCTGATTATATCAAAGATTTTTCACTCAATTTCAATTGAAATTATTGCTCGTACTTAAATTTTTGGTTCTTCCTATTTTTTTTAAATTTAATCTGAGGAAACGCATGAGAACATGAGATTTATTCCGTGAGCTGTAAATATTGTAGTTGATTAGGAGTGTGTAAGGATTAACGCGTCGGAGGGCGTCTTTGAGTACAATTGTGCTTGATTAGATTATTTTGGATTTGATGAATACCGAGAAACTTATCTAGTAATCTAGAGATTTTTTTGATTGTTAGCAGTATGTTAATGCATACACGGAATTACAATCTGTCAATATTATTTAAGACATATAAATAGTGAAGTTTATCCAATGTGAATTGTAATTTATTTCAGTTTACTTTTTCGCAACAGAAAAGTGTTTGTGCCACCATAACAAAACATTGTGTTAGGAGTGAATAACTTCTTCAAAGTTTACTCCAATCAAAGTGATCGAAATGGCCAAAATTACTGCAAAAGAGGTTTGGGAAATTGTTAAACTTTTGAGAGTCGATGTTTTTTATTTTTTGACAACTTTAAGCATTTCATTGCCTACAATTGCTTTCAACCAACTCATCCAGGATAAATATTGTATCAACAAATATTCCCTCAATGAAAGTGTCTGTTTAAATTTGGAAAATGCCGGTTCTGAATATGATACAGTCAAGAATGATGTCTTGAAAGACAGTACAGCACTTAAAATGCATGTTACACTAATGACAACAATACCAGCGATCATTTTATCACTCATTTTGGGTTATTGGATGGATAAATATCCTGGTCATCTACGATATCTGTCTGGTGTGGCATCTTTAGCAATCGTTTGTCAAAACATTATGGTTATACATCAATGTTTAAAATTTGAAATGGGTATGTAAAAGATACTCGAGATTGACTAGAAAACTTTATTGTTGTTTAAATCATTTGACACCTAACGTTTACTTTTAGACGCTGAGTTATTATTGTACACAAATTTGGTTCCAGTTCTAACTGGAAGCGGAATCATTATCACAACAGGAACCTTTACTTATGCAACAAAAAAGACACCAGCCAAATTTCGAGCCGTTAGGTTTACAATACTCGAAATTGCCTTTTTTTCTAGTAAGTTATATCTTTAAAAGCAAAATCAAAACCATAATCATAAAATATTATAATAGATTTTGATTTTTATTGACAGCAATGCCCATTTCAAACCTTTTGGGTGGAAGTCTGATTTCGTCTAAATCCTGGTTTCCAAATCAGCTGCGTAACTATATTGGAGTTTATATCGTTTCATCTGTATTGGCGTTTATTGCCGCTATTTGGGTTACGGTGTTGCTATATGACGCTATTGGCGAAGAGGTTAAAACAGATGAATCTCAACCAAACCAACTCAACCAATCTTCAAGCTCTGAAAATAATGAAAATAATGAAAACAAGAAGAAGACAGTTAAACAAATAATTTATGATATAATCAAACCAGATAATATTTTGCATGCAAGCCGCACAGTTTTCAAAAAAAGGTCAAACAATGCTCATTGGTATCTAATTTCAACAATTTTTACTGGATTTATAGCAAACATTTGTTATAACGGTGACCAATACATAGGCTACCAGTTTTACCAAAAAGCATATCATTGGAGTGCTGAACAAATAGGAATTTACAATTCCATTGTCATTATTTTCCCTGCTTTGGGTGCACTCATTGGTCCTCCACTATTCATTCATAAACTAAATTTTCATGACACTTCATTGGCCATAATTGGTTTACTTTCAATGATGGTATCTTTTCTCGCCAAAGGTATTATCCTTAATCCATTAGTCTACCTTATCAGCATATTCTGCTGTTTCGCTGGTGTCATATTTGTTACCGATAGATCAATCGTTTCACGTATGATTTCGCACGACGAGATCGGACAAATTTACGCATTTTCATCAGCAATCGCAGGGTTTGCTCCTACAATTTCATCGCTATTCTACACCACAGTGTTTGCAGCAACATTGGACCACAATCCTGGTCTTGCGTACATAATTGCTGGTTTATTATTCGCCCTTCCTTTAGCTAATGCTATTTTGCTCAACATAAAAAAGACGAAATGGGATCTAGTTTTAATCGCTGAAAAGGAAAAGAAAACTCAAGAAAAATAATCTCAGACCGATGTGTCGACTTGATATAATTTATTAATATTCAGGATTTTAAAAGTAATTACAATTGAGTTACCCTTAACTTGATAGAATTTCGTGTTTGCGCCTTCTAGTGCCATTCAAAATTATTTTGAAAATTAAATTTGATTGTCAAAATATTTGTCAATCATCAAATATCTTCAATATATTTACTGATGGCTCCGAGGAGACTATCAATGATGAGATGGAACGTGAAAATGGGGCTTGGTTTGCTATTCCCGGTTGGAACAAAGCCATGGTTAATGGTACTGGTTTGAATCATTCTATTTTACCCGGCTTACTCGTTCCAGCTAAAATTGAGCCTGATCAAATTAATGATAAAAATTCACCTCTCAATCCTCTTTTTAACAATTTCTCAAACATATTTCCACTTGGATTTTTGTTCAACCATGATCAAACACTCAACCTCAACCCTTTCAATCTCCCATTCTTCCCTGAGTCAAATGCTGTAAATCCATTCGAGGGTTTCAAATCTGGATCCTTAACGTTTTTATATACTAAACAAAGTATCAAACAAATAAAAAATTTTCTTCAAAATTGACATTTGTTATTTACTTTGTTATTCATTAAACTGTTATGATAAATAATGAAATGTAATCATAAATCGTTTCAGTATGCGTTTAATAAAATTTTAATAAGCATAACAATAATGAAATTTAAGTGCATTAAGTGACATCAGTGACTTTATAAAGAATATGAACGAAATTTAACAATTGACACAAGCAAGTGAAATATTTATCTGACCTAAATAATATTAAGATTATAAATAAAGGTTAGAATGATTGTGAAAAGTATAAAACACGAATGGTTCTTATCAAATCACAATTATCATTTAGTTGAGATGATTCTTTAATAACATCAAATTCCATAACAGATTTAGTTGATTCATTGAAATCATCAGTTTGAGTTTTGTTGTGCAGACATCAATTATTTAACTAATTTTACCCTTTTTGCTTATAATCTACTTCTCCGAGTGATTTAGGTCCTCTCAATAAACATTAGTCAAAATGCCTATCGATATGGTATCGTTTGCTAAAGATTTTATGGCCGGTGGTATTTCTGCAGCCATTTCCAAAACCGCTGTAGCTCCAATTGAGAGAATCAAGCTTCTTTTACAAGTCCAACACGCTTCTAAACAAATTGCCGAAGCTCAACGATACAAGGGTAAGTAATCAAAATCGTATTCGCTCTATTATTAACCCATTAAAGATATTAAATACTCTGTCAATAGAGTTCTTGCTAGAGCCTTGGTGTTCAACATCTGATAAAAAAATGAGAAAAGGCATTCAAAAAATCCTAGCAAATTCATTTCTTTATCATTTGTTTCTTTGATTTGCCACGATAGGTATTATTGATGCGGCTATACGAATTCCAAGAGAACAAGGTTTTATCAGTTTCTGGAGAGGGAATTGGGCTAATGTTGTTCGTTATTTCCCGACCCAAGCTCTCAATTTCGCTTTTAACGACAAATATAAGCAAATTTTTCTCGGAGGAGTGGATAAGAATAAGCAATTCTGGAGATATTTTGCCGGTGTGTTAGCTGCCGGTGGAGCTGCTGGTGCATCATCAACTTGTTTTGTATTTCCATTGGATTTCGCTCGTACTCGACTAGCTGCTGATGTCACTAAGCCCGGTGCTCAAAGACAATACATTGGATTAGTAGATTGTATTCGCAAGACTCTAAAAACTGATGGCGTCTTTGGTCTTTACAGAGGTTTTGTTTGCTCTGTCCAAGGTATTATCATCTACCGGTGCGTTTTATTTGAATATTAGATCATGTCACAAATACTGCGATACATCCCAGTCCTCTTTATCTCTCCGCTTTGAATTGTATGATGCATTGTAATGCATCTCTAATCCGAATCTTTATACTTTTCAACTTAGAGGCGCTTATTTTGGTATCTATGACACTGCTAAGGGTATGTTACCAGATCCCAAGAAAACACCAATTATTATTTCATGGCTTATTGCTGAAGCGGTGACAACTGTAGCTGGGATTATTTCATATCCATTTGATACTGTACGACGACGAATGATGATGCAAAGTGGTTTACCTCCTGCAGAACGAATGTACAAAAGTACAGCAGATTGTTGGGGAAAGATTTACAGATCCGAAGGACCAAGGGCTTACTTTAAGGGTGCTTTCTCCAATGTCTTAAGAGGAACCGGTGGAGCTTTCGTATTAGTGTTATATGATGAAATTAAGGCTTACCTTTAAATAATAAAAATTAAATTAGCAATATTTTGTTTCCCTCGTGAATGGCAGGAAGACATCACAAGTAGATAATCCACTTTTAACGATCAACATGTGCATTTTTTATCGAATTAGAAATCCAAGCTTGCAATTCTATCGCTTAAATGTTGAGTTTATTCGACTATGCTCTTACATTTAAAATGAGGAAATTCAACTAACTAACTCAGGAAACTAATTAAACTTTACATATAATTAAGCTTGTACTCTTTACTTATCATCATATTTTCGAAACTTAATAGAGATTACTGGGTTGTTACTAAGAAGACACAATTAACACCTTTATGCACAAATTTACACAACTACGGCAAGCAAAATCCTTCCAACTTTAAACTCTGTCAGTATGCCGAGCCATAGAAATCGAGTCCGCGAATACGCGTGACAAATTAAATTCTGAACTTGGAGATAATAGCATTTATTTGTTATTTGCATCAATCTTTTTCTTAATTTAAACTATATTCGAATTCTTAATTACTAATTCGATATACACAGAGTTGACTTATGAAAGTCGTGTAAGTCCGTTTGTTGAGGTTGTTTTTCAACGACAAATTGAAAGGACCAACACTGCATATGGAGCTCAACCAACTTGGAACGAAACTCTTTCCCTTGCTTTAAAGTAAGTTTAATGTTTGTTACTAAAAAGACACGAATAACACATTTATACAAATTTATACACAAATTGACACAACTACTTCAAGAAAATGGGTGAAAACGGGTGCTAATGAAGTTCTTTCGATTTTCGGCCTTGTTAGTTTGTAGAGAAATAAAAACTAAATCCGCTAATGCTTTTAAAAAATTTTTTCGATGGACAGTTATTGATAAAATCGAGTCCAAAGTTGCAACTTCGATTGCCTTTTGTACAATAATGGAACCACATTTTCCCACAAAACTTATGCAACTGATGTAAATTTTAATAGACAACCAGAAAATGCACTTATTTCACGAAATAAAACTTTCTATTTTCTGTAAAACAGATCAGTTCGATTTTCACTTAAACGTGTCGCATTCTGTGACCGTTAGGGTTAGAGAGCTGAAACTTATTACAGGTCCATAACTATTGTCTGTACACATCTTGGACCAAATAACTTTTCCGATCAATCAACAGTTCTCGGGATTTTGGCCATTAAACTAAAAAGTTCGAGACTCGATATTTCGAGAATGACTTCGCCTACAGTCACTTTCCTTGGACCATTTTAATCACTTGCTAATTATTAATTCCATGCAATTTAAAAATTTTCCATTAGCGCATTTGAGTCCTGATTTTTGGCTTTTAAATGGACGAGTTGCAGTTTATTCAACAAAACAAGCTCATCTTAACCCATATCTTGTTAAATAAACCAATTTTCTGGTTAAACATGCTAATGAATTGCAAAAATTGCTACTAAAGGCTCGAAAATTTGAGAAAAGAGTTGTGTCTTGGTGGGTTTGTAGCGAAATAAAAACTAAATCCGCTAATGCTTTTAAAAATTTCATCCGATCGATAGTTTTATAGAAAATTAAGGTCAAATTCGAAACTTCGATCGCCTTTTGTACAATAACGGAACCACATTTTCCCATGAAACTTATGCAACTGATGTAAATTTTAATAGACAACCAGAAAATGCACTTATTTCCCGAAATAAAACTTTCTATTTTCTGTAAAACAGATCAGTTCGATTTTCACTTAAACGTGTCGCATTCTGTGACCGTTAGGGTTAGAGAGCTGAAACTTATTACAGGTCCATAACTATTGTCTGTACACATCTTGGACCAAATAACTTTTCCGATCAATCAACAGTTCTCGGGATTTTGGCCATGAACCTAAAAAGTTCGAG
Source organism: Tetranychus truncatus (assembly GCA_028476895.1). NCBI lineage: Eukaryota > Metazoa > Arthropoda > Arachnida > Trombidiformes > Tetranychidae > Tetranychus > Tetranychus truncatus. Next base: position 11,439,668 of record CM052062.1, read on the forward strand.
ACTAGATATTTCGAGAATGGCTTCGCCTACAGTCACCATTCTTCGACCAAATATTAGACTTTCGCACGTGCTATGATTTGCTGGGATATTAAGTTATTCAAGATCCAACAACACAAGTTATAGCATTGTGTTGCTCATGTTATCAGATTTGAGCTTAGTTTATAAAGTTTATGATAATTCTTATCTTTTGTAAGAGATATTCATTATTTAATGAACTATGTCAGATTTTCTTAGGTATTCATTCACTCTATGTTGTAGTTCATAATACAATACAGTGTTTGGTCAAAGAATGATGATTGTGGGCGAAGTCATTCTCGAAATATTGAGTTCTGAACTTTTTAGGTTAATGGCCAAAATCACGAGAACTGTTGTTTGATCGGAAAAGTTACTTGGTCCAAGATGTGTACAGACAATATTGATGATTCAATAATAAGTTTCAGCTCTCTAACCCTAACGGTCACAGAATGCGACACGTTTAAGTGAAAATCGAACTGATCTGTTTTACAGAAAATAGAAAGTTTTATTTCGTGAAATAAGTGCATTTTCTGGTTGTCTATTAAAATTTACATCAGTTGCATAAGTTTTGTGGGAAAATGTGGTTCCATTATTGTACAAAAGGCAATCGAAGTTGCAACTTTGGACTCGATTTTATCAATAACTGTCCATCGAAAAAATTTTTTAAAAGCATTAGCGGATTTAGTTTTTATTTCTCTACAAACTAACAAGGCCGAAAAGGCGATCGAAGTTTCGAATTTGACCTTAATTTTCTATAAAACTATCGATGGGACAGATTTTTTAATAGCACTAGCGGATTCAGTTTTTATTTCACTGCAAAATAACAGGTCTAAAATTGGTGGAAGTTCATTGCTGCACGTTTGCGCCCATTCTTCTTGAAGCAGTTTCAATTTGTTCATAAAGGTGGTAATTGACTCTTTTTAGTAACAAATCGATGTTTGAGCTCCATATATGGTGTTTCTTCTTATTCAATTTGGCATTGGAAACAACCTCAACAAATGGACTTACTCGACTTTCTGTTCATACATAAGATTTCAGATTAATAGTTAAATTCAAGATTAAAAAAACAATGCAAGCGCAATTTATGCGACTAATGCTGTTCCTTCTAAGTTCAGAAATGATTTTTTATCCATTTTTGCTCATTTTTGACTATCTGTGCATAAATTTGACAACTTAGTTAGTTGATTATTAATAATCAAAACTAAAACATTGAATGAAAATAAACAATTTATGGAAGAGAGTGGAACTAACCTAAATAATATTAAGATTATAAATAAAGGTTAGAGTGATTGCGACAAGCATAAAACACGAATGATTCTTATCGAATCACAACTATCATTTAGTTGAAATGATTCTTTAATAACATCAAATTCGATAAATTTCCTGCAACATATTTAGTCGTCTGTCTTTCATTTAAAATCATTTGTTTGAATCTTTGCTTATAATCTACTTCTCCGAGTGATTTAGGTCCTCTCAATAAACATTAGTCAAAATGCCTATCGATATGGTATCGTTTGCTAAAGATTTTATGGCTGGTGGTATTTCTGCAGCCATTTCCAAAACCGCTGTAGCTCCAATTGAGAGAATCAAGCTTCTTTTACAAGTCCAACACGCTTCTAAACAAATTGCCGAAGCTCAACGATACAAGGGTAAGTAATTAAAAGTTTAAATCTTTACCCTTAAGTTAAAGTTCTGTTCTGTTTCAACATCTTCTGATTTATTTTATTATCAGCTCATTAAAGACACTAAATACTCTGTTAGTAAGATTCTTGCTAGAGATTTACAATCTGAGGTATTATTAAAGGTGACTTCGCCTTGAATTGCTTTTGATAATAAGAGACGAAATAACGAGCAGATTATGATTTCAAATGTTGATTTCGATTTTTTACAAAAGGTATTGTAGATGCTGCTGTCCGAATTCCAAGAGAACAAGGTTTTCTTAGTTTCTGGAGAGGAAATTTGGCTAATGTTATCCGTTATTTCCCAACTCAAGCGCTTCACTTTGCTTTCAAGGATAAATATAAGCAAATTTTCCTCGGAGGAGTAGACAAGAATAAGCAATTCTGGAGATATTTCGCCGGTAATTTAGCTTCTGGTGGAGCTGCTGGTGCAACATCATTATGTTTCGTATATCCACTTGATTTTGCTCGTACTCGATTGGCTGCTGATGTCGGTAAACCAGGTGCTCAAAGACAATACAATGGATTAGTCGATTGTATCAACAAGACTCTAAAATCTGATGGCTACTTGGGTCTCTACAGAGGTTTCGTTTGTTCTGTCCAAGGCTCTATAATCTACCGGTAATCTTATTCCTTCTCTAACATAAGCAAAGCAAATCTCAGTCCAACCATCTGGTTTCGATGCACTGTAATTGTCCCATTTCTAATTTTTATCCTTTCTTTCTTAGAGGTGCTTATTTTGGTATGTATGACACTGCTAAAGGTATGTTACCAGATCCCAAGAAGACACCAATTGTCATCTCATGGCTTATTGCCCAAGCTGTAACAACTGTATCTGGAGTTATTTCATATCCATTTGATACTGTACGACGACGAATGATGATGCAAAGTGGTTTACCTCCTGCAGAACGAATGTACAAGAGCACAGCACATTGTTGGGGAAAGATTGCTAAAACTGAAGGTCCAAAAGCTTTCTTCAAGGGAGCTTTGTCTAATGTATTAAGAGGAACTGGTGGAGCTTTCGTATTAGTGTTATATGATGAAATTAAGGCTTTACTCGGTTAAGAAAAAAGCAAGTCTTTTTGTTCAAGAAGTCAGCCAGTGCATTTATCGTTTAACCATTTGTATTTAATAACAGACTACTGGTGAGTCAATTAAGTCAAATTAGTTAATTTTAATTATTTTGAATTTTTTATTTACAAAGTTTAATTTAACTTTAATGAAAACACAACTAACTAATAGTTTATTCAAACAATAGTTTACTTTGCCTTGCTGGTAATGTCAGAGGCTTTACAAAAGCATTTGTTCAAACAAGTTCAATTTACTGGGAAGTTTGTTGCGATAAAAAGCAAAGTTGCTTCAACCATTGAATAAATTAAAGTGTAAAATATCGACTTACATGATGTTAAGCTATTTCAAGTTACTTTGCTGCAGTTTTATGTATCATTCCAATGAATTTTAATCTTTTATTTGTTTTATTTGCAATTCGATTGTTAAAAATGAAAGATGAAGCTTCTTCGAGTTCAATGTTTCTTCGGATAAATCTAAATTATAAGATGGCAGTGAACAAAGTATCATACGTTGATTAAAAATACCTATTTACTTCGATTCCAACTAACTTCACAATATGCTTAAAATTTAATCAGTATCTGATTATAATTTACGATGCAGTAGCTTTATAAAATTCTGATCAATTTCAAGAGTTAATCAAAGTTGAGCTGAATGAACCAATCAATAGTAATCTTGATCAACGGTGTGATTGGCTGATTTCTCGATTCCTACGAGTTTGCAAGTCTTTACTAACCTGTGAAAATATATAATAAATGATTTGTTTGATTAACACTTTAAAGGATTTACATTCAAATGCTACAAGTGCCTCAATTTTTGCAGCTTTTAGCGCATTTTAGGCTTATTTTTGCAGGTTAAGTCAAGGGTTGGCTCAAGAAAAGGTGAAATTTAACAGATTTAACCCAAAAAATAATCAAAAAGTTGCTAATAATAAGATTCCAATAATGCTATTTAAAAGATTGACCTGTGAACTTGGCCAATAAAATGCTACTTGACGCAAATAATGATTGAAAGAGGGAAAATGGAAGCTGAAATGTATTCTCTTCTCTATCTTTCAAGTAAATTTACTCATAGTTTAGTTCCCAATTTGCAAGTTTATTTGTTTAAAATTCAATTAGCATTAGATTACAGTTTTACAAAGTAGAGTTGCCGCGTGAGTCTCACTATTTAAAACAAACTCAACTTCGTTCTTTTCTAACAGTTATCTTCTCTTCTCGTTTGCAACAATGTTTCTCTTGTCTTTCTTTTTTCTAAATCTCTTTCAACTTTGAACTTTAAGCTATTGTATAAAACTGTTTAATTGAAATCAAAAATAAAGTACTGGGCTATTGGTTATTTTCATTCTGATCAAGTCAAATCATGGTTGACCATTTTCTTGGTCTCCTAACCCGTCGTCATTCTAATCGTTCCAAGTCACCTTATTCACGTATAAGCAGTGTCAAGAGACAGTTGATTATTACAGCTTATGAAAATTATCTTCCTGAGGATAAGATCGTCTTTTACTTCAACATTCCTAAATCAACATTTCGAGCCATTAGAGATATTTGGTTAGAGGAAAAAATAAAGTAAGTTTACAGTTCGTTCCAAAATATTGAATTAATCTGACGCTATGTTTTGTTTTCCATTAAACGAGTTGATAAATTTTATATTAGAAATCAGAAGATGGCCTTTTTTGATCAAATAATAGTTAGATAATTGAGATTAAAGTCGAGGTTCCAAGGAATATCAATCTCTAATCAAGATACAAATGACTCTTGAATAACTTTTGTTTGACTTCTTGATAATTAGGGCGATCCTCAATGAACTTGCAACTCTTTTTTTGGCATTTAATACATTGATGTCACAGTTTTCAGAGCCTCATATCCTAAAGAATAATGTGAGAAGAAGAAGATGTAGAGTGAAATATTAGTAAAGAGAAGAGAAGAAGAAGAGTAAAATTCAAGGTTCTTAATGTATAAATTGTATATTGAATTGTAGCCAAGGTTTTCTAATTGTGTTTAAATCAAAGCAAAATTTACTTCTATTTAGTTTATTATGTTACCACTAGAGGACACAGTCGACTTCCTGCAAAGATATTCTGGTTGTCTTCCTCTCATTTAAAATCATTAGTTTGAGTTTTGTTGTGCAGACATCAATTATTTAACTAATTTTACCCTTTTTGCTTATAATCTACTTCTCCGAGTGATTTAGGTCCTCTCAATAAACATTAGTCAAAATGCCTATCGATATGGTATCGTTTGCTAAAGATTTTATGGCCGGTGGTATTTCTGCAGCCATTTCCAAAACCGCTGTAGCTCCAATTGAGAGAATCAAGCTTCTTTTACAAGTCCAACACGCTTCTAAACAAATTGCCGAAGCTCAACGATACAAGGGTAAGTAATTAACAATTGATCTATCCACAAGGATAAAAATTCTGACCCATTTTATTCAGACGAAAAATAGCCTAGCTTACATTGTTGGTTTAAATGTGCCTATGTGGCTATGAGTCTGTTACTCAATAGAAAAAGTAAAGGCTACTTTTGATGTGTCTAGTTGTCTACTACTATTTTAATCATCAACCGTTTTCATTATTACAATTTGAGATTCATTTCAAATTGCAGTATAAATTAATATTGCGCCTTGATATATTTAGTATCCTGAAATTAAATGTCATATTAGAGATGAACAGCTTGAGGTTAAATCAAAGGTGACTTTGACCTTGAATTAAGAGATGATGACTTATATCTAGAAAAGGCTTGGTATCTAGAGAAATATCTTTAATAGATTCATATTTTCTCATTTCTTAATTAGTCTTTTCACATATTCTTATATCCATCTAAAGAAATGTTTTTGACGTCAACTAATTTTTATGTGATTTTAATTTTATGTAATAGGTATTGTGGATGCTGCTGTCCGAATTCCAAGAGAACAAGGTTTCCTTAGTTTCTGGAGAGGAAATTTGGCTAATGTTATCCGTTATTTCCCAACTCAAGCTCTTAACTTTGCTTTCAAGGACAAATATAAGCAAATTTTCCTCGGAGGAGTAGACAAGAATAAGCAATTCTGGAGATATTTCGCCGGTAATTTAGCTTCTGGTGGAGCTGCTGGTGCAACATCATTATGTTTCGTATATCCACTTGATTTTGCTCGTACTCGATTGGCTGCTGATGTCGGTAAAGCCGGTGGTACTAGACAATACAATGGTTTAGTAGATTGTATTGGTAAAACATTAAAATCTGATGGTTATTTGGGTCTTTACAGAGGTTTTATTGTCTCTGTGCAAGGTATCATTATCTACCGGTAAGTTTATTTTAATTGCAATATTTTGTGTTTTGTATTGTTTTATAATAATATTTCAATATCTTGATTAATATTATTTATTTCTTTTTTCTGTTAACAAATTTTAGAGCTGCTTACTTCGGTTTCTTTGACACTGCCAAGGGTATGTTACCAGATCCCAAGAAGACACCAATTGTCATCTCATGGCTTATTGCCCAAGCTGTAACAACTGTATCTGGAGTTATTTCATATCCATTTGATACTGTACGACGACGAATGATGATGCAAAGTGGTTTACCTCCTGCAGAACGAATGTACAAGAGCACAGCACATTGTTGGGGAAAGATTGCTAAAACTGAAGGTCCAAAAGCTTTCTTCAAGGGAGCTTTGTCTAATGTATTAAGAGGAACTGGTGGAGCTTTCGTATTAGTGTTATATGATGAAATTAAGGCTTTACTTTAAATACATATTAAATTAGGGATATTTTGATTTGGTGGACAAGACCATCTTCGTAAAACGAAAAAGCTCGTAATCATTATCTCCTATTTAAGAAACCATAAAAAAATCGTAAAATTCTAAAGCGACTTTTATTGCAATTCCAATGTTCATTATCGAATTCGAGTGAAAGTTCATTCTATTATTTACCACTAACTTCTTGTTTTTCCAATAGCCGCTGTTACTACATCATTCAGCATACCGCCCATCAGCACCTCACTCGATGAATCTTAATTTAAAATCGTAAATAAATTCAACATTGGTTGACAATTGTTTGTTATCCTCATTTATCTGCGTATACAAACTAGGGGAAGTGATATCTATTCGTGTATTGACAATCTCTGATGAAAAGGAACAAAATTTTTCAGCTTTTGTTACAAATTTCCACTTTCTAATTATATACTTCTTGGCAGCTCAGTATGATTCCACTGGTATTAGGCCAATTTACTTCCATGAGATCCAACCTTGTAATAATTTATTAAGGTCATTCGCTTTTTACCTATTTATTCCTATCATTCATAGAAGTGAGTACAATTTGCCACAATACTTACAGTGATGCCCTTGCCAGTTAATTATGTGCCTCATTGCTCAAATCTCATCTGATTATATTTTCATTTTTTCGTATCATAATGACTCAACCTTTTTCTTGATTGCCAAAGCTTTGATAACCTTAAATTTCCATCAGTTGCTCAATAAGCCTCAGCAGTGTGTTTTATATCCGAAAATGTCAAATTACTCAATGAGTACAATTTCAAGCAACATTTTTAGTTTACTCTCTTAAGATCTATTCGATTCTTGAACTAGAATAGGTTAAACAATTATCAAAGTGCCCTTTGCAATGCTTAAAGTTGATACTTTACTCTTCAGAGTTTGAAGTCACACCAATTAGATAATCTTTCACTATCATGTTCTTATCAATATTAGCTCATGATTTTTTATTGGCCAATTAAATAATTAACCCGATTAATTCAACCTTGAATTAACTCATCATCTGGCTGATTTCGAGTAGTGCAATATTAATTCTTCAAAGGTAAATGTAACAATGAATATGTATGCATTAATCTAAAGTAGCAATCTTATTATAAACTAGGCGTTTCTTCTTATTGATTTAATATCATTTTTTTACTTTAATCGAAACTATCCTCTTCCAATACTCTTTGCCTCTATTTAATCATATTACCCGATACTTAAATCCACATTACCGCTTTTCGAATAAGGTCATTATGAGCTTCCCAATTAAAAGAGCTTTTTTCTGAAAGTGGTGGACGGTTTGGTGGATGTGTAAATTGGTCAGTAGAAAGAAGGTGTGAAAAGTTGGTTCCTTCTATCAAAACCGATGTAAAAATCACTGATTTAAATAAAAATGGCAATCAATCAACTCAAGCTCATTGAAATACACCTCTTTATGCAACAAATCTAATCATCTGACACAATTGAAAAGCAAAAGTATCAAAAAACCAGTCAATGTACAGAGTATTATCAGTCATCACTTTCAAGAGGATTGATTGGTTGGCTCTCAACAAGTTTAAAATTAAAAATCGAACCAAAGAGTAATCCTTGAATCGAACTGTTTTTTGTGTTCAGTAAAACAAGTAACTAAATCAATATTAAAAAAAAGTAATCTATACAATTTGACTTTTGCGCTTTTTTCAAGTTTAAAATTAACGCCTTGTTAGTCACAAGTCTCACTAAATACTGTTGACTGTTTATGTTATTCTCTAACGTCTTTAAAATGAATTCTTCTGAAGAACATTCCAAACCAGAGGAACCTCAAACACATGAAGAATCTGAACCAATATCGAACGAAGAAAGACAACCTTTTGTTAATAGTCTACTAAACCTGATCGATCAAAACAAAATTGATGGAATCATTGATACCCAAAGACACATGTAAGTAAACATTTGTTTTAACCTATCTTAACATCTTTTGAAGACTTTTGACAAGAATGAAATTTTATTTCATATCTATTATTTTATAAGACTCTACTAAATTTTTGTTTAATTTATTATTTACTTTTTCTCTTCGCCAGGATGGCAAGATTTGAAAAAACTAATGAAATGCTGGTCAATTGTAATGCCCTTTCTCTTTCTCGGTATGAAATTGCTATGAAGGAAGTTAAACGAATGAGTCAAAATTTGGGAGAAATGAAGAAGGATTTAGATTACATTTTCAAACGAGTTAAATTTATTAGAACGAAATACAATCAGCAACACCCGGAAGCTTTTAAATGTAAGTAGACAATTAATAATATCATTGGGAAAGGGAAATGCATATTTAGTGATGATAGTCATAACATCGATAGTAATTTCATGAATTAAATCTGGAATAATTAACGCTTTGGGTGTTTAGTCCTCATCTCTCTGTTTCTTGGTCCATGGACATCTCGCTTAAATCATGAAGCTATAAAATTATCTATTAGATTCTTTACATTCACTATTGTCAGATGAATTGTTTATGTGATTGTTAGCTGCATGTCCATTACTGATTTCCGCATTCAGTTTCGCTCTTTTAATATCTATAAAAGGGACAAATTTAACATTCATAATGATAATAATTTAAATATAAATTTGATAATTTGAACAATACTAATATGCATCTGTTTCAATTTAAATTTTAGCGCTGATGAACAAAGGTAATCAATTGGATGAAGAAGAGGATGAGGAATCTTGATGGAACTTAGCAAACTAAAATACATCAAAATAATATCGGGTTTTAACCATGGAAAAAATTAAAGAGATGAAAAAGCCTGGACGCAGTTGCGGATGGTTTTAGTTATGAATGTGCATGTTGTGTTTGTAAAGAGTTAATCGAATAAGTCTTTAAGAGGATGATTCATAATTTGGCTTATCGTCACAATTTTGAATATTCTTTTGAGTGATGGCTAGGTTAATGCCACTTGTCCTTTACCTCTATTAAAATCTTTATAACAAGATGAAAACAAAGCGACAAGCAAATTTTGCTTTGACTTTTATCAGATCTTAGTGACTTTGAAGCTTCCATGTTTATGTTGCTTCTGGTTCTTCTATTGCCTTGGAATTTTTGGAATTTTCATTGGAGTAAAATAGCAGCGGACTCATACCGAGAAAACATCCGATCAAGATGCCAATAACCCGTCCGATTTGAACGCTTAAACGAGTTCTTAACATATCAGTCTGAGCTGGCGTCAATTTTGGATAAGTAACACCGATCTTATTGGCTAGTGTCTCAACATACCAAGCTGACCCTATTCCAGCCACATCTGATATAGCATTTCCAAGGGCAGCAGCTGCCATGGTTGAAATACCTAAAGGGACAATAAAAACAATAGATTTTAAGTACTCTCAAGGATCTTAATTGCCATAAAAAGAGTTAATTGACTATTGTACAGAAATCGACAAGATGGACAAAGTTTTGTCTATATCCGTTTATTAAGTTTTTTAAAGAAATTTTGTAAAATAAATTGAAATATAGCAAAAATTTTCTAAGATATTGTATTTAATTTCAGAAAAAACTCACCAAAAGTGACTCCAAGTGTTGTATCAATATATTCACCCGCAAGAATCATAATAAAATTATCAAGAAAACCAAATCCAATGAAAGGAAGTGATTGATGAAAGGCAATTTGACGCATTTGTTTAGAGTTTGGTGGAATCACGTTAGCAGACTGAGATCCTTTATCTGGTAAAATCAATTCTCGTCTTTTAGATAACTCTTGCATCAACATATCTTGCTCTTTGGTGCCAAGTAGATCAACAAATGTTTTAACCCCATCGGGTTCTGTTAAAAAAGACCCTGTCTTGTAATAAGCAGTTTGTTTAAAGGTTAACTTATACCCAACATTTGCGAGTAATTTTTTAGCTAAAAAATTTTGGTTTCCCAGCTGACCAAGATTTCGAATCACTTGGATAGTTTTCATCTAGAGTTTGTGATGAATTAAGTTAATAATAGGAGTTTTTCACTGGCTTGGTTAGTCACTTATTTAATTTGATTCGTCAACTAAGAAACAATTGCTGACATTGAATTGATTGTGATGGATATTGGAAGGGTTAATTTGATTTAAGGACGGATTTCTGTTTAGTCTTCAGTAGCAATGATGGTAGCAAAACTATTAATAGATGCTTGGTTTTGGATACTGAGTGATCATAATCCAACATATCACAGTTAAGGTTTGATTTATAAACATTTATTGATTGAATAAGTAATAAATAAAGATCAATAAACACAATTAAAAGATGATTTGGAGCAGTGAATGTTGACTAAAGCAGCAGTGAAAAGGTAGGAAGCATTGAAAGGTCGAAACAAAACAAAACAGTGTAATGCTTTTTGTAGCTGAGTATAGAAAAAAAGAAAGACAAGATGAAACATAAATAAGGGAAAGTCGTAAGTTGTTGATGATAAAGATGAAGAGAAGATGATGACTGCCTTTGGGTTTAGGCACAATTCAATAATCTCTTTCTTCTCTTATACTATTCCCTTTCTCTAAGCCTTTTCCTCCCAATAATGTAGCTTTCATAAAATCCTTTGGCTGCTTAACTGAATTTCAATTGATGTTGGATTCATCTTCCACTAGTAAAATGCAGGCGAACTCAAAGAGAGCAATAGAAATGACAATGATTCCGACTCAGATTATCTGAGTAAGTAAACAAACAAACAAAAAAGAATAATTCTAGTCACGGAAGTAATTTAATTATGCTATAAGCTTCACTGAAATACAACTTTGATCTTTGTCATATTTTAACCTTCTTAGATTTGTCAATTTTTAAAACGCCATTTTCGAGCTAACCATTAACTATTAATAAAACAAGAAAATATTAAGCATCACCAGTAAATTATGTCCTTAAAAAAGTTAATTGTAAATGAGTTAAAAGCTTTTGATAGTGTTTTAATTAGCAAATGTATTTTATATTATCTGTGAAATGGTAATGGTAATCTCATGGACTATTAATGTCTTTTCAGCAATAGCAGTCGTAATTTTCTACTCATCTGATCATCTACTTTCTTATTTTTGTGATTGATTTATGTTTCTTATTACATGGAAAAGGTTAAAACAGTAAAAAAATTAATTTCCGATGGCTGTTGAATGAAAATTTTACAACCAAATCAGGCAAACAAAAATGATTAACATCAGTATTTTTCACACATTAGCGTTAACAATTCAACTTTAAAAATAGTGAAAAGTAGCAAATGGACTCGTACAAAGTGTTCCGATTAACTTTATTGGCTAGCAAAATCATAATTTAAACGTTTATTTTAATTATCGTGCGCTCGGTGAAATTTAACAATCTGATTGTATTAATAATTACAAAATATTAAACTTTATCAAGTACAGTTTTACGCTAAGAGATGTCACTAGCATCTATGTTAAGTAGGCATGAAATTTTCTTATGTTGTTTATCGAAGGGAATTAAGAGTTGATTAATCATTAATGTGAGGCCAAAGATAATAAACAAAATAAACACGATTCTGTGTTAACATTGTTTTCCCTATTTGATATTTTATCTTATCTTTCCCTCCCTACCTAGTTACCTGGTTGTTAGGTGAAGAATAAAGAATCCGAGATGCTTTGATTGGATGGATTGGCTTATTGTGACTACCTCGATATATACCATTGTCATTCATTTAACCGCAAATCAACCTTTGGCTCATCGAGATAACTGGTTGGCTTGAAAAATTCTGGTAAGTCGGCTTTTGGGTGATCAACCCTCTGATTGTTGTTTAACGTAATCAATCACGAGTAGCATGGTATTCAATAACATAAAGTAATACAATACCAAAAGGAAAGATGTTGCCGATTATCTGGAGAATTGATTTCTAATTACTATTAAATGAATACTTTAAACTTGACCTTGTTATCGACTATGTTTTGTTACTATTTTATTGCTGCTTTCATTATCAATAGTTACCTGTCTCATCGTCAATTGAATGATTTAACAAAAATAGAGTAAATAACAAATCTCTTCTCTCTTTTTATCTGTAGGTTGCATTTAAAAATCATGAAGTATGTCAACCGATATCACTTTTCCTAAGAAAGTTTGCTTTTGTTTGTTAACTGGATTTAATGACAATGGACCAATTCATCTTTCAAAGAAACCAACCAGTTTCCTTGGTTGATTGGCTTAATTGGTACAGGTCACTTATTATTGAAATCTGGTTTGGCTTGATTTTTTATTATTATCAAAAATCATTTTCTAATCTTTTCCATTCTCATCTTCAGGTCTTCTTCATCTTCTCAAAGTCATTTTGTATCAAATAATGATAACCACAACAACAATGGAGTTAACAAAGAAAGAAATCACGGAGCGCCTGTTAACCAGGTCAATTAATCTTTCAACAAAACAATTAAACATCATCTGAACTGCAAATTTGTTTTTTATTGGCCATCAATTGACTGTTGGAATTATAATAATCCCAATAACTGAAACATCGTTTAATTCAGGGAAAAAAAGTCAATAGCAAATAAGGATGACCGAAGGAGTACCAATTTTCATCATACAATCAATTTTAATGTAACATCTCATCAATGGGTATGGTTATGATGATGAAAGTGTTTCAAATGGATCCTACTTGTAAAGGGTCAATCACGATTCCAGATTAAATTTGGTTTCCAATGATTAAGCAATGGGTTATTTTATTTAAGGTGAGTTTTATTTGTTTGCAGCCAAAGTCAATAGTCACTGAATTTATTTTTTATTTTTCAACTTCAACTCTGCAGGTTAAAAGAGTTAAATTAGCAAAATAAAGAACTGGAAAAGGCAATGGAAATGCTGACGATCAAATGGTAAAAGGAAGACGAAGAAGCGTAAAGAAGCAACATTAAGATGGAGAAATGCAATAGAGATAGAAGAGAAATCTTGAGGAGCAAAATGAAGATTCAAGTTAATTAGTTTCTTTCCATTTAAAGGTTACTCCACGGTTGGAAAGTAATTTATTTTTACCAATGTAGAGTCAAATTTTTGGCTAATTAATTCAATGATATTGAAACAAGTGTCCCTTTAGCAGTAGCCTAACTCATTCCAATGGTCTCTTGTCATATTGTATCATCACTCTATCACCCTATGAATCAATTTAAAAGTGAAAAAATGTGACACTCCAATTAGGTCTACAGCGAAACGAGAAGCAGATGAAATACTTGAGAGCAACTTTTCACATTACCACTTGAAATATTCATAATTTATCGTCTATTTTAAGACACAGTTCAACTTGTTCCATTGATATTTTTATCATGCCTGCAAACATTACTTTACGCCTTCGTCATCTCATTTTCCCCTCTCATTTCTTGTCAATTTACCTTATAATCAAGTAGTTAAGAGAATTACAATTACTGTCAGTCTGAAGATGAAAGGGAAAACACTGAAAACCTTGATGGTTCTGTTTAATTTTCAACATCATTTGAATTTCTCGTTTCTTACAAGTCAGTTACCCCTTTAGACTGGTAAACATTGAATTAATCTTTGATTTCCAGCAGGCCATGGCGATAACAATGTTGCAGTAAGCATTATTGTTGACTGATTCTTCAGTTAAACAACTGATGAAATCAAATGGTTATTTTGTAATTACATATCACACATATGCACATTAAGTATCCTATTACAAGAAAGAGAAGGCAGAAATAAACAAACATTGAAATGAAAAAGGCTCAAAAGTTTAAAGCAAAACATCAGTTTAGATTGAATGCCAAGTAAAATAGCAATTAAGTTTGACAAAATAAAATTGACGTAGATTAGCTTGAAAAATAGCAAAGTTATCATTTAAGAATGTTCATTTTGACGAAAAAAATGTCAACTTTTAAAGCTCAAAAATAAGGCCAAAATAAATCTTTCCAAGGTAATCTCAGCAACAAGTGAATCGTATAAACTGTTGCCACTTTGCATTGAGTATTTCCTTGAGACATCAAAACGTCTTAATTATGAAAGATTAACGTATTATTAGCTTAAATGTTAATAATAGATTGATTTTGATGTAATCAGGCCTGGCAAAGTTGTAAAACAAAACAAACCATTGAAACATCAAATCAATTGTTTATTTTACCTAAAAAATTTTACTTCAATCAGCAATTATTAATCATGAGATTGAAATGAAAGACAAATGTTAAAATGATTTGTGATAAAAAAGGAACCCAAATTATCTGGAATTGGCCAGTACATCAAGTCAATAATGGTAATCAAACTGAAATGTAAAATAATGCAAAAAAAGTCGACTTGATTTTGATCTTTGATGCTGTTTCGAGGGTCAACACATGATGTTGATTAACTGTTATAGTTTTTATAGCTTTGATTATTTGATAAAAAATGAGAACCTTTAGTGGCTTTAATAAAAGAATGATAAAAAAAGAATCCCAAAATAATGTTAATTTCAATTCTAATGATTGGGCTACCAAAAAATCGCAATCAACATACAAATGTAGTTGTCAATATGATGTGAGGCCGTGATTATATCTATCATTATTGTTGTTTGATGTCGATGATAATGATTATGATTAGTGTAACAGTAACAATAATAAATTAAAGTATTCTCATTGACTATTAACATAACCAAAAAAATGAAACATCCTGTTGATCTTTCCCTTGTCAATTGGCTTTGGCTATATTGTACAGAAAAGCAATAACAATAGGAAAAATGAGTAAGATTTCCCTTGTTTGTCAACTGAAAGTAAAATGGATTGAATGAGGTTGATAATAAGGAATAGATTTGTGTTTGATTAGCGTAGAAATGATTTTGATTAGGTTTAATCAGTAAAAAAAGCGAGATGAGACATTGCTTTGTACAATATTTCGGTCAATGTGAATATTTAAAGGTAGGCCCACTGTGAAAAGGATAACCTCCCACCCAGGGCCAGATTTAGATCCGTATTGTCCCATAGAGGAATAAATTCGTATTGTTAAGCTGAGGGTCCAAAAGAATTAAGCTTAAACAGAATTGTGACAATTGAAGGGGAAACAAAACAACGGCACAAACACACGTCCTTTGGAAACATAGAAACATTGTGTTCCTTTGGTTATGCTTGATTGGTTCAGACCAAGTCCTGGCTCATATTCAAAGTCCATTAAACTGTGTACATTAATTGTACAGTTGTTCATTTTTACTAGTTAACCATAATGTCATACAGTGAAAAATATAATTTAATTAAAAATCATAAAATGAAAATAATCAAAATTGATGATTATGAAGTCTCTACAAGTTTTAAGCTAACAAAAATGACTAATAAATTGCTATTTTAAGGTAACTTTATTATTATGAAGATGGCAGCATAAAAGGAATCAATTATGTAGCCTTTATCACCTTAGAAACAAAATTCAAATTGACAGTTATGTTAATAAATATTGATGAATAAACATAAAAGTAACCAACCCTTGACATAAACATTTTATCTTTATTTTTCGGTTTCATTGTTATTAATATTTGAATTGTTTACTGATGATGGTAACTCTTAACTTTGAAGGAAATGGTCCATAACAAGAAGCAAAAGAAAAGGCGATAACCATTGGTCATTGATGTAAATGAAAAGCGTTTTGTTGAATCCAAATGGTTAACCAGTTTTTACTTTTCTGTTGCTCCTGTTTCAACCGTATTGTTATTTTCAATTGTAATCATCAAGGAAATTAATGAATTCATGAAGAGTAACTTAATTATAACTGTTAACTGGTCAATAATAATGCTGATTAGCCCATAGTACCAAAGATGCTGGTAGACTTTCCCTAGCTATTTCTTGGTCGACAACACGCGATTCAGTTTAACAATCAAGTTTCCTGGGAAAACTAACATTTGTTCCGTATTCGTGTCAATTATCATTTAAATATTTCAATTTTAATTTAAATAAATTCATCATAGACAAACAATCAACCCGATTCTATTGGATATACCGATGGTTAATGAACCATGGATGAAAATTTAAAAACGATAAACACTCAATAAACAGATAATTATTCCAATGATGCTGAAAGCAAATAAGTCAAAACAGGACATTGGTGAAGTCTAATTAAACTGGATATTGATCAAATAAAATTAAAAACAATAACCAGTTAACCAGCCAGTTAATTTGGCGTATGCACCGGTACAATAGTCGTTTGTACAATTGGTAAAACGCCTTCATAATTTTAATATAAATGTCAGATAATTACGAGCTAAACAATCAAGCCTAAAAAGTTTCTGTTGCAGTTAGTGTCAATCAACAGAATCCATAATTTGTGATATGATAAATGATAAGCGGAAACAATCAATAAATTACCAAGGATAAAGAACTTTCCAAACTCCAGGAAGAGAAATTCTGATTCTCTTGAATAAGACGTTGATTATTATAATACATAATTAGAAAGCCTTCAAGGACATTGCACGGTGGTTGATTCCGTTGTTAAATTGTGTTTAAACAGCCATTATAAGCTGAGAACTACAATAATCACTGACAGAATTAATAAAGATATTGAAGAGACTCACTTGATAATTTGAAGAGACGAAGCTTATCAACAATCAATTTGAATGTCTTATGAAGTATTAATAAGATTTTTGTTGATCAATTAAATAGCCCAAATCATGATGAAGAAAGGGAAAAAGAGATCAGAAAGTTCAAGAAATTGTAAAAATTGATGAATTGAAAAAGAAATGTCAGAAACATCAACTATTATTATGAATATTACTGTTATTAATATTAGAGTTTTAGATGTTATTACTCTATTATTTAAATTGTTATTAATATTGTTAAAGGTTAAAGAACCTTTGGGTTAACTTGCTGAGTGAATATATGAATTATCTGAATTTTAAAAAGGGAACAAGATGGTTGAAAATGGTTACTACAGATACTAATCAAATGCTTGTGAATCATGAGACTTACTACAAAAAAAATCATTGATAACAATTTAATCCATGGATTGATAAATCAAGACACGAATCAAAAAATGTGAATCAATTATGTTTATCATTATAACACTCAATCAAAAATGTAAGCCTTCAATAGCTACTGTAGACTTTTGATTTAACTTTCATTTTGTGAGGCTAATCATGCAGATGATTATCATCATTATTTAGATATCATCTTGGTTAAAATAAAGATGATTGTTCACAAGAATGGAGAGGATGGAGAAGAAAAGTAAGGATGAAAATGACTAGCGTAACCAAATATCTTAGGATTAGATGATACTTTTTGTACGGAAGTCCGTAACATTGATTTAGCTGATTATCAAGCTTCACTGGATTCAAGAGGTTACCTTTTAAACAATGTAAAATTGAAAGGTACAAATGAATGGAACAAGCTTTGTAAAATTTTCAAGATTATCCGGTTGCATGGTCAAAGGCAGGATAAGAGGTATAAGTTGGGGAAAATGTGGAAAAATAATGAACAGCAAAATTAATCAGTAAAGTTGAAACGTCTTGTTTTTTGGGTTTTGGTTATCTTCATATCTTTTAATTTAAGCTTCAAAAGTAAGCAATCGTCATGATTTTTCAAACCAATGGAGTAGGCAGTTAAACATGGACAAAGTTTTATGAATCTTTTTTCAAAATTTTCTGCAAATTACTTGGTTTCTCATTTTTACTTATTTGGCTCCTTCCATCTTTTTTATCCTCATCCTTTATTCCTGGTAATATTTCCCTTCAATTTGCAAGGTAATATCTTTGAACCGTGACCATGCCAAGATATGTCGTCATTTTTTCAAATCTCACTTTCAATCTGAGTAATGACTGTAAGATCAGGCAGGGAAATCAGATGAGTCTGGAAAATGGTGATTGATCATTTGGTGTTGATGGATAAATCTTGAAGCGTTTTCATTATTCCTTGCAATCAATTTGGATGTCTTGAAATCGACAAGAGTAGTTGAAAAGAATCATTGGGAAACGAAAAAAAAGTGAAAGAAAAGTTCAAGAGTATATTGGGGGGAGAGAAAGAGTAAGATGTTGTGCAAAATAGTAATGACATTAAATCATGGTTGAGTGAGGAGAGAGTTAAAGATGATTTCAGTGGCTGAATAATGAAGCTCGTCAAGTTTTACGTTGAGATATCACATAAAAAGAGGATCAAGAAATCCATCCGAAATTATCGAATAGGCCAATCCAAAATATCTCTACTGGTCCGGTTTTACAATTATGGCAGAAAAGATATAAATATTGATGATAGAGTTGTTTGTTACTTATGTTAACAAGACAAAAAAGAGAGATGAACAAAAATCTGAAATATTTGACTTTGTTTTTGTTTGGTGTTAAAAAAATGTGTGATTTCACAAATGATTTTATCGCCAAATTTTACATACATTCTTGTATCAAGTCCTCGACAAAAAGATTTGGTTGCTGTTGTCCCCAGCTATAGGTACATATAAGGTGAAAAATGGGATTCGTTGACTTGTTTTTTTTTTGCTGATGGAAAGTGAAAGTTGGTGATGGAGATGGAGATGGTGACGATGATAATGGAGATGATGATAGATGGAGATTATGACTATTTGAAAGAGAGTTGTATTGATGATCTCAGTCACCTTCCATACACAAACAATTGTCGGGTGATTAAATAGTCAGTTTTTAGATGTATGAAAAAAAGACCATTTCAATGGCGTCGAGGTGTGTCAATATCTTCACCATTGACTTTGGGAAGCCAGGATGTTAATTTCATCTTCATCTTTATGCTATTTGTTAATGATACTTTGTTTGTTGTGTATTGATGTGTTTTTTTAATTTTCATTGTGTGAGTAGATTTAAATATATATATATACTTTGATATATAGACTATTATGAGATTCAATTTGCATCAGGAATGCTGTCAGAAATATAAAATATATATAGATTTATGCAAATAATGGTTTATATATAAATTTGCGAGAGGCAGGGGAAAGAAAGTCTTTGGTTCTGAACTTTGATGATGGTTGATGACTTTTTGATGATACAATTTTGCTGAGTCGCAAATGAAACTAGTTTCACAGTAGAAAAGAAACACACTTTTTATAGTTGTTGAGTGTTGATTAAACACAAACGCGCCTCTTTATACAGCACTATCTTTGGGCTTTCTGATTACTTGATGGTTGTTGACTCGGTCATGAATATCTCTGAAAGAAATAAGAAAGAATAGGTTAGAAAATACAGATTACAATCAATTGATTCCAAAATGGCAAGCATAACAAATAAGGCAACAAATAAGAAAAGCCAATGCAAAAATAAGCAAAAAAAACGAGTAAAAAATAAGATATTTTTGCCTGGAATTTAAAGCGCAAAAAAACAATGAATATAGTGATGAATAATGGAAATAATTCAAGCGTTGAGAAGCTAAAAGTAAAGCACAAAAAATACTAAACAATGCTGTGTGACAATTGCATGATGAGAAATACATAAAAGGGCAAAACAGGGCAACAGCAATGAATTAATAGCTGCATTTGAGGGGAAAAGGTTTACATGGTGACAGGATAAGGTGGGGATGTGAGATGAATGTGAGTGAGATTATTGGGAAATTAAATTGTTGAAGAAAAATCAACAATAATGACATAAAATGCAAACATTGTGAAGGAGGAAGGTAAAGGTTTGTGTGAATACAAGTATCACGGATAACGAAATGGATATAAAAGGTTTACAGGTTATCATCTCACAGAAATTGGAGCGTTAATTGGCAATTGTTTTTATCTCTTACTTTTTCAGCTAATCAATCTAAATACAATGCAATTTAGGTGTTGATAGAAATGTGCTAATTGTGATTAATGCAAGGGAAAGGCAGCGATCAACAATAAAAATAATAATAGGAATAATAATCTGCACAAAAAAAGCATAAAAGGAGACAAAAAAGGAAACGGATTTCATCTCAAATTGTGAGAAAGCTCACCCTCTTGAATCAGTAACCAACATCATGGGTGTTAGTTCATCACTTCTAATCTTTCCGTTATTAGAACTTATGGATAGAAACAAGAAATAATTGTTAGTTGATGATATAACAATAATATCAAAATAAAATGAATAGATCATCGTCAGAATCACTATTATCAGATTCAAATGAAATTATTAAAAAGGAGAAAAATTACGCCAATGATTATGAGAATATAAAAGAAGGTCAAAAATTATAAATTAATGGTTGCATTTTGAAAGAGACATTAGTTTTACCCTAATTTGACTCTAAGACGCTATAAAATCAAATTGTAAAGATGAATTAACAATTGTATAGCAATTAACTACTGATATTCAAAGTAGTCAAGTATTCCTGATAGCTCTTGACAGCTTTACAAATTTGGCCTTTCCTTTCTTGACAATGTTCATCTATTTTTCAAGTTTTCAATCGCCAATAATACACTTGATAGAGGTATTGAAATGCATAAAAGATGCTTACTCAAAAGCGGGATTATCAATTTCACTTCTTGATGATCGCTTGACTTCCGAAATGGATCCAAGGTTGCTGTTATAAATATTGAAAAAGTGGACAAAAAAATGATGAAAATTTGTAATGAGAAATAATAATGGGAAATGATGATAGAAAAGCAATAAAAGAGGATGATTTAGTTCTTTTTTGATAATACATTCTTTAGAAGTGAGATACTTGAAATGAAAAGTTTGAAGATGCAGTACTATGATAATTATCATCCGTTTAATTTAATTTTTTCCTGTTAATATAGCTGAAGAGACTGAACTTGAATTTGGTGATGTTAAAAGGAAGAGGAAAACAACGATAACTTACGCAGGATGGAAATCATTGGATTTTGCCTTTTTATGACTATTGACTGATGTCTCAGGCCAGATGAAGCTTTTGATGAAATATAATACACCAACTTTACAACGGATATAGAAGATTATATCCATTAAAATGAGGATTATTATGAGTGATATGGCAACCGAGATGAGTGCTGTTCCCATGCTGTTGTAGGATTCATCATAGTCCAAGTCTTGACCCCAACCAGAAGGAGAAGAAGCTAAAATAATAAACAATCAAGATAAATTAATAATTGAATAGTTTTCAACGATTTCAAGACTATTAAGACTTGTTTTCAAATAGTTTTATAATATGAAAATGATAAAAAACAATTTTGATGGATTTTTTGAATAACCGATTTCGATAGTTTATTCAATAGATTTTATTCAAAGCAGTCATTATAAGATTATAAGATGATAATACTCATTACAATATTTGTTATTAACGTCGCTATTATCATCAATTTAGCTGGTTCAGAGTGGATTGAAGCTCAAAAAATTACAAAGGATTGGAAGATTAAATATTTACTAGGAAATGCTAAGCAGCAGATATAAGTTTAGGTAACTGGATATGATGATTTGTTTGATAAACAGAAAGTCAGATTATAGTGTAGATTAATTTTACATTTTTAACTTTCTATATAATGAACAACTAACTGTCCAATCAGATTTGATTAATTGTCTTTAACGACTATTTTAGAGGTTTCACAGTTAGTATTTCAATCAACAACAAGCAATTTAAGCTAATTTAATTTGATTTATTGGACTGGAAAACAATTCATATAATGATTTGAAATCAATGGCGGATCCGTCAAAAAGTCATATCTAGTTTCTGCCTTGTAAAAATATTCAAAGATCTGAATAAAGGTCATGTTGAAATAATAATTTAACCTTTTGTTTTTGAATCGTGATTGTCAGCGTCGATTCCTTTTTAAATCTTGAATCATAATCTTTTTATTATTTTACGAATTATATGCAGAAAATGAATTTAATTAATTAGCTTGAATTGCCAAGCTTAGGTCATCAAATATTGCTTTAAACTATCATTCATACACATTTGAAGGAGAGATGAGAGTTGTGTGATAACTAATTTTACCCAGAAATTAATTAAGTTACTAAAAATATAAAAATATACTTTAAAATAGAGTTGATGAACTAAAGATTGATAAAATCTATTTCATAACTAAAAACTAATAACAATTAAAGTTGACAGAGACAAACAGTAAAGTACTAATCAACTAGAAAAATTGATACAAGAATTGCTGGCAGAAGTAATAATAAAGATACTAATAACAGTGAGTGTTGTGAAAATACAATAATTGATTGTAATCCAATTTTTGTCAAGTTTTTTTGTCGATAAATAGTGAGTTGAAATTGACAAATTAAAATGAAGAGAAAAAACTAGTCTTGATGGATAATGAACTTCTTAACCGATACGTTCCAGCAAATACCAATCAAATCATTTGTTACACGGTTGAAGAAATTGATGTTGAACGAATGCCAGATTATTTACCTCGAGAATAATCAAGTTTTCACAATTTAACATAGATTTTGTGTAACAATAATCAGAAGATAAATTGGATATGAATAATGATGATCATTGAAAAAAGTATTCAGCTGATTTGATTAAGATTGTACAACTTAAATGCAATTACCGAGGATAAAGATTGAATGGGTAATATTAAAAAGAAACATCTCAAGTAGTAGACTTGGTAGACAGAGGAGAAAGGAGACAAAATTAAGTCAATTTAGAGAAACCTAATCAATAAATCTTTTTAGGACATCAGGAATATATTATTGACAAGGGAAGGCCCCAAAATCGATACAGTATATTGTACAAGAGGAAAGGAAAAACGGTCCTAAGAGAGTGAAAGAAATCAAGTTTCTAGGAGATTGTTGTTGGCAAACAAATGAGTTTAGCTTGTCAACAAGTAAAGCTTTTAAAAATACTAGTTTGAAAAAAGTATTTTAGCCTTTGAAGGTTTGAAAGCTCTTAAAATAATGACAATATGAGAAGTAATAATAATGATATATCAATTTACAGAGATGTTGATCTAGTTAAGGTCAAGATAAATGTTTAGACAAAAGTCATAGCCTTTTTAAGCTACTTTATGACTAAATATGACTAACCAAATGACATTCATTTGAAACATTGTTTATAAAACAAAGTTGAATCATTTATTACTTACCAGTGGTTGAAGTTTTAAAGATAAGTTCACTTGGGTCGCTCGTTCCTATTGAATTTACTGCACAGAGCTCAATTTTATACATAGTATTTGGAGATAAATACCGCAAAGTATATTCCAAAGAGTCATGAGCATTCACTTTAATTTCGGGATTATCTTCGCCGTTGATTAAATAACCATCTTGAGTTTTATGAACTTTATAATATTTAATAAGATAATGAGTAACTACTCGTCCATTATCTTCAGCTTGATTCCACCTAACATGATACCTATCACCGTAATTACTTTTCACATGTCCATCTATGGCCATTTGTCGAGTTTCAAGATCACCATCGAACAAGAAAATAGGTTTTTCAGGTCTACTTTCCCCTGGTGTAGATTCAACACGGAAAGGAGTAAAATCTCCAATTCCAACATCATTTTCAGCAGCAAAAGTCATTCGGTAACGCGTTCTTGGGGTTAAATCTTCAATACGATAAATTTTTCCCGAAGCGGGCCAAATTTTTTGCTTTTCTGTGTCAGCTTCAGACTCACGCCAATATTTGACAACATAATTTTTTATTTGTAAGTCTGACTCAACATCAGATAGTTCCAGTTCAATGGAAGTTGGACGCGTTTTAATTATCTTCACATTTGGGGCTTTTGGACTAAAAGCTTCAGTTAACCTTATCTCTACTGTTTTGATTCCTTTTAAATTTTCAGCAACACATAAATAAGTTCCATAAACATATTTCCCAGCATTTGGTTTAACCAGCAAATGGCTAATTCCATTACCTTCGTGGATAGCGAAACTATCTGATTGCTGATAACGAATATCTTCATTGTTGAACCTCCAGGAAATGGTTGCATTAGGAATAGCTTCAGCAATGCATGTCAGGTTAACTGGGTTACTTGCCCAAGTTTTAACATTGGTATTGGTTAATGAAAGGTCAGGCGCGTATTCAACTTGAATGTGACCCACAACTTCCGTTACACCAGCCTTATTTTTAGCACGACAAAAATAAAGCCCATCATCCTTCCGTGTAACTGCGTCAATTTTCATACGAAATTCAATTTCATTTAAACCAATATTTTTGGATTCAAAAGTGTAAGGAGAAGCAACAATAGGTAATCGATGTTTTTCCAATCCATCTTGAGAGCTGGTAACTTTTACAATTTCAACTTGAGGAATTGGGTCGCCACGAACTTTGCAACTCCACTCCTGTCGAGTTCCTTCACCATAAGTAACATTTTCAAATTGAAATACCACAGGTTTGGTGAAAACTTTGAGTTCCATTCTTTGATTAGCCTCACCAGCTGTATTTGAGGCATGACACTCAATATATTGATTTTCAGTATCTTTTTTTACTGACTCAATAATTAGCCTTCCATTAACTGTATCAACACTATAACCAGACTCAAATGTTAAGTTTCTTCGACGATTGTCAATGAATGAATAGAATGGTAAAGGTGTTCCAGTTGCTTTACAGTCAATTACCGCTCTTTCACCTTCAACTATTTCTCCAGATTTGGCAAATTCAACTATGGACGGTTTCACTAACACTTGAACTCTGATATTACGATCTCTAAGGATACCATGTTCTAAGATAGATGCTGTTATCTTATATAACCCAGAAGTTTCATTAGACACAGGCCCTTTTACCATAATCCCATCATTAGTAATAGAATATCTTTGTTTGTCCAATTCTTGACGGTCTTTTTCCCAACCGATTTTGGAAGTTGGTTTGGATGAAACTTTACACACAATCTTTTGGTTTTCTAAACCCATTATAAGAAATTGGTCTTCTGGGCAATCATCCCAAGTAATACTTTTGAACACAATAATCTCGATAGAAGCATTAAGTGGCTTGGTATTTTGATAGATAGCAGTGCAACGGTAGTTACCTCCGTCACCAATATCAGGATCATTTATAATTAAACTGAGGGAACCTGCAGATTGCTTTAATCGAATCCTTTGGTCGGAAAAGATGCGTTCACCATCTCGATTGTACCATTGAAAGTCCGAAAAGTATCTAGGCTCTACGTTAATACCTAGGCAAGTAAGTAAAAGCGTTTTGTGAGCCTCAAACCGAGCTCTTTCACCCTGCGGAAAAATGGTTAACCGTCCGTGGGCTTCATTGTTAGCAGACACAGTTATACCAATACAGGTAAGTAAAAATAAACTAAGCACAAAAGATGTTAATATATTCCTCATGATTAAAGTTGTTCACATAAAACCAATCAAATTTAACGTTTACCAATTCACAAAGAAAAATCAAACTTTTTTGCAATAAACTGAAACTGCATTGTGACTAATACAACTAAAAGATGTAATATTACTCATCTTACCTATCACGTGACCTACCTTTAGTAACGCCTGGATAAAGATTTATCGCCATCTCTTGGATTTTATTACTACTGTAAAATTTTTTGATGCTTCTTTTAAGCAATGAAGATGAGCGATCAAAATTAACTTAACCTACAAAGGATTGATAGTTAATCGAGTAATTCGATATATTAATATCACCAATTAGTAGCAATCGTTTCAAGAGCTTATTTCTGTTACGCAATAGAGTAATCAAAAAAGCCATTCAATAATTCGTAAATGGATTTATTCAAAAATTGGAAAATAAATGACAGATATTAGAATGATTAATATTTGATTTTTGTGGGTATTGTACTAAGTAAATGAAAAAAAATTGAAAACAATGATTGTTCGTGAAACAATTGATCTGCTTGCATAAGAACTTGCAATTATCTGTTTTACAGCATTAAAATAAACATTAAATTCAATCGGGAAAACTTCACATTCACAGTTATAAAAATTGCTTAAAATAATGGATGTGGGATTAAAAATCATTTTATGCCATCAGACTGCAAATTATTTGACTCTGTACAGAATTTTTCTTGAAACTCGATAAGAAATTTCTCCCCGACGAATCATACAGTTCAATACTTTGTGAACAGTCTTTTCTGGAATATCTCTTTGAACCAAATCTTGTACAATTGAGGTTTCTGTGAGTTGCGTTCCAACAGGGAAACGCTTTTTAATTTGTTTTTCAACCTTAACGAGTGCTTGATGGTCTTCTTCGCTGGTAAATCCTTCAGCACCAGCTAGATCACCGCTGGAAGCAGCTTTGAGTGTTGAAGCACTAAAAAGTCTTTTGGCCTCTTCAACATGACGATCTTCAACAAAAGGTTTGAGTTCCATTTTAGCTAAACTTTCAGATATTCGAACAACAGCTTCCAATTGACGAACAGTGATAGGAATAGTTGAGCGCCGACTGGCATCAGGATCATCACCACCATTTCTCATGTTAACATAACTTTCAATAAGCTTTCTACCTGCATCAGCACTTAATCTAGGGCCACATTTAGATCTACAATAGCTTACATATTTTTTCAATGTATTTAAGCTAAGTTCACCTTCTATACTATCCTCAATAGTTGTTTGAGCGTTCATGTGTACATCCATGACGTGTTTGGCTAAAGTTGCATCCTTTCTTTCATTGTGCTCATCTTTAATGACAAATATCATATCAAAACGAGCTAAAATAGTAGGCATGAATTCGATATTCTGATCTGCTTTGGTGTCATCCCATCTACCGAAAACACTATTAGCAGCAGCCAAGACTGCACATCTAGAGTTGAGCGTAGTAGTAATACCAGCTTTAGCAATTGAAATTGTTTGTTGTTCCATAGCTTCGTGAATGGCAACTCTGTCATCTTCTCTCATTTTATCGAACTCGTCTATACAAACACATCCTCCGTCAGCTAAGACCATAGCACCACCTTCCATGATGAAGTTTCTCTAAAATTTTAGAATGAAGAGCATTATTAGTTTTTGACATGTAATTTCTCTTTATGAGAAAATGAACTTACCGTAGCTGGATCTCGCGTCACAGATGCAGTTAAACCAGCTGCAGAGCTTCCTTTTCCTGATGTATAAACACCAATGGGAGCCACTTTTTCGACGAATTTCAAAAGTTGACTTTTTGCCGTACCAGGATCACCAAGGAAAAGTACGTTGATATCTCCTCTACGAGTTAAGCCATCAGGCAATCGTTTCCTTGATCCACTGAACAACAGGCACGCAATAGCCTTTTTCATATCTGTACATCCGTAAACTGATGGAGCAATACTTTTAACAATCCGATCATAGACATTCGGACTAGCAGCTAAGTTAATGAAATATTCTTCCTCCTCAGATGTATACGGAATGACCGCACGATGACCAAAGTTTTCACTTTGAATTTGAATTCCCATGACTCTTATGTAAGGATTTCTCACACCAGTATTAGCCTTCCTATCATTATGTTTCATAGCGGCAATCTTTTTAATTGAATAAATACCAACCACAGTCACTCGATTACCAGGAACAACTCGTTCACACAAATATCTATCGCAATACATTTGCAAGTGTCGTGGCATTTCTCCTTGTGGTACCGCTTCGGGAGCTTCTTGGAGCTTGAGAGTTTGAAAGTCGATACATTTACACTTATCTGGTATAATAAAATAAGGATCTAAAGGACACTTAGCAGTTCTTCCAGCCTGGTCACTATTACATTTACGTGGCATCAAAAAACCTTCTAAACCAGGTCGAACATGAAGACTACTGACTATCTCTCGGCAACCTCGACACTGAATAGCTACTTCAGTTGCTTTAGCGCGAACAGATGAAGCGGCAATGACGATACCAGATACTCTGACCAACTTTGAGATGTAATCAGACTTAAGATCCCGCAATGAAACACAGTGCCCGTCTGATGAAATGAGAACTTGAAAGTCACGGGCTTCTTCTTCGCCTTCAGGTCTTGGTCGGGTCACTTCATCACCGACTTCTTTAGCAGCTTCTTCAAACAAGGGTAAACTCTCAATCGGATATTTGGTTACTTGAGTTGCAAGATCCTCGTCATAACTGGATATGTCTTCTAGTGCTACTTCAATCCAGAATTGACCAATGTTATATTGGCGTCGCAGCATGTCTCTAAAAACAAAAATAACCCAAAATTATGGTAAAATAAAAAATTTAAAAGAGAAGAAAACATTTAATACCTGTATTTGTAAAGCAAATTCCCTTCATGGTATTGCTTGAGAAAATCTTTAAACTTTCTTTTGATTCCAGTTAAGTTGATTTGTCTTCCTTCTCCTTCATCTTGGAGGCTGGAAACATTGCTGAAATAGACACCAGGATCATCGAAACCATCCATTGTAAAAAATAATCAATAAAGAATAATTAAAATCACAAAAAGGTCGAGGTTTAAAATATTTTAATAGACAGATTTAAAGTTAAAGCAATATCAAGGTAACATTTAAAGACTCCCCAACTTTGGCGGGAAACAGACAAAGCAAAGCTAGAGCCATCTGCTTTAAAAAATTGGTGGCTTTTATAAATGTGAAAAAATTCGACTTTTGCGACTAACTTTAATAAATCGAGTTATTTAAAGCTATCCATGTTAATTAAATATAATCTTAGATTGTAATAATTTTTATTGGGAAATCATTTTGATTGCGTGAATTATTCGGATTCTTGAACAAAAGATAAAATATGTTAGTCGGTAATGTCGACTATAAGATTTTTCTTAATTCTTAAAATGTAATAATTTGTGAAAATCCAAGAATTCAGACTTACTGTTATATATTTCGATAATAATAAACTAAACAGATTAGGTCTCTAATTGGAGAAATATTTTGATGAATAATAAAAATAATTTGGCTTTGAATTTCACTGAAATTAAACATAAATTCGTGTATAGCTTCTTGCACCTTTTACGAGCGGTACTTTCTTTATCCACTCTTCAGTTAGTGATTGACGCTCATCTCTTGCTGGGCCTTTTCTAAATGGACTGATTATTCTGGTTCTGGTTTTCTTATTAGACCAACTTTGTTTGACATTCGACTTCTGTTTGAATTTGGGATTCTCTCGCTTTATTTCCTTCTTTGCGATAATATGAGGATTTTCAATAAAAACATGGCGAATCCATTTGGGTTCATCAGTTTTCTCTGAACAAATTTTATCGATGATATTAGCTTTTATGAAGTCCTGGCTTTCCTGGACAATATTCGCATCATTAGCCTTAAAAAGACTTTGGCCATGGGAATCAAGAGTAATTTTCTCGTTGATTTTCTATCGGAATAAAAGATAACAAAAGGGTTAATTTTTTAAAAAAAAAGTTAGCTAAATATATTTACCTTTTGAATGTAACTGTATATTTGATCCTTTTGAGCATTTTGGGTATCATCTTTCTTGATATTTTTAACAGCTCTCTGTCCACCTCCCATGAAATTCATTTTCACTTGAGTTAAACACAATAACTATGAATTAAAAACAACAATCAAATAATAAAACTAATCGATGTTTAGTTGTATTGAGATGAAGAAGAACGCTAAAGACGTTATAAGCTATAATTCTAGATAAACAATCGATTTAAAAATGAATAATCGATGTTAGCTTTTAAGCGTCATTTTCGTAAACATGTCATTTTTTAGCGAAACAAAGGATTGTTTTGAGTGATTAAACCATTTTCCGTTGTTTTATTTGTTATGATTTGTAATTTTTGTTAATAATTATTCAATAAGAAATAATCAAAATATGCAAACAAAAGTGCAGCCTGAAAATGTGCTCTGAAAATATAATAAGTGACACGCGGTAAGATGACTTTTCATTCGCAACTTACAAGTTGATAGTATGACTTAATAATACTTTTGCTCTTTTTTACTGTTGAATTATATTTTTTTTTTAATTTTACGAATATTTCCAATAATAATGATAAATAATATATGATTGTAATATTAAAATAATACAATCGACTTTATCAGACAAATGTAGTTGTTTGTTGTTTTTAGGAACATTGACATCGATGAGGTTTTGAACCATCTAAAAAGGATGAAAGTTATAGAATGAGCTCAACAGACGAAGCAATGAAGAAAAATTTTTGGATTTCTTATTCAATTTTTGAAAGTATCTTCTTGGGTTGATTAATTCAAGAAATATGATCAACTACTGAAGTAAATTCACAATGGTATATCATAAAGTATATATAGTATAAGTAAGTATAAGTATAAACAACATATAGCATGTTTGTTAAAATACGATCGAAAAGTAAATGGACAAAAGTTCAGACATTCTAAATTTATGCAAACAAATTTAGATTGTAGTGCGAATTTTACTGAGTTGTTGGTCAAATTATATAACCATGATACACTTTGGTAAAATTTGCACTAATAATTTCAAAGTTTATTTATGTTTGGTGAACCAAGGCAATGCAAATCTTCTTTGAGTTTCAGGAAATATTGTTTGTTATTACTACTGTTGCGTGAATTGCCAATTCAAACATTTATCATTGTTATCAGTTGGATTTTCTGCTTTATTGTGGAGCTACGAGTAGGCATTCTGGTATAGTTAGCTTATTAGTTCAAATAAATATTTGAAAATTTTCTCCATATTTTTCATACTTAATATTGTCTCACACATTCTTAACCGATTAATTTTTTACATTTGTTTTACGACAAGTGTCCTATTCATTATTTTCACTGTCCTCTACATTCTGAAAAGCTGTTTCCGTCAAAAGTAATTTCCTGCGAGAGCGAAAATTTATTGTGAATTGAGTTGATTTATCCACATAGATTGTTTATTTTTAATTAACGGGGAAAATGTTCAATTGTCATAGTTTATGAATGATTAGTCCTATCAGAGATTCTATCTTTGTGGAGATTGGATTTAAAATTAAATGTCTGCCGATTAAACTCATTTTTTATAATAAAAACTTTTTTCTCTCAAACTTAATGAAAAATGGATTATCAATGGATTAGGTTACCAAAAAGTTTAATTTTTATTTTAATTGTATAAGTCTCTGGAAAGAATTTTTGAATTTTTTTTGCCATTTTGTTATTTTCTTAGAAAGCTATGTAAACTCAACGAATGCTTGAAAATAGATTAAGAAGAGATTTAGGTTCTTTATGTGATCTCGTCTTGTTAAATACATTCCAAAATCTAAGTGTCTCGTCGCCTGCTCCTGTCACAATAGATTCACCGTCTGGAGACATTGCCTGTAAAACAAAATGGCGGTATTAAAATAGGTAGTTCTCAGTTTAACTATAAATATTTATAAATAATCTTCCATTACTTACCAAGTAAAGTACCCTGTAGGAATGTCCCGATAATTTGGCAACTTGCATTAATGTTGGGTACTTCCAAACAAGAATTTGGTTCTGTGAGTAGCCGTGGGTGCTAACTAGTTCTGATGAATGCTTTGACCAAGCTAAATTACAAACTTGGGAGCCTGTATCAACATACTGCATTGGTTGACCGGTAAGAGTGTTCCAAAATCGTATGTGTCGGTCAGCAGTTCCTCCTCCACTAGCTAATAGTCCATGATGATGAGGTGACCAAGCAATTGCTTTAACTGCGGCAATGTGTTCTGTGTAAGTCTGTACGGGTGAAGTGTGGCTAAGATTCCACACGAAAAGTTTATTATCGTTACCACCTGAAGCTAGATGTTGATTATCTGGAGACCATTTGAGCCCACAGACCTCTTGTCGATGACCCTGTAGTCTTCTGTCAGGTACTACTTGAGGAGTTCGAACATCTCTTTGTAAAATATTTCTGTCGCGACTGCCTGAAGATAGAACATCACCATTCCAAGCAAGTGCACCAACTCTGGCAGTGTGACCTTCGAGAACGTTTATTCTTTTATTAGCAACAACATCCCATATCTGTACCAAACCCTTGTGAGTCCCAACTGCAACCGAATGGCCCTTGAGATATCAAACAATAAAAACAATGAGTAAATGTTGAACTTTTGCTTACACAATATTAGTAATATAATAATCGACAAAAGTTTACTTACTCGTTCGGCCCAAGATACTGATGTCACTGAATCATTGTCGGATGATAAATCACAAAGACGAGTAACCTGTGATGTACATGCACTCCAAAGGTAAACACAAGTTCCAAGCCCGACGCTAAGAATATTTGTCGAAGACCAATCAACTAAATTAAGATAAAAGTCGTCATGTAACTCAGGAGCATCGAGAACTTTATAAGGTATTTTAGAAATCTTTCGAGCAGTTTTTCTAGGAGATCTTAGAAGTTTCTGACTTTTACTGCTAACAGGAGAAAGTGAATAAGGAGAGGATGGTTCCACCAAACTATGACTGTCTCGTACTCGATACTATGAGAAAATAAAGCAAGTATTAGTATATCTCCATAATAATTAGAGAGTGATTTCATACCGTAAATAAATTTTTAGTAGTCAATTGGGCAAACACTCGTCTCTCTTCCACTTGCTCTTTGATGTCTTCAATACCAGCTCCAAGTAATTCATTTTTAAGCAAGCATTGATAGGCTATTGTGTCTTTACAATTGTCAGTTGAAGTTTCTTTAGCTTTCCTAGGTTGTGGAGTCTTGACACTTTCTTGCTGCTATAATTTCAACGGAAAAAAAGAATATAAAATTAGTAAAATGGAACAAGCACTAATGGAGATTAAAAGCAGTTTCAAAACTCAATATCAGTTTCGAACTACCTTACCTGTATCATAGTAAATCTAATGTTCCAATTGGGTGATTCTCTAATAGGTGTATATCGATC
This sequence comes from Tetranychus truncatus, assembly GCA_028476895.1. Lineage (NCBI taxonomy): Eukaryota > Metazoa > Arthropoda > Arachnida > Trombidiformes > Tetranychidae > Tetranychus > Tetranychus truncatus. Next base: position 11,472,555 of record CM052062.1, read on the forward strand.
GCTGATGTACCTTTCATTGGCCATCGATGACCCCGGAGATGAGATTGGCTGTGAATAAAAAATTGCAAAAGAGTTAGATAAAGCAATAAATACGAAAAAACTATAGTACAATATAAATTTTCGTGAAGCAAGGTAATCAGGTTTGATTGAAATAAAACAAACAAAAGGAGATAGAAACAACGCAACAAATATTTCAGCAAAGCACATGAGACTTATAACAATATCCAAATGGCACAATATTCACTGATCAAGGTTTTCTTTAACCCATAAAAAATCACTTTACGAAATACTCACCGTATTCTGACCATCGTTCGTAACTTCATTGGTGTTTTTACAGTTTAGAGTCCGTAAAAGACGTCTCTCATATTCTCGGTTCATTTACAGTAGACAAAAAATAAAGAAAAAAAAACTACATGTACAAAGAGAGTGAAACAAGACTTAAATTGTTTGAAGGTAGATAAACAAAACAGACCTATAGACAGGTCGCTCAAATTGAAGCTATTCCACAAACAAGATGTTAATATTTAAGCTGGTGAAAAATTTGGTCGATAAATAAAATTAATTAACTGTCAAGATCAGCTCAATTAAGAACATAAAACAAGTAAATGATACAATATCACAAAAATTAAGTAACATCAAAAAAAGGTGAGAAAAATAAATACTTTTCAACCAATAGGACAACAGAGGGCGTTGGATTTGAAAGCTGCAGCGCGACATTCATATTCATTTTAACGGTTATTTTCAACTTTCCTTGAGATATAGCAACCAAATTAGTAAACATTAATCATATTGACCTTTGTCGACAACCTAATAATTGCATTTTTATATTCCGTATCACCTCCTGAATCAATAAAAATATTATTTATTGTCTTCTTTCTCTAATCATTAATATAAACACTAAGCAGATCAAACAACTTTATGTTTCTCTAGACAAGTTATTTACAAGAGGCAGTCGTTATTTTTGAAAAAAAGCACTGGCTTTTGGTATTGGACATTCCAGTCAACCGGCTGATTTTTAAAAATAGCAAAGCTTAAATGGTCATCTTTTACAAATATGATACAGCTTTTTCCAACGGACTTTTGGCCTCACCATTTCTAGCTTACTAGACGATGTTTAAGTTCGCATTGTTCTAGTTTGAACTAGCCAACTCTATTGGCGTTGATTTGAATTTATCGCAAGGACTTGAAGACTTTCCATTTCATCTGTTTTTTGTGTTATTGTTGATCGCTTCATTCAATTTTAATTTTTATTGGTATCACCCTATTTATAATATTAGTTTCAACTTAATAGTTATTGGCAATGTGGTCTAATTATAAGTTTGGATATGGTTAATCTGTATACTCAACCAAAGTTGAGTCCTTTTTAATTATAGTGTCTTCAATTTTGAATTAGGATAAGATTATCGAAACAATTATAATTAAAGTTTCGAGATATTTCAGCTTTGAAATGTGCTTAAGTGTGTCAAGAGAATATAAATCAATTTAAATACGGTCAAGTTCGAAACGCTATAAATATTTAAATATTACTTCTCAAGTAAAAACTGGACTTTTATTTCGTATTATTTTCATGCTATCTACCTGATGCTCAACGGAAAAACAGAGATTTTGACTTGTGGTTAGTTCATTGACTTGTAAGGTTAAGTACCATGCATGCTTCCGCGTTTTGAGGAGAAAAATACAAAAAAAAACTTTATTTTTTTCATTAATTGCATTAATCTTATATTTCTATCTTCATTTTATCACATACTCATTCAATGCATTCCACTAAATATATCAAATAAGATAAATCGAAGCTTTTATCCCCAGATTATTGTTATTTATTTGTGATTTTTTTTATGATAAATAAGAGGGGATTCAAATATATTATTAATACTTTATGATGTAATGGTGAGTATATTTGACAGGATGAGAAAATAAATTTGATGAATATTTACATTAGGGATGGAAAAGATAGTCCATGAAAAAATGAACAGAGAGTAATTATTTTGATATCATTACTTGTATGAGATCTTTATATTTTTGTAGCTGTAACAACTATCATTGCAGACTAAATGAAAACTGGCCGAATAAAAGTTTTATTCGCTAAAGATAAACACTTGTGTATTTGTGAAAACACAAATTTGCTGGTCCAAGAGATTCAAGTAAATTATTAATGTAATGGTGGCTGATGTACCAAAGTGATTAGATTTACAGTCGGAAGAAAATTATTCAAAGTTATAAGAAAGCGATTGAATGGTGATCTAGATGAAAATAGCTGGAGACCAATACTTTAACAACGATTAAAGGACAGTGATTTTCTTGGCATTATCGAACTCTTTTTGCATAATCTTAAGACTGGCTTCTCGTTCTGGATAAATATGCTCAATCCGCAAAGACTTGTGGAAGATTTTAAAGAACGGCCAAAGTCTTTCGGCCAATTGTGGGGTTAAACACTGACACATCCTTAATAACCGATTGTATTGTCCAATTAAGGCGAGAAATTCCTTTTCTACGTTCTTAAACCAAATACGATTAAAGCCAATATAATTGCGATCACGAATCAACTTGAAGGTTCTATCACCCATGTTATCACGAACGTCATTCACAATATATTCCCAACATTGTTCATACACTGCTCCTGGAGCCTTGAACAATCCTTGGTACTTTATCACTGTTTTTACTATTTGTTTCTTTATTCTGAAATGAAAACAAAAAAGAGGTTAGATGAAAAAATATCTGAAAGCGGGCAATTCAAAATTTCAATTTCGTATCCGATGCTTACCTGACATTGTTTACCCTAAAAGTCTCAGCCGTGATGTTAGAATTATCAATTATTTTTATAATATCAGGATCAGGAATATGTGCTTGAGCATATAATTCGACTAACTCTACATCGTCTTTGTAATCCTCCAATTCAGCGAAGGTAAGCTCGTCTTCATTTATAGAAGGTGGTTCTGGTTCAGCAATAATTTCCTTGGGGTCCAGAATTTTCACTCTTACTTTAGAAAAATTTTCGAATTCTGTATCGTCATCGATTCTCACATACTCGTTTAGAGATTTATCATATAACTGAAAGCAGAAGAGAATGAAATGAGATGAATGATCTAAAAGTGAAAATGAGTAAAAACAACATATAGATTACACAATGAAAGGTGAACCATAAATTGAAGAGTTTTCTATAATTTTCACCCTCTTAAGGTTGATTAAATGGTTAAGATTAGACTACTATAAAAAATATTTTATGATTATAAATCAAACTTACCTCAAATATAAAAAATTCTTGACCAAAATCATATTTTTTTAGATCCGGATCAGTGTCTGTAGCAATGGCTTTCAGGAAATCATCAAAGTTACCGATGACTCGATCATCATCTAGTTTCATTGTCAACTTATAATTGACATCATCGATGTTAATAAGACAATATAGAGTAGTCATAATCAATGTAGGAATTTAAAATGTAGTTATAAGGTGAATCTGAGTCTTGATGAAGACAGAAGTTGAATGTGTAAAAATGTAAACAGAACAAAACCAATAAGAAGCTTCAGAGGGAAATTTACAACTCAGTTTACCATCCAATTTTTTCTCAATACAATCACTTGAAATTAATTCGTAAGAAGAGTCTTAAATGAGATAGTAATACAATAATAAACCTAACATTTAATAATTCAAAAGTTAGGTTGTTGTATCAATGGCACATTTGAAATCAGTGTTGACCACATGAAAACTCAAACCTTGTCAACAAACACTGTCAAACAGGTTGAAAAGAGATCATGATACAGCCCCTCGTCAACCTTCTTAAATTATAATCCGCTTCGAAAGGGAAAATATGGGGAAAGTTCAGGACAGCGAAAATTAAAATAGCAAACTATCTTTCATTTAAGCGAGTTAAAATTCTTTGTGATGAATCATTTAAACAGATTAAATAGACCGAAATGTAAACAAGTAAGGCATAAAGGGTGATCTGATAGCAGAGTTTGCATTTTTGAGGCTTAATTGCGTTGAATTATTTAACCTGTTTTTCAAGAAAATTAGAATAGATGAAAGTCGAAAAATTATTATGTCCCATTTGATACATGAAATTATTCCTTTTCTAATGAACAATCTGATTTTTTGCTTGGGTCCGAAAAAAATAGTTTGCCAAGAGTTTTGATGTTATTTAATTAGAAAAATTCGTCAAAATTTTTCGAATCAACCCAAATTTTCACTCATTTCGGTCTTTTTCAATGCTAATTCTTATTATGAATCCAAAAATTTTCAATCCGCATCGCTAGCGGTAGAATAGGTTACGAGAGTTTCAGCTTTGTCTTTTTTTAATTTTCTACAACATGGGTTTGGCGAGCCTTCTTTAAAACGGATCATTTAAAGTCCATTTAAGAATAGATATCGTATTTAATTAAGCTGGGTTGAATGTTAAAATAAAGAACATAGTTTTGCGATTGAATCGTGAATCATATGTCTCTCTAACACATGCTTAACTGGCTGAGGTTTCCAAATCATCACGAGGACTTTACTAACAGGTCACCCTTTAGTTTTGTCTTATTCGTGTCAGGAAAAAAGCAAATGCTGATTGCTCTCTACTAGTTGATTCAACCCACAATCCACCGTCACTCTAGACACTCTCCAATCAGAAAGCCATCAAATCAAAATGTTTTAACTAAACGCAAAAACATCTTTGCCCGATACGACACAGGTCTCATGCGACGTCATCAGGCATTCAGTACATTCATAATGCAATATATGATCTTGCATAAAATAAGACCAATAAGTTTTCTCGCAAGGCCATAATCGTTTTTTTCAATTTTTCAAACATAAATTTATTCATAACAACAAATACAACAGCAATTTAACTGTCAGTGTCAGCCTGACAATTCAATTAGTTCATAATGTATACAATAGATGACTCTGTGAAGAGATTTGATTAAAATCACCGGCTCATTTAAAAGCTCATGTACTCAAGAATCAGTATCTCAAGAAATCTTTAAAGCAAGTTGAATAGCATTATTGTTCAATTAAAATTTAGCCAGAGTGATCAAAATGAGTTAGAGGTGTGCTGCTCTATCTATGGAAAATGCAAATCTGTGTGGTAAATATTCAACTTGTACGGCACAATTTTGAAAACTAACCCTAATTCAAACCAGGCCAAAAATTAAATTAGCTCATTAAATGCTTTATTTTTAAATATTTGCACCTTATTGAACCGTCCCGAAAGACTGTATCATGGACACTGATTTCAAATGCAATTTTCTAATTGCACACATGAACGATTTCAAACAAAAATTTTTGTGGTTTCAGTCCATAATGATACGCCATTTCTCTAGAAATCCAGACAATCTTTGCATGTTTTTGTTGTCTCGAGCTTTTTCCTTCATTCAATATTGTTTTTTATTAATGATCTCAGTTATGAATTAAATCAGTGCTTCCTAATTAAATCTGATATTTATCTTCTTTACAAATTAATTTTCTGCTTCTAATGACAGACATTTGAACTTTGCGCTCTCTGCCTGACAACTTTGTTTCTTGTTTTTACCTTTCATCTGTTTATCGGATAAACGGTTACCTGTTGAATAATTTTATTGTTCATTTTAATTGGTGACATTTAACTTAATTATTGTTTGTTTGGTTGTTATCAAACGTGATTCTCATTGTTTTTTATCATTATTATAACAGTAAGTGAGTACTTAAGTTTAAGATGATTCATTTTATGTTGCTGTTTAGTCGCCAAGGTAAACTTCGTCTACAAAAATGGTTTGTTCCTCACTCTGAAAAAATGAAGAAGAAGATTACTCGAGAATTGATGACCAATACGTTATCAAGAAAAGCTAAACACTGTAATTTCATTGAATGGAGAGATTTAAAGATCGTTTACAAGCGTTATGCCAGTCTTTATTTCCTTTGTGGAGTTGAGCAGAAAGATAATGAACTCATCTGCTTGGAGTTAATCCATCGTTATGTTGAACTACTGGATAAATATTTTGGTTCTGTTTGCGAACTAGACATTATATTCAATTTCGAAAAAGCTTATTTCATTCTTGACGAGTTTTTGATTGGTGGTGAAGTTCATGAAACGAGTAAAAAATTGGTTCTTAAAGCTATAAGTAGTCAAGATATACTTCAGGTAAGACTATATCAAAATGTAACTCTAAAACAGATTCATCTAACAGGGCAAATTATTTTTATTTTTATAGGAAGAAGAGATTCCGCAGGGCTTTTTTGAAGACCAAGGCCTAGGATGATTTGACTGGCACGAGCTAAGAGCATTAATGCAATAGGTGCAAGCCCAAAATGATTAACAGACCAAATTAAATTAACAAAACTTGTTTATAAGTCAAGAAATATGAGTTGAAAACAATTGCTTTGATCTTCTATTTCTTTAATTTTCAATACAGCTGTTTAAAGAGGTAATCCAACAAAAATTTTGTAATATTTTCAACCTCTTAAAAGATTGTATTAATAAATAAAATCTTTGAGATCACTCATCTAAAGATATTACTAAAGACTAATCGATTCCATAAAACAAGGCCAGATGCTGATACATGGTGAATTAAAAGACTTAGATCAAGAATTTTTGGATTGAATAATTTGTCTATGAATATCATTCATTGCGTGGTAATTGGTAAATTCACGAAAAATTAACAAATAAAAACAACGCTGTAATTAACCCAAAATTCCTATGGCATCTTTATTTAATGATGAAAATATTTTACACCAATATAAATTTGAAAGAAGTGTTTATGAATTGTTTCAACCGGCTGATGAAACGGATGTACCAATTGAAAGAATCAAAATGAGAAGAAGAAAGATTAAAGTAAACATTGAACCAATTCTTACAATTAATCCGTAATATATTATTCAACCAGGCGATTATCGTTAGCAAGTTTTACAGGCGAATTTTGATTAGCTGGCTGAGATGCACACGATAAAATTCATCTAAATTTGTAAGTTTGCATTTAACATCGTAATATTAGACTGGCAGTTCGTTGAAACAATAAGGAAGTTGAGGATGGTAATTGAATATTTTCTCTCACTTTCAAATGCACACTTTTAGAACAGTAATTCTGTAATGATGATGGAATGAAGACGAAGATGGCGACAATGATAATGAGGATGAAAATAGTGATGGCAATGATGATGAAGATATAGTTTATAAAAATGAGAAAAAAAGGAATTAAAAGGCTATCATTTCCTCTATTATTTTAAGTTGATTGGCGATGAATAAATTGTTCTCGAGCCTATTGAACTTATTTTTATCTGACTACATCTTGATATACGATTTGATCCCAAAAATTATTCAAGCTTGCTAAATCCAAGACCACAAAATCCAATTTTTTATAATTGTTTCCCTAAACTTTAAATTTTAAGACTACCCTTAAGATACTCTTTAATTTTGGGCTCGATATCGGGTAGTTCGTCGTCGAGCGTAGCTTCGGTTTCTTAATTGTGATCTATTATTTGCTCTACCTCGAGAAACTCGTGCTACTCGGTTCACTTTTCGAGCCGATCGTGGAGAGTTTGATCCTCTTTGAGATGCAGCTCGTTGTCGAGATGATGATCTAGAGGCTGATCGAGATCGAGATCGAGATCGTGTTGATCCTCTTGTTGATGTCCTAGATCCTCGAGTTCGAGAGACTCTAGCTGGAGATGATCGTCGATTGGCAAGTCGATATCTTGAGGCAGCAGAAGGTGAGACCCCCTTGACTGATCCATAACCAGCAACATTGGTACCAGTGGAAGGTGCACTTTCGTCAATTGGCCCTGGTCCTAATCCCGCTCCTGCAGCGGCTCCAGCTGCTGTTGCTCCTCCTTCACCAGATCCTGAGTCAGAGGTTACACCAGATTCACCATCAGAGCCCATTGTATTATCAATTCCTGAAGATGAGACGGATGTAGGAGTTGATGGAGATAAAGGTCCTTTAGTTGAACCTGGGACTCCTCCCATGCCAGATTGATCTACAGCTCCACCATCAGCGGAATATGGACCGACATTATCAGTAGCAGTTTCGGGCTGACCATCAATTCCGTCATTTTCCTCAACACCATCTTCCTTATTTTGAATTGAACTGTCAGTAACTCCTTCATCTGAGCTTCCAGGTAATCTTGCTGAGTCGTCAGGGTTTCCCATGCTTCCTTCTGATCTTCCAGCATCATCTTGACCCATTTCAGAGATAACTCCGTCATCAGTCATAGGTCCACCTGCTGGACCAGCAATTTGTCCACCATCAGAGCCTGTCATTGGTCCAACTCCATCCATGGGACTCATTCCAGGTTCAGCAGAGTCAATGTCAGCTTCACCATTTACGTTACTAGAATCATCAGCTCCTCCACTTTGAGATGGTTTATCGATTGAGCCTCCGGAAACTGAAGTTCCTGGAGTTCGTTGTCCAAAGTCTGTATTTAATCCTGATCCTGAGCTAGGAGCAGGTGATGAACTGGGTCCAGCGATACCATTATCTGCTCCTGAACCAACAGTCTGCCCATCATCGAGTGATCTTCCAGCGGGATTCATGACTGGACCAGTTCCTGAACTAGCTCCAGATCCAGTTATAGGAACTCCTTCGGCATCTAAATTATTAAAATAAATAATGTATGTAATTTTTGATTCAAAGTTAACTTAATTATGATTTCCAAACTAACCTTTGTAAAGTTTTTCATTGAGATTGTATAAAGCTGGAGCTTCATTGCAGTCGAAATCATACCACCAAACACAGACAAAATTACGTTGACTGAAAACGGTTCCATTTGGACATAAAAATGAGTCTTTTCTGCCATCCATTTGACAAATATGGAAAACTTGACATTGAGCATCAACATCAGCATAATAACCAGGATAACCAACATCATTACACTTGAATGGAGTATTTGGAACTGAATAAAGAATTGGATAATCTCGTCCAGGTTCCCCACGAATAGCATCTCGTAGCCAGTCGATTGGATTGCCACTTCGATGGTGACCAGAGTCATGAGAATAAGAACCATCATCACCATGTCCACCTGAGTTTGATCCATCAGATGGACCACCACTGTACCCAGAAACACCAGATCCTTCACCGCCGCTTGTAGGTTTAGGTGCTACGCCAGAGTCACCATTAATGCCACTTCCAGTTGAGTCTACAACATTTGTCATACCAGGTAATCCTGAATCAACTCCGTTTGAGACTCCATTTGAGACTCCGTTTCCGGAATAACCATTTGTAGTAGTAGTTGGGAAGCCTGTACCGGTGGCAACACCATTTGTTCCAGGGTAATTGTTTCCATTTCTGTTTCCATTTGTTAATCCTATGAATTAGAAATAGAGTGATTAAAATTAAATTCAAATTAATGTAAAAATTTTGATGCTATTTATCTACCTTGACCATTAACTCTTGAGCCTCCATTACCATTTAATGGACCACGACCCATTCGGTTACCACTTGTAGCTCCAGGAGAACCTCCATTTGAATAAGTAACGCTACTTCCACCATTCATTCCATTGTTAACTCCATTGCTGTAACTAACCCCGTTGCCTGATAAAATTTACAAAAATATAACCAAAAGTTAATTATCAATAAATAAGTTCAGTTTGTTTATTCACCATTTGTTCCAACCCCCGGTGCGCGAGAACCGTTTCCGTTCACGGGTCTTTTAACGCCTCCACTACCATTTGAGCCAGAATAGCCACTAGGTGTAGTACCAGTTGGGTAGCCAGAGCTAGTTGAACCTGGAATATTTTGTTGATTAACTCCATTGTTTACACCTGGTCTAAGATTATTTGGCCCAAAGGATCCTGAAGAAGGCCCTTGAGAGTCGCCTTCATTATCAATTGGTCCTTGCTCACCGATTCCTGATTGAACATTAGGAGTAACATCATTAGGCTCGGCATCATCAACTAAACCGGTGGAGGTTGGTGTTGAAATTGGTGAGCCATCGCCAGCATAAGACCCTCCTGAGGGTTCATCTGAATCACTGGAAACTCCAGGAGAAAGAGATGATGATGGAGAAAATGATGATGAACCATCACCGAGACCAGTTGGGACGGTTGTTGTATCCAAGTCACCTTCCCCTTTAGGTCAATGAAAACATTAAAACAAAGAGTAACATTAGAATGAGAGCAATTAATGAAGAAGAAAGAAAAAGTGGTAATTAATTTATCTCACGATCGTTAAAAGCTTATGTGAGAGAAATTTTTTTCCCATCATCATTTCATCATTATACTACAATGATACTCACTTAATTGTTGATCTGGTCGAACACCATTTCCGTTAACTCCACCTCCAACGGTATTTGATCCACCATTGATTCCGTTAACAGAATTAGGTGAATCGGTCAACTGTTGTACTTGACCATCATCTTCTCGAGGTGCCTAAATAACAATTAAAAAATAACAATTTGTAAACATAATGATAATAATAATGTACAGAATAAATTTAAGGTTAAAAACAAGTTCAATAACTATGACTGACACAATCTGAATTATGAAGTCTCACTCTTTGCTCACAGGTTATACACTTTGTGATTATTGAACTAACCCTTCGACCCTTAAAACCGCAACTATTAAACAATAACTTTTAATTAAACACAATGAAACCTACGCTTTAATCTTAACCAAATTTAATATTATGTTTCCATTTTCATTTAAATTATCTTCTGATTTTATCATTCTAACTTACTCAAATTAACTTGATTATCATGTTCAAATGCGTACTTCTGGATTTATCTCTCTATTTACATGTTAACTTGATTTCATCTAAAGATAGTTATGTTGATTTGACCGCGCTTAACTACTATTACTTTTAATCATACAGTAATAGTATTTTGGATAAGATTTACTTTGTTTAATCGAGATTAAATTGTAACCTCACGGCGTAACTAATCAGGCAACATCACTCCTACAAGCAACATAATTACCCGTTAAATCTACCCTGGTAATTTGTTATTTTTTTGCCTAAATTTACCTCTTTTAGTCCATTTCTATCTTTTTTACTTCCCTTCATCTTTTCCATCTTCTTCATCTGCATCTCATGTAAGTTGTTGGACTTCTTTTTTTACATCATTCATTCTCTTGTAACTATTATTTTACCCTTTACCTTACAAGTACTCAATTGATATTGATGAATATTCCGTCAACATAAAAATCAATTGAAACACATATAAACATTGAAAGGCAAAGAATTGCATTTCATTACAAAAGTCAATTCAATTTTGAGGATGAAAAAGCCATCTTTTACCTTTTTACAAGCCTTTTGAAAAACCATTAACTGTAATCATCAATATTTTAAGTTTTCACATTTAACTCTTTTCTGCATTATTCCACTTTTCTTTATCACTATTATTATTAATAATTTTTTAAGTTGATCTATTTATTGTCAATGATTTGTTCAATTTCAAAAGACTATCCAAAGATCCAAGTATTCCAGGAAATGAATTTAATTTGATCTTCTCTTTCTTAATTCAATTATATTAGTCAATTACTTACTGATTGGAAGCGGACACCTCTTCGATAACCATACTGTGGCCTGGATCGAGATCTTTGCGTTAAATTATTTGATCTTCGACCTGGTGAAGGCGGGTAACGATTATCAAAATAAGCTCCTTGAGCATGGAGTTCACTGATTACAAATCCTGTCAATAAACAAGAAAAGATATATTAACAATAATTTTGACATCAACACAACAAAGCGAACGTTTTCAACTGTTAAATTGCAATCCTAATTCTTAAGAATATCAACTTAAAAATGTTTTTGTTCCGAGCCCACTGTCAAGACGCATTAGCAAGGCTTCAAAAAACCTAATCACATTGTTTGAATCACTCAATTCTTTTTACTAATCTTTCTTTATTCGATCTTTCAACAGATTAGAACCAACTCGGAATTCAAAGATCGGAAATCAAGATAGCTATCAATCCAATGAATGTTATCGGACAGCAATTTGTTGAAAAGGCCTTATTCAAGTTGACACTTTACTGGTGATGATAGACTTACCTAAGATGAAAAGGAATCCGAATGTAATTATCCTCATGATTTACCAAATAAGCTCGATTTGCTGAACAATATGATGAACTTGGGAGAAACGATGAACACTGATATTATTCCTTAATATGCGTAGATTTGTACCCGCTGTGTACAGATGAATGAACAAAGTTAAAATTTACTTGCAACAGATTGGATTTTTGCTTTGCTGTTGATTTCACTGGTGAAACTGGCAAATAACGAACTTTGATATTGTTACAAGATGAAGATGAATCGAACTGATGTACAATTTAAATTATGTACCGTCTTTATATACTAATTCTACAATTTAAGGTGTTGGTTAAAGATGGTAGAGACACTGTGAGAGTAGGCTGTCTTTCGAACTATCTCAAGCACAGTTCGAGTTGTTGCTGAGTACAAGTGGATACCAAGAAAAGAAAGAAGTTTGTGGGACTGGACCGATAGTGACCAGTTTTTTTACATGCAGACGAAAGTGAAAGCCTTTAATTCACTTTCATTTAACAAAAGAAAGTCGAATCTTCTGGCCTCCTTTCTTACTATCTTCATCTTCCCTCTTCATCAACATGTAAACCATCTTCACTCTCAACTGAAACAATAAGCTCCACCAAATAGAACGTTATTTCCATTCATTTCAACATTGATTTTATTTTTAAACAATTCTTCATCTTTTTCTCCTTGATTTAAATCGTCATTGGATAATGATAAATCATCATCACCATCATAATGAACAACAACAGCCAGACCAACATACTTAACGAAATAGTTTAAAATGAAACACACAATTGAAGGTCCATTTGGTAGCGATCTGATTAATCTAATTAACGAATACAATGTTTTCTCGATGATCTCACAAGTTTCCTTAGATTTTATTCAAATTACTACCTATCATCATCAACATCATCATCTTATTTTACTCAATCACCATTATTGAACACTACAATAATCATGGTCATTAATTTATTTTCATTTAACATCTTTATCGATAATCATTATTGAAATATTTCAATATTCCGATGACCGTGAGATATATTTTGTTAGCCACCAATTAATATTGTAAGCGCTTTAAATAATGTAAAGTACAAATTGAAAAATTGTTAATTTGATTAACTTTTTCACTAATTTCACAATCTATTCTTGTTTCTGAACAGCTTGATTTAGTTAACTTTAGATTGGGCTGCAATCATCGAGTCTAAATTCATTTGAAAGTGTATCTCATCGATGTCGTTAATTAACTCAATTATCATAGTTGGTAACATCTTTTTAATAGCAACTGATTGCAACTGTTGCATACACTTGAATGTTTCCGTTCACTTGACAATCTGATGATTACAATTGATGAAACTCAATTATCTTTCCTCTATTATTTGAAAAGCCTGAAATTTGCTGTTGAATGCAACATTAATTTATTATGAATAATAATTAACAAGATAATGTATTAATGTTTGAATTTTCATTGTTAAATTTTGTTTTTGCGTGATGTTGATTAGTTATTGCTGTTATTACATTTCATTTTTACACTATTCCTTGACTCGTGTTTATCTAATTTAAAAGAGCCAAATGCTATCCATTTAGATTTTGATGATTAAAAGGAGAAGATTTTTGATGAAATTGCTCGAAAAATTTGACTGCTCAAGTTGAATTAAAAGTTTATTATTTCACTTCACTTCATTTCATTTTCAATTGTTACTCTTTCATTTTCACTTTTCAACGTGTTAATCTCCATCAACCTTTTGTTGCCATTAAAACAACAAGAATAGGTTACGTTGCGTGTTTCATGATCAAGTTTACTTCACAAACTCGCGTTCTAACCATCTTTAAGTAAATATATTGGATTAAATTTGATGAAATTTGATGATTAATTTAAATTAACAATAGATATTTTCAATTTTACATTCACCATTCTATGTGACTAACAACAGGCCTATTCATTCATTGTTAACGAAGGAACCTGTTATTGTATTTACCAACAGTTGTCTCTTCCTGATTAATCTAATATTTAACCAACGTTCATCTAAATTTGAATATTTAATTTAAATTTAATCCTACAATTGAAATTAAATTATCTGACTTGATGGTTTGTAGTTGCAATTATTGAGCAAACCGCTATTCAATTGTAAATTATGCGACTTGCCCGTTAACCAGCTTTCACTTGTCTTGTTTACATTCCCATTGTTTCAAATTCAGTGATAAATTGCGCTGTTAAATAATTTCATCAAATTAATTGCAACATTTTTGATTTTTATTAAATTCTTAAAAATTTGTTATCTCTTGAGTAATTAAATTCACTTTCTTCTGTGCTTTATCGCCATTATAAACACCTTCATCTAATATATCAGATGTTTTGCGAATGGAGCCGTTAGCTTTGGTAACTGGGATCATTAAACTCTTGGTTAATTTTAAAAATTAATAAATGTAAATCTATTTATGATTAAACCTGCTGTTTCAATTTGATCACATCACAAGTCCTTGCATTTATTTTCAATTTGAAAACAATTTTTTGCTTGTGGTTTGGTTATTGACTAATTCAAAGGGAAACCTTTGTTTTCATGAATCTATCTTTTCAGGGCAATCCTTTAAATTTTAATATAATTTCATCATTCAATCATGATTACTAACATTTTTTATTCTTCTTTTTCCCAAGAATGAAGGTTGATTCAAGATAGCTTCAACTGTTAACGGATTGAGAAATCATAAACTGCCGCTACAGAAACAATTGATTTATATTTTTTATGGTCATATTAATATGACAATGAACAAGCCATTGCCATTGGAACTGGACTCTGATTTGGTCATCAGTATTTTCAAAATGTAATCAATAGATTTTCATTATCGTCTCGCCTCAGTTAATTCATCATGTTACTTGAAATATTAACAGTGCAAGGTAAGATCGTAAACAAATATTTTGATATTGATTTGACTTTCACTTTTTCAATCAACAGTTGTCTCACTATTGTCAACAAAGTATCCGAATCTGAATGTCAAACAAACTTGAGTTGATGGATTCTTAAGGCAACAAAAAGTACCCAAACACAAATAATGAAGAAGACGAAAGAAGAAGAGATTTAGAAGTGCTAAAGGCTAAAAGAAGAGAATCAAAGAAATATTAAAATAATGAAAATTACATTTAGCTGTGTAATTTGAAAAGGCTTAACCAAAATCACCAAACTCTTCACTTTATCCTTCTAATGCTATCCTTTTCTACAATTGTTGGTATTGTGGTATCGATGAAGTCTCTTGTTTTCCAGTTACAGATAATAAATACAAACAAATTTGGTGGTTTATTGGGAGTCATTCAGATCTACCTTCCACTTGATGTACCCATAATATACTTTTGATAGTCTCTTGATTAACCTTGACTGTGACAAGATTCATCAACTTCACTTTCTGTTTTATTTGTCAAAGCGATTATCAACATCATCTCCATCAACAGTCAAAACTATTGTCTAACTTAACAACAATCACGATTATTTTTAATTTTACCCTTGATTATTGAAGTCAATCTTAATCCTTTATACAACACGAATGATCCTTCTTGTTTCTCTTCAATATTATCCTGAACAATCAATCTCAAGCAGACCTGTTTGACTTATTTCAAGCAATAGACTGAACTTTGAAAATTGATGATGGACCAGTGTTATTCAAATCTGAGATGATACAATGTATTCTGAACAATGTGACAATATTTCACACAGGAATGTTGGATAAACTATCAAAGAAGCGACAATTTCTTAGTTCATTGGTTTCAAGTGTTAATTACTATTCACAGATTTCAGAAGTAAAGATTGCCCGAAAAGTTAGAAATTATTTCCAAATATTTCCAGCAATATCAATGTTTTGTCTAAATGCATCAATTGTGAGGACACATTTTACCGGAAACAATCAGCTGAAGAAAACTTTATGATAAGATTGATCATTGAAATTGAAAGTCAAGTTGAACTTATTTAAGCTTAAACGAATCATAATGATGTCCAATTATACTATGCTATGGTCATATCAATCAGACCGGTTAATAGATGATATAGTTTAAGACAAAAAGGCATAATTGTAACCCCAATTAACCCTTCTCATCTCTACCTTTTTTCATTGCCGATTCAGTTTAAAAGGAAATGTACAGCCAATGATGACGATTTGTGGAACATATTATCATTATCATTTCTGGAATTTACTGTTATAATCTATTGCATTATCAAGTTTCATCATATTAAGTATTGCAATCATGAAAAAGATTGATATTGATTAAATCAAAGTAAGTAGTAAACTGGCAACTTCAGGTGTAACACTTGATTCCGTTAATCATCTTACTGATGCCTCTCTTTTTCTCTCTCTTTTTTTCAGATTTTACTTTCCAATTTCCTGCCAATTACCTTAATATCCTCGTCAGTCCCGTTTGATTATTGATTTTACCTTGAAAATGTAACCAATTTTTCCAGTTGGCCAACACTTTGGTGAACAATGTCAGCATTAAACGGATCGTTAACGGTCAAATAGTTTAACAAAAGCACCATCAACCGTTTATTGTTATGCTGTTACAATCAAATGGTCCTAAGCAAATCGTTCTGATTCATATGAGTATTTCACAAACCTGATATTATCAATTTACTGTTTAATTATTTGGTTGAATCCAATTCAAACGACAAAAGAGTCAAATTCAATGTTTACATGGAATTGCAATCTTTGGTATTCTGGATTGAACCTTGATTAACCGATAATCATTGGATTTCAATACTTAACTTAAAATTGTAAAAGGAATTCATTAATCCAGTTTCACGATGCTCAGTTGAACCATGATTTGACACAGTCTGCAACCACAATTGTATCATTTGTTGAGTTTATTTCCTAATATTTATTTTATTCATTGTACTGAATAATTTTATTTGCTTTACCTTTCGTTAGCAAATCTTTGTGATCCATCCATTCAAAGTTGGTATAATTATCATCAGAAGAGAATGAAAAATGATTAATTATTTTAATATTTCCCTTTTGTGTGAAACATTAATCAAACAGAATCATTATTATGTTGATTGAGATGTTAACCTTTGGATTGAAAGAAAGGCAAAAAAAATCAAATGAAAAATTTTACAATAAAAAACAAAAAAACTTGTTAAATTATTGAAAAAATATGTACATCAGAAATTGCATGTTTATTATTATGATTATTTTAATATTATGATTTCAACTTTCTTTTTTTCATTGATAATATAATTACATTTGATAGTTCATGTTTACAAACTTGTTGATGGATGCAAGAGATTCGGTGCATATGATTAGTGTAGATTGTAAATTGAAACGTTAATTAACATTAAAATTGTTTGCTTTTTCTTTTATTTAATGAGAATTAGATTTCAATGTTGATTATGATTTTACTGGTGTTTGATTGACGTGGTCATGAATCCATAATCAATCACGTAATCGGATATATATTAACCAAACTCTCGTTCACTTCATCAAATGACCAATTATGAACGGGGAAAAGGAGACTGTTCATGATCAAAATCAATTTACTCAATAAACCACAAAATTAAATTAATAATCTCAATTACATCGTGTAATTCATCAATTGAATTAATAAACATTGATGCTTCTCGATGATTGCTGACCCTTAATTGGTGGTTTTCAATTCATTGACTGGTCAATCAAGTGTTGATGAAAGTTACCGAGTTGATCATTCTTACAGTTTCTGTTAGAAGAGAGAGAAAAATATTCACATTAATATCTCTTGCAGTTTAATTCATCATTTTGTTAATTCAGTTGTCTTGGAAAGTATTCATTTGTTGTTGTTTTTTGGTACAAAAAACTGCTTAATTTTTTGAGGCCAAATTGGTCAAGGCTGAGTAAAACAAGGAAGGATTCACATTTGTATATTTTGTTCACTTGATTATATTATATGATATAGATAATTAAAAAAAAGATTCAACTTCAAACCCTAATACAATTACAATAACAATCAAATGCTGATATTAACAATAATGATAATCATATTGGACGTGAAAGAAAAAATGAAATGATTTAACCATAAATTTTGCGCTTCTCTTACCTCTCTTGCTTATGGCTGATCCATCAGCAGTCAGACCGAAAACAATTGTTTAATTTAATTAACTTGATTGGTTAGATAGCCTTATATTGAATTGTTTATACTAGGTGGTTTGTATTGAATGAGAAGGGAGAGAGAAATGGAAATAAATTAGAGAATTAATGATTAAGAAAATGAAATATAATGAAGTAAAGATTAAATGAAAGATTACCTGTAAACATGGAGAGATGATCACCATTTACTTCCAAATATTTAAACTTGATTATAGTTAGTGTTGGGTATGTGGTTAATTGTGTTGATTTGGATAAAAAGATGAAGAAGTTAATCATTGAGTTAAAATTTATTATTACTAATAAATCATTTGAGCAATTACTTGAAATTCAAAGTTTAATGTTACCATTTAAGTAAACAAAGCAAATTTGACCCTAACAAGAGGGGTTGATACAAAATTGCAATCAGCTTCGGACTTTTAATTATTATAACTCTATTAATCTATATTAGACTGTTTAATTGATGAATTTTAAAGTTTGCAAATTATTGAGAAAAAAATTAAATATTGAACAATAATCATTAACCACAATAATAAGCATTTGGTACTAAACATTTGTAGTTGCATGACAAAAATTGAGGCTCATAATATTTCAATCTATTGAGATCAAGATTCAAATTATTGACCTTAATGTGATTCATTTTTAAGTTCAGAACTTAGTACAATTAATTTTAATATAAAATACAAGCTGAGGGATAGAAAATGTCACAAAGTGAAAATTAGATGTATTTTCAATTTGAATTGGTCGCCGTTTGATTTGGCGGTTTACTTGCATGCTGTTGCTTGTGACTCACGCTCAACCTTTTCTATTAAACGCTACAGTTTCCAGTTTTTGCTTCACTTTGATGAGAATCCTGTGACCATTTAATTAGTGACTACAATTATAATTGATATTTTTGTGTGTTCACTGTTAATTGACAGCCACGTTAACACCGCCTTCATCATTTTGTCACAATTGTATGTCTTTAATTGTAATGTAAGTAAAAAAACACTCAACTCAATCCAATAGGAAAGTGTATGTTAAGTAAAAAAGGATTGTTTACCTCTGCCATTATATTCACCTTAACCTTTGCCTTTTCGTTTATGAATTCACGTTTATGTCTTGTTTTTTATTTATTGCCACTTATTAACATTCCAAATTCAATTAATCTGGGAATATTTTTTATTTCATTGCATAACTTAACTTGCTTTTTTTTCTGAACAACTCTCATGTTAACTTGTCTGTCTCCTTAATAATTGTCAACTTGTAGGCCATTTATTAATATATGTATCATTATATTACAAACCAACTCCACCTTTTCTCAGGTTACCTGTGACCTTAACTCAATCCTGTAATCTTGGTAACAATTGATGTTTCTCTGGTTAAAACTAATCGTCATCTCTCTTTTTTTTCCGCTTAATTTTCTCATTAGAAGGCATCAATAATGGTTAGACATGTTTTACTGAAGTAATCAGTCTTACATTGTCAGTATAACTTGATGATAAACTAAATGATTGGACAACAAGCCAAATTTAATGGATAATTGTAAATGTTTTACCGAATCAATCAACCACCGACGGAAACCTGTTATTATCAAATGTAAACAGTGAAATCATCCGATAGTTTTACTTGTTGATCATGCTAATCAATGCTAAATAAATCATGCTTTATTGTTATGATACAATTCAATTTCCAAGCTCCAAATTGACAAAAATTGGTATAACAAGTTAAGCTAGAAGGTCAGGTATTGTAACAATAAGATGCTCTGATCAATGGATGATGAATAACAATCATCTTTTTCTTTTTATTGTCATATTTTTTAATTCCATTATCTTACAGTTGTTTACTTAAATCTCACAAAGTATCTTGATCATTATTGATTTTAAAATTCAAATTATTTGGTCAAAAAATTTTGAAGGAGAAAGTAAATATTACTACTAAACTTGACATTAACAAGTTGTTTTTTTACTTTTCATTGATTCATTTCAGACAGTTTGGTATTGAATTTTGGTCGAGGAAAACAAGAAAACCAATCAGGATCCCAATCAACGATAACCGTGATTAAATCCATGACATTTGATCATCTGTAATAGCGCTTGATCAAGAAATCATCAAATGTCACTTAGGAAAAAAAGCAAAGGCAAAAAGGTTAATCTTGGTCCGTTAAACCGCTAATCAACCAACAATACGTAATATGTAGTTTCTCATCATTTGCTGATTGTAATTTTATATGATTCACACAAACTGAAGAGACGGATCAATATTCATTACAAGATTAATCAATTAATGGTGAAGGAAGGCAAAGAAGCGCATAATGAAACAATGAAAGCAAGCAAGAAGGCAATTAAAATTAATGGCTATCCAAATAAAGGGAACACCTTGAGGTGAACACAAAACGATGATGATTTACATTGTTTAAGCAAATAGGAACAATAAATCTAAATTGTCAAATAATGTAAATTACAATAGTGTAACATATGTAAATTGTGTACCGTGCAATAGCAATTAATTGTTAATTGATCAGCCGAGACACAATGTACACATATGCATGTAATACCGATTGTATTGAATATTGAAGGATGAAACATGAAGAAATGAAAAAATATATATAATACTGACTGATAATGTTCATTACTTTTGACCCTGACATGAAACAAAATCTTTCCTCATCAAATTCTTCTTCTTACCTTTTTCCTTCATCCCAATTCTCATAAGGTTAACCATAAGAGGCTAACTTTTTCCCTTGACCAATTATATCAAGAGCATAGGTCATTCATGATGATATTGTTGACGATCATGATCATTGTAACATTCATTGTAACCACAAGAGTCAATCTTGAGCCTGAAAAAAAAACATTTATTTTCAAATGTGAATTACATTGTTTCACTTGGTTTTACCTTTAATGGAAACAATATAATCAAGGACAATTAAAGACAATTCCTGAGAAAAGTTAATTTGATCGGACAAAATTAATATGCAGAAAAAGAAACAACAATAAAATTAAATAAGTTAATGTACATAATTCAAATTTACTGCCAATTTGTTTTACCCTGCATTAACCAATCTCACCTCTTAACGAAACCTCAAAATGTATTGATTGTGTTCGCATATTTTTATTGTTTTTACACTTAATTTGATTGTAATGTTAATTATGATTGATTTAATTGTATCTCTCATGAGCATCCAGCGCCATGAGTTACAATTCATCTTCGTGATCAACTGGATAAACACACTTTCAGAATAATTCCTGGTTAACACTTACCTTGCCCCAATCATTGGATGGCCTGCAGGCTACATTAAATTTAATTATCCTTTATACTTTCAAGTATTATTGTAATTACTAGTTAACGATTGACGATTATATTAGATTATGATCTTAATCTCTATAATTGTTTAATTGTTAATGTTATTAAGTAAAAATTGAAAAGATTTGCAGCCATGATTGTATGTCTTTTAAAGGTAACATTTTGCATATTCCTCATGTAAAAATGTGCATCTTAGCCTTGAGTGAATTTATATTTCAATCATAGTTAACATTGTGATTTAATTGTGAGCAACTTTGATGATGTATTTGATGTAACAATCAATTAAAGACATGATCAACAAATAATTAATCATCATCAGTCTCCCTGACCCTTTTTTGGTCAATAACAATTGTTATCCTTTTATATTGCAACAGAAACTTGTGTCAACATTGATCAATCTCATTTAAAATTTTACTATTTTATCCTTTTTAATAACTGATAACTATTTATAAATTAAACCCATTCATTCACTATTATTAGACTTTATTAATTGTCTGTTTAATTGTAAAGTTTGAGGCTCAATCAAGCCTACACTTTAACCAACAGGAGATTTTATAAATCACTTTCAATTATTGTGCAGTTACCAGAATAAGTCTTGTAACTTACTTGATAAAACAATAAGATTACCAATAAATTTATCCTCTTTTAATTATATTAATTGTTGTTAATAGATTGAAACTTTACGGAAGTTGAAATCATTTGAATCTTCACAAATTACATTTTGATCATTCAATCAGCTAAATGACAATCAAATCGTGTAAGGAAATGTAAATGTAGCAAAATCAATGATATCGATGATAATGATATTATTATGATATATCCTTTACAGTTAAACCATTCAAAAATATTAATATGATTCTGTGATTTGATAACAATTAATAGACTTAATAGTCTAATAGCTCGTGAAATTGTATTTCAATGCAATCAACACTCATTTCCTTGAACCTTTCCAGGTTAATTATAAAAGATTATGAATGTTAAATTAAATGAAAAAAATCATAGTTTTAGGCATAAATAGTGATTTTAATTTGTAAAAATAAAGGTTAACAAATTTAAATTGACCTCCAATGATCCAAGCTTGTCCAATCAGCTCTGAGAGCGGCAAAAGAGTCAACCATGTTTACCATTGACATTGTGAGACATCAAGTTGCTTGTTTTTTGCTTTATTGTCGTGTTAACTAATTTCAATTAATTTGTGTCGTTTTTAAATTAATTTTTCTTTTCGTGATTGTTAATAGATTCAATTGTGATTATTTCCCAAGAAGACTTTTGATGATTTATGAGGAGAAAAGCCTGAAATGTAATAGACTATAATTTTATCTTCAAAGTGAAATTGTTCACTTCTTCTCACATTAAGGATCTGGTTAAGAGGAAGATTTTCAAGGGTAGAGATTATCATTTTGAGATTGTTTCAAGTCATCAGCCACTTTCTGACCTGAGGATATACAGCACTATTAGAGCAACAAAGACGGGTTTTGATGTTACACTTCTCCTAATTCTTTTGGTGTGGTCGTAACAATTAGTTTCTTGATGGAGACAATTAAGCAAGCCAACAAACAAAAATTGTTTTAACAACATGACAACAACTACAGAAAATACAGTTTAATTAGTGAGATTCAGTTGAAACAGATGATTGTCAAGAGTGTCAAAATTTCTACTTCTATACCAAGTTAACATTACAATTTGAACATTTCAAGTTTTTACAGTTGATATACACCATTTCATGAAGTCTTAATGCTATGAGAAATTTTGTTAATTATGATTGATTGATAATAAATTTATCAACATAAATGTAAACCTGTCTAGTTATGCTTTTTGTACATATTTTTACAGTCTTTGACCTTAATTATTGATGTAACCGATTTCAGGTTGTTCAATTGTTGGGGTAAAAGGTTAAATATGCATCTCAAATGAAGTCGTTTAACTTTGACGTCAAAAGTGTGAAAGTTGTTGTTTCAATTAAACTATATCAGAAATTGTAAAAATGTTTAGCCAATTTTCATCATTAAGCTCATGTAATCGGTACAAATCTTGATTGATTTTTCAAGTTAAATTGTGTTTAAATGATCAAAATGTCTGTTCTCTGATCTTTTATCAATCTAACAATTGCAAAAGTAGAATCTAAAGCTTACTGATTAAGTTAACTTTGATAATCCTCGTTAAATTGGTGATCAATCATTGAACCTTAAATGAGCTTAAATTATAACACTTTCATCTTCAATCAGCTGTTGTAATTACAGCGATTCACTCGTTAAACTTGATAAATAAACTGTTGATCCAATCATGAGTATGCTGAGGTTGGTTGATTAGTTTTTTGCTTAATTTGTTACATTGGAAACAAACAAGATCATATCATGATCTGTAGATGAAATTAACGCTTTAATTTCGCACATGAGTTGTTAATTGCTATATTATTTGATTGTTGTCGGCTGTTAATTAATACTAAAAATTCATTTGCTATTCATTTTGTTGCAAAAAGTCTGTCCAAATATCTGTTGAAAAGAGTCAAATTTGATTGATGATTATCACGTTTAGTTAACTAGTTGAATTATTTCAAGGTGATGGTCATTATTTATGTAGTATTAATGATGATAATTGATAAAATAATAATCAACACAACCATCATCATCATCATTATTAGGTTTAATAATTACAATGATGAATAACGATCTAATTTGATTGCAAATTAAATTTGTAACTTGTCTTACTTGACAATACATTTTAACGAATAAAATTTTAAAGGAAACATCAGAATTATATTTAATAATAATTTACAGTTTTCCCATGAAAATGTTATTTAATTATCCTTGTAATCGTAAAATTTTTGCACCTTTTCCTTCATAATTCATTTTAAATGCTATCGATATATTTAACTTGTATTCAATTCATTTTTACAGATGAACCCAAAAAGCAACACTTGAAATACCAACAAAAATCAACAGGACTCAACAATAAGCGCCATAAATTGTCTTCCATTCAATCTAATTTTCTATTAATTGTTTCCAAAGATATTTGTGACCTAAATTAAGTTGATTAACAATAATTTGACCTTGAATATCATCTGTAATTGGTTGAACTGACATTGAAAATGTGGAAACAAATGCAAATAATACAATAGATTGAGACCATTTTAGTGATGAATTGGTGAACACATGAAAACATATGTGTTAACATCCATTATAAAACCTTTTTCTGATCAATTGTAATCAGCATTTCATGTTTACTCATAAAATTGCTGTTAACAACCAACTATTTCAACACTATCATCACCCATTCAGCTGATATTGGCCAACACAAATTGATTAGCTAATATTGAATAACATTGAAAAGGATGGTTAGTTAATCATATGGACTGTTATAAAGTACAAAGGTTCACATGATTCAAGATTGGTAGTCGATATAATGGCATGTTTTCACTCACCATCAGCAATAATGGAATTAGTAAACCACAATTATAACGTAACCCTTAAAATCGTTATTATATTTGGATATAAAATTTAGTCAATTATCATGAAAGCACAACCAATCGTCAATTAAACCATTGATTTGATCATTTTCCATTTGTGTTTTATATCTATTGATAAAAAGAGATGATTTGATTTAGTGTTCAGCAGCATAAAATGATGGAGTTGTGAAGTTGTTAATATTAATAAAGTGTCCAGGATGAAAATGACAACAATTTAACCAAATTGTGAGACAGGGTCAACCTTGATTCAACAATAATTACGCTGATGATGATGGTATTATTTAACTTTTCACCCAAAGTATCTGAAACGAGAGGAAGAAAAAGAAGAGATAGATTAAATTGAAATTTTTTATTAGACATGGTGATAATGTTGATAAAACAATTAGTTTCATATATAATAATTTAAGTGTAAACTGAATAGGGAGAAAGGTATAAAGAATGATAGAGATCATGAATGCCATTTTTTGGTAGGTAATTATTAATACAAGAGCAAGGAAGAGAGTTGGTTAGTTAAATTGAATTACAAGTTGAATTAAAATCTAAAAGGTTGTCAGGTTACTGATTTTTTATTGTACATCGTGTTTGTATCACCATTTCGCCTATTATAATGATAATTAAGTTAGTTAAATTAATGATATACATATAACTTACATCTATAACGTAGCATATTTCCAACAGCAACTTGTAAAGGCTTTCAAATTTTGGACTAAATTGTGACCTGGAACCAATTGAGGTCTTGCTCATCATCTTTAATAACAGTCACAACTCAAAATATCAATTAATGTACTTATCAACAATTAAAAGATCCCTTTCTATAGCAAAATTAGTCGCTAAATTAACAGTTTTGAGATCGATTGGTTAACATAAGTTTAGTGGTGATTGCCATATGTTTTGTGACCTAATACATTGGATCAAAGAGTAATATAATTGTTTTACTCTTTGATTGGATTCCCCTTTCAGGCGCTCTTTATGAATTGTTAAATAATTATAATTATGAGCATGAAAAAATGATACAAATGAAAAATTATTTGATCAGAATTGTTTAATTATTAAATGTAATCGGGCATTTAAATAATTTGATTGTGAATTAGCAAATGTAAGCAAAAAGTCTAATGCGTTTAATGAGCTGTTTGTTGATTTTTACATTTGTACAAATTCACGTTAAATTGGTGTAACCAGTTTCTTTTTCATGTTTTAAGCTTCAATTCAAAAAGATTAATGAGTCTCATGAATTTCATTAAACCTGATCCTTGTTCAATGAATTAAAATAAACGATAATTTACATCAAACTGTGTTGTTATGTAGTTCTTGTCTTGTTCCATTTGTTTTGTTCCAAAGAAAAAAAAATTATCTGAACAAAACAGATTAATTGTTCTAAATGATTTGCTTTTACCTGGAACAAAAAGACTTTAAAAAACAAATCAAGAACAGGATCAAAATCATGTTGGAATAAATCAAAATTTGTTTTGGTAGCCAACATGTCAACATTGATAGCCAATTTATTGTTGGTTTTAGTGAATATTGTTTTTTTGATAACTGAATAGCCTAAACCAACAGAGGAAGAGTATATTAATGCTAAATTGATGATAAAATGATAGAAAGTGTTCAAAATGAATATTTTGACCATTCATAACTTAAGAACAGATCATATTAAGTATTAGTTTCTATTAATCCTCCGATCGGAAAAAAGTTGAAAAAAGTTGGTTGCAAAAAAATAACAGATGGCGCTACAATAGCTAATTCAAATGTTAAACGACTTTTGAGACACGGTGTACATGTGTTTTGTTTTTGTTTGGATTTATTTATTGATTTATGGTATTTTTATATTTTCTCATGTAAATCTCCACAATGGTTAAAGAAAATTTTGAAATTTTTGTAGGTTCTTACCAAAAATACCTTGTTGGTCTTAATCTCACTAAGAATAAATCTAAATCTTTCAGTTTTGTGCAATCATTTGCTGAGGAAGCGCACATTGGAGGAATCAAGTGTGTTGCTGCATCCGGCAATTATCTTGTCTCTGGTGGAACAGACGAATTTATTCGAGTTTTTGATTTAAACTCGCGGCGAGATGCCGCTTCCCTTTTACAGCAAGAAGGTACTATAAATTGTTTAGAATTTATAGACGACTCACATTTGATTAGTGGCAGTGAAGATTCCACCTTATGTGTTTGGACCACCTCTAATTGGAAGTGTATTAAAACTTTAAAAGGACACAAGGGTGCTGTGAATGGTGTTGCTGTACACCCTAAAGGTAATTTATCTTTATCGGTTGGTAAAGATCGAAAAATAATTACATGGGACTTGGTAAAAGCTAGAAACGCCTTTGTAACGAATATAAAGGAAGTAGCAAACAATATTATTTGGTCTCCTAGTGAAAAACATTTCATTGTTTTATTTGACCAGCGAATTGATTTTTATGATGTCAGTGTAGCTGCACCAGTTCAAAAAGTTACTTTCACAAAAAATGTTCTCTGTGCTAGTTTTTTGAATGTAAGTATCTCTATATTTGCCTATACTACCCTTTGTTATGTTAAACTTTTAACTATCTCATATTTATTTTGACAGGATTCAATTCTTTTGGTTGGATTGGAAAATGGTTGCCTTGAAATGGTCAATGTTTCACACAACAAGTCTATTAAAAACGCAAAAATTCATAATTCACGGATCAAAGACATTTGTGTAACAAATAAGGGAATATTATCAGCAGCATCAGATGGAGCTATAAAACTCATTCGAAAGGACAATTTTGGTGATAAATCATCTACCGATTTAGGGTGTCGCATAACATGTATGACAATTTCTAGCCCTCAGAGCGGTCAAGACAATTAGTTAATAAACCATTAGTGTTAAATTAAAATTTATTAAAACAATTTTTTGTTAATACTTCGAATCTAGCATCATTATAATGAAATAGAGTTAAGTGATAACAGTTGGCATTTTGCGTCCAGTAAACTTTTCAATCTCGGTAATCTCGAGTGCAATATCAATTAAAGGTTTTAATACTACAGCAGCTTCTTGAGTTAAAAGTGATTCTTTATTGGTATAACCATCAACATAAATCCGAACTGTAGCTCCTTGACTTCCTGTACCTGAAAGACGGACAATAATACGCGATCCATCACTGAAAATAATTCTGATTCCTTGTTTTGATGTAATGCTTCCGTCAACTGGATCTTTATACTCAAAATTATCATTTTGGGTTATTTTATGTGTGAATTGTTTTCCAATCAAGGAGCCATTTTCAACAAAACCTTCTAATTGCTTCATCATATCAGCACAGCCAACAGAATCACAATTTTCATAATCATAACGAGTAAAAAAGTTGCGTCCATATTTTTTCCAGTGAGAGGTTACGATTTCCGCCACCGATTGGTTTCGAGAAGCAAGAATAGATAACCAAGCGAGAACAGCCCAACATCCATCTTTCTCTCGAATATGATCTGATCCAGTTCCAAAACTTTCCTCACCACAAAGTGAACATAAACCAGCATCCATTAAATTACCGAAAAATTTCCATCCAGTTGGTGTTTCGTGACATTTAATATCACCATCTTCCCATTTGGCAGCCACAACATCAACTGCGCCAGCAGTGGGCATACTTCGAGCGAATCCTTTAACTCCTGATTTTGCAAAGTAAGGAATATCTTTCAAGTTTGCCGCAATAACTGCCAATGAATCTGATGGACAAACAAAGAAACCTTTTGCGCCAAGAATCATATTACGATCACCATCTCCATCAAAAGCAGCTCCAAATGAATAATCCCCTGATTTCATGGCTTCAACCAACTCAGAAGCATAAGTCAGATTCGGATCTGGATGTTTACCTGATTACAGAATAAAAAAGCCCAAGTTTGTATAAAGATCTTATAGCAGAATGTACGTGAAGCTACTCACCTCCGAAATCAGGCAAAGGTACGCAATTTACAACTGAATCAGGTGAACAGCCTAACTCATTTACAAATATACGAGTTGCATAGGGACCCATTACTCCATTAAGAGAGTCAACTCGAATTTTGAAGTCAGGTTTGGCAAGGAGTGATTTTATTTTAGGAAAATCGAAGATGCTCTTCAATAATTCCAAATAATCATCTACTGAATCAATAATTTCAACAATCATTTTGTCTGTGCCAATAACAACTTCTTGGGTTCCGATTTTATCAATGCTGATGGATAAATCTGGTACTGTTTTGTACTGCTTGATTTCTTTAGTCAATTTAAAGATTTTGTCCGTGATTCCTGAAAAATGGAAAGTAAAGAGTTTTAATTGTCATAGATTTGTATTGGATTAATGTAATATTACATTATAATGTTATTCTTATTAATACGCTTAAGACTCTTATCATTTATACATTTTCTAGTGAATGAAGCAGGTTTTAATTTAGTTCGAGAAAAAGAGAAGAGCATACTTGATGCCATTATTATAACTCAAGAGTTCACTTGGAGGGTAACAATAAACGCTCATGCAAACTGAAAGGTTTGATAAGAGTTAAGTGTAAGAGTTTTCAATCTTAGATAATTAAATATTTGAAATATCATAACTCAGATTCCGCTATAGATGTATACTAACCTTCTGGTGCAGGCCCGCCATTGGAAGTGTTATATTTTATTCCAAAATCTCCATCGGGTCCACCAGGATTGTGACTGGCCGTTAAAATGATTCCTCCAGAGGCTGATCTTTTCCTTATGATACAGGAAACTGCCGGGGTAGAAAGAATGCCATTTTGTCCAATGATTAAACGTTTAACACCATTTCCAGCGCATATTTTGATGATCAAATCGATAGCTTGAGTTAAATAATATCTACCATCACCACCAATGACCAAACAACTTTTATCGTCAACACAATCAAGAATACACTGAACAAAATTGGCTGTGTAATTTGGTTTCTCCAGAAAAATTTTGGTTGGCTTACGAAGTCCACTTGTTCCAGGCTTTTGACCTTCGTAAGGATTAGTATCCACAGTTACTACTTGATGAACCATATTGTTTCAATATTTCGTGATCACTTGGTTTATCTGAAAGAGCAATATTGAAAAGAAGGAAAATTGAAATGAAAATAAATTTATAGAGCGCCACAAGTCCGAAAAATAAATGTGAAGGGCGAGAAAACTTACATGATTGAATATAAGAATGACACTGGGAACTGATTCACTCTTTAAGAATGATTTTAAATACAAGTTGTGATGTGAGATGATAAATAAGGGGAGATGAAGAAGAGGGCGTAAAAGAGATATCTCATCTTTTACTACTGATTAATAAACCAATGTTATTTGAATTAATTATGGATAAATACTTGTGAGTAAAAGTCTTGATAACCTTGATTAAAAGATGAACCGCTAAGATAAGAATAGTTTGTCTGTAAAGAGTTTACTTTTGTCCAATTGCTTGAGATCTAGACTCTTACACGCCTTGCTAGCATATTTTAAACCACTAATCAAAATGTCAACCTTTCAAAGTTATTGTTATTTAATGGCACTAGAACAGCTACTAATTCAAATATTATTTTATGAATTGTGATACAAAAAAGATCGTAACAGCTATTAGCTGAGGGAAAGTAAAGACATTTACTGGTTTTGAGATTTAGCCAAACGATTAAACCAGAGAATTTTCGTTTGTTGCATTCACCCCACAGACAATGTACATAATTTTCTCAATGGTCCCTTTAAGGCGGGATAAAATTTAAATTCAATTTAATTGAATACATGTAAGTTTAAATAGATTAATATTTGCGAAACATAAACCAATTTCATGAAATCAAACAATAATGATGGTTCAAAAGCCACACAGAAGTTTTTTTCTCTTAACTGAATATCTTTCCAGCCATGCTAGTTGAAACAAATCTTCCATTAAAGGCATTGTTTAGAAGAGATTCAACTTAATTACAGATAGAAATTGAGTGCTCGAATCGAATGAACATTGAATTTGACAAATCTTTCAATTCCGAACGTCTATTAAACAGATAAGCTTTAAAAATTCAAAGGCCCCGGAGTTTACGTGATATATCTTCTGAGTTTAACGGGAATGTAGAAATGACTTAAGAATGTGCTTTCTTAATTTGATGGTGTTCTGTTCTTGTTACTATTAACATAGCATAATATCTTCTATTCATTACCTATCAGAAAATTTACAACATTACGATCACGAAGATAAATGCTATAAGGGCAGGACAACAGGTTTTTAGCATCTTGGTTTAATATCTCATTCACTCAAAGGAACAAAAATTTTGTTGGACGGGTAAACCAACTCAGTAGTCAGCATTATAAATCTTTCGTTTTCCGACCCTGTAATTCGTACGTATTTAATTTCTAAGTTGAAACCAGTTTGTTTTAATATGCTTCAAGAATCTCCATTTCGCTATTATAAAAGTTGATTTGGTTGTTGTTTTCATTGTCTTTATAGATAAGTCAACTTCTCTAATTTCAGAGCATATCTATATATCTTATATTTGCTGAGCCGACTACCATTTATATTTATTGAACAGCAAATAAGCAATGAATTAACTGGTTAAAGCGTCAATTGAACTTTCATCAAAAAAATAAATTTAAATCTCTGATGCAAAAAGCATCCGAAGCGCCATCTCAATTACCATTCAACAGCTGATTATACTTTTGCTATTTTGCTCACAACAGTCTTTTTTAGCTATTGTTTGAAGTTTTTTTATTGTTTTCTTTATAAATCTACCATAATTGATTGTTTATTTCATTATTATTAAATTAATCAAAGTTTCATTTTTTGTTCACATTATGTCCAACTTGTTAATCTTGCAATAAAACCAATGGCAGAATCATCATTAAATACCCAGTAAATATTAATTTTTTACTTTTCTCTTTCATTTTTATTTCATGTTTACATTTTGGTTTTTTTCCTCATTTTGTTATCCATGAAAGTTGCTATAGATTAAGTTGAACTCTCTCTCTTTCTCTAGTCCTCAAATTTCTATCTGCTTTTTTCTTCTTTCTTTCTGTCTGCCAATGCATCAAATTGAAATGTTACAACTCACAATTTTTCTTCTTTCCAAAACACAGGGTTAAAGATGAAAATACTCAAAAGCTGGAAACAGAGGCAACATCTGAAGACTTTGATAAGCCATCATCTTCATTTACTGGATCCTGGTTTTCAAATTTTGTGAATGTTGCCAAACAAAAGGTAATTTTGAGCTAACAATGTTTAATTGCATTATATGTGGATTGTTTCACATTTATAGGCACGATTATTATTGTTATATTGACCTTTTATCGCCGTTATTATCATATTAGATTTTCACCACAAATCACATAATTATTGTATTGTTTGATCCGTTCCTGATGTTATATATACCTCATGAAATTTTTGTTTAGTATTGAAAAAGATGGAGGTTGAACTTAGGAGGATTTCCTAAATAAGTATTCAATTAGCTTTAGATATGATGAATGCTCGGCTAATAAACAGATAATTACATATTTGCTTACTGATTGAACCAAAAAATGACATGTCAAAAAATTTTCTGATTTTTGGCATTATTTGTGAAACTAAAAGCAAGCAAGTAGTCAAGTTATCTCAATTTCGTGTGCTTTATTAAATTGACAAAACAGTATGAAGATAGATCTCTTGAAGTGGTGATTTGATTGATTTGTATTGTTTTGTTCCCTTTGCTTTTCTATTGTCATTTCCAAACAAATCATATGATTTTAAATAACCAATGTTTTAACCTTTTTTTATAATTAAATCTTTATTTTCTTTCAGTCTTCCAAAACATTGGAATTTATGAAGAGAGATTTAACTGAATTTAAAGATACTGTTCAACAAAATACAAGTGCAGCTATCACCACGACAACTTCATATATTGGTGATACCATTTCATCATTAAATAATCTCAAGGATGAGACAACAGACGTGGAAGAAACTGAGGATGCTGAAGCTGAACCAGAAACAACGAGTGAAAGCAAAGAATTAATACCATCACCGACACATAACAAAAATCAAAAGGAGCAAGATATTATTCATTATCTGAGTAACAAAGCAAAGCATTTATTGTCAAGTATTGTTGATGTTATGATTCCTCATGAGTATGAGGATGATGATGATATTTGCTTTGTCAAAGGAAACAGGATTGTCTCCATTGAAAGAGGACGATGGGACCTGTTGATGAAAACAATTCAATCAGATCCTCAAACCTATTGCCATGAACCTGAAGGTCCTCCAGAAGATTATGAAAATTGGCTAGCATCCTTTAACCTTATCGACCATGATTACAGAGTTCAACAATTACTTTCAATGGAAGACGGAGTAGTTAAAAGTTTCTATGATAGATTGGTTCCTCATTCAATCACCCCAGATGAATTTTGGCATCGTTATTTCTACAAAGTTCACCAATTGAAACAAGTTGAATTCCAACGGTTAGCAGCAAAAGCTGAAGAAATAGAAAGGCAAGAAAAAGCCCAGGAAGAAGCTGAAAAAGAATCAATGACTAACAATAAAGAGACTATAAAACCTCCCGGATCTGTACCCAGCAGAAGTAATAGTAGTTCCAATTTGGACAAGAAGTCAAGTTTAGTTCCCGAAACGGAAGAAAAAACACTCTCTACACCCAATACAGTCAATAATTCAATGATTGGCTCAACATCAATGACAAGCTCGACTGAAGGGTTGATTGAAAGTAACATAACTGTTGGAGGACTTGACGCAGGTAAAATTACTAGTGGTGGAGGGTCACCATCATCTGATTCAGCAAAACAGTCCGATGGATCGGAAGAGTGGGTTAAAACTGAGTTGATGGACGACATAGTAATTGAAGCAATGAAAAAGCTGGACACCAAATTGACTGATAAACCTAGCTCTAAAGTAAAGGATGATGATGATGATGACATGTTATACGACTGGGACTCGAGTTAAAGGTTGAATACCGATCATGAACAAAAAGGAAAGAATCAAAAAAGACAAGGCTATCAAATGAACGGTGAATCGCTGATTCTTTGCTTTACAAATATATAATATATAAATAATTATCAATATATTTCCGCAGTTTAATTTCTCCAATTTTGTTTCTCCAGCTGTTAACGTTCAAGAAAATATAATTATTGTTTTATCTCAATGTCAAGTTAAACAAAAACACCAAACTTTTATTTCTGCTCGGCTTTTTTAATTAATTTTCTGTATTAAGGGGCCAATTGTCTTTGCTCTTTTTACTTTGATTTCTTATGTAAATGTGTAACATATATATTCACAAATACACAGGCATATAAAACAAAAACTAAAAAAATATATTGTAACAATTAACGTTAGTTATAAATGTATACTTTTCAAATACTTTTAAATGAACTATCTGACGAAATTACTGTCCCAAGAAACCCCGACAGTTTAATTAATGCAAATATATCGGATAAAGAACATGTAATCGTCCGAGCATTAGATTTACGTCCATAATCAATGCTAATTATAAATAAGAGATGCATGTTCATAGGTATCTAAATTTGATTTGATATACGATTAAAAACAGAATAAACTCGACTTTTATCTATTTGCTTTCATGATTGTATAACATAACAAGTTAAAAACTGCAACTGATAATAATCACGTAAACAATAACACGATAATAATTTAATAGGTATGAGATTAGAGATTGAATGTTCTGCCAGTTCATAGCATTCTAATTGTGGTAATGTGAAAATATCATTTCGATAAGTAATTTAATCGATTGACTCTTAAAATAATAAACATATTTGATAGGTTAATTGATTACTTATCTAAAGTATAAGTTTCCCTGAATTGGTCTAGAAAACATCCGATATGATAACATTTCTTACTAAGCAACAATTTGAGAGAGAGAGAGAGAAGTGGTAAAATAACGAAAAGTCATTCAATAAATTATACAAAAACCATCAATTAACTGCTTATTTACTTGTTTCGTGCATTTTCCAGGAGTCACTATTGAAACAGTAAAACTTAACCATGGTTAAAAGTGAATTTGAAAATTTAAAGGTAAGAAAATGATCAACTTATTTTCAGTAGCAATTGATGAGTGATTTTCTTGTTAGTATTTACATGGCTTGGCCAATGAACTGTCATCGGAAGACCCAAGATGTCCAGAGGCTTTACCATACGGTCAGGTAATTTTTTTCCAATACAATTATAGCCAGAGATAAGTTAATTTTTATGTGTCACATATTTAGTTAGTAGAGATAAGAAAAACAAGTAATAGAAAAATGGACTAAATAAAGTTCGATCTGATTGGTACTTTTATCTCGTGTTAGAGAAAAAAATGTTAACTTAACGCTGGCCACTATTGTAATGTTTTGTCTGATGAATAATCAACTGATAAACTGTTGTTTACCGTAACAGAATAATCCACAAAAATGTAAATATGGCTTATATGCTGAGCAAATTTCTGGCACAGCATTTACCGTGAGTCGGGAATTCAATCGAAGAAGGTAAGATTCTCTATTCAGTAAGGACAATAGGTCAATGATGTCTAATTGGATTTATTATGTAACTAGTTGGTTCTACCGGATCCGTCCCTCAGTCACTCATCGTCCTTTCTGTCGAATTCAAACAACTCATATTAGCAATGATTGGTCATCGTGCCCACCTAATCCAAATCAGCTCAGATGGGCACCTTTTAATGTCCCTGATTCAAAAGGGATTGATTTTGTTGATGGCATTCACACAATTTCTGGAGCTGGTGATCCTGTGACTAGATCGGGCTTAGCTATTTATATTTATGGATGTGACAAATCAATGGAAAATAAGTGCTTTTATAACTCAGATGGTGATCTGTTGATAGTTCCTGAAAGAGAAACACTCTACATTACCACTGAATTTGGTAAATTGGTTGTTGCTCCATTAGAAATCTGTTTGATTCCAATGGGAATCAAGTTTTCGGTTGCTGTAACTGGACCAGCTCGAGGTTACATCTTAGAAGTTTTCGATGGTCACTTTACGCTTCCTCCTTTGGGCCCCATTGGTGCCAATGGTCTAGCAAATGCTCGTGATTTTCAAATTCCAACCGCCTTCTATCAAGATATTGATATACCTAATTATAAGATTATCAATAAATATCAAGGAGCTATTTTTGAAGCAACTCAAGACCATTCACCTTTTGATGTTGTAGCTTGGAGAGGAAATTATCATCCATCTAAATACGATCTAACATTATTCACAGTGATCAATACGGTCTCATTTGATCATCCGGTAAGAGATGAGAATATTAAGATGAATTTGACGTGACTTAATTATTAATATTAATGCTTTAATACAGGATCCATCAATTTTCACTGTTTTAACATGCCCGTCAACAAAGCCTGGTGTTGCTATAGCTGATTTTGTCATTTTTCCGCCTCGATGGGGAGTTGCTGATAACACTTTCCGTCCACCGTATTACCATAGAAATTGTATGAGTGAATTTATGGGATTAATAAAGGGTAGTTATGAAGCGAAGGAAGATGGATTCCGTCCTGGCGGAGCAAGTCTTCATAGTATGATGACTCCACACGGTCCTGATCATGATTGTTTTGAAAAGGCGTCGAATAGTGATTTGAAGCCAGTCAGAGTTGCTGATGGTACAATGGTAATCTTGAAAGAGCTTTTGACTAATGAATATATTAAACTAACATCTTCTCTTTTTACAGGCTTTCATGTTTGAATCTTCATTGAGCCTTGTGGTTACTCAGTGGGCTCAAACTGTACCAGAGTTGGATCAAAACTACTTCAAATGTTGGCAGCCTTTGAGAAAACACTTCACCGGGACGAAATGAGAAGAGAAATGATAATGTCAGCGATAAAAATGAAAGAGAAATTGCAATAGAGAAAACTATTAAAATCTGTGAGAAAGCGCCTTGATGAAAAGTTGATTTGGTATCGTTAGATCAATCAAAGATGCAATCAGTGATGATTTATCGAAGAAACCATCCATCGCAATTAATACTATCTTAACATATAAAACCTAAGGTTTTTCATTAAACGATTTCAGTTCAAATTTACTCAAAGATTCATTATTTATTAACAAAATTTTTGCGAGCTTATGATGAATCTCATAGCTTGATAGGAATGGAACAATCATTGTTAGAAGATGCTCTCTGATGACAAATGGATGGCAGTTGTGTTTAAATTTAATGTCGAGATCGACGATGCTTATTCTTAAGAGGTCCTTTGATGAAAGCCCAGTCAACTGCGATTGTTTGACCAAGTATAGTAGATCCATTCAAATTTTCGAGCGCACTGCTAGCTGATTTAAATGATTCATATTCAACTAAAGCATATCCTTTAAGAAAACCAGTTCGTCTGTCCAAATTCAAGTGTAAATTTTTTATTTCTCCATAATCTCGAAATTTATCGTGAACATCTTCTTCTTGAGCTTCTTCATGAACTCCAGTTACAAAAAGAATCCATCCTTCGACAGCTGATAGAATCAAAATAGATAAATCAGATTAGGCATCTACAATACGAGATAGACGATTAGATACAATTAAACGAAGAACATTACTTACATCTTTGCGGTCCTTGTTCATTAGTATCTCCGGATTCCATAGCTTCATACTCTCTAATATCTTCTCGGGCAGTGCCATCTAAAGAAACAATACATGTACAATATTTAAAAATTCATCTTTTCAACATTATTTACAAACATACCTGGACCGAATCCTCTTCCCTTCTTCCTTTTAACCTTTTCTTTCAGCTTGACAACATTCTCTAAAGTCGAAAAAATAAACAAGATTAGGTTTTATCGGAAAAGTTGAGAAAAATGTTAGTAATAAAGGAAATAACTTACCATCACCATCATCATCTTCTTGATGTATCTCAGGAAATTCACTGGCTTCGCCTTCGTTCAGTACAATTTCGTCATTCATCATGGTAACAGACAAATCGAAACAAGATGCAAAAATTCAAACCAAAATAAAAATCAAAACAGCAGCATGAAACGATAGAAAACAAAGCTTTTGGGCAGTTAAAAAAGAGCGCCATCTGTTGAATTGTTTCAGCAAACTTGAAATGTCGATCTTTGGCTTCTGATTCGAAATCATTGCATGAACTTTATTAATAGTAGTTCTTTTGAAACAGTAACTCATACAAATTAATTAATGAGCCATATTCCGACTGTGACAAAGAATGCGAAAGGATTGTTAGAATTAGCTCGAATTTAGAGACTTTAATATTAGAATGCGAGAAATGAATGAATTATTTCGACACGAGTATTTCTGTTTGAATTGTTGTTTTACCTTTTATTCATTTTCCATTGGCATTTATAATTTGTTAATGTTTTTCTCTACAATTTGATTTACATGACTTATAAAAACAAAGTATGATATCGTTATAATATCGACATTAGAAGAGAAACAATTTGAACAAAAACAATTAAATTTACTTTAAGATTGGTATAGATGGTATTTTGTTCACTAATTATGATTTGGTACTCAAATATTAGAATAGAAACAGAATGGATAAAAAAGAGGAAACAAAAGTTTGATTGAGACAAGCAAAAAAGGGTTTGAATAAGATTCAACACATTTGAACTTGACTTAGATCATGCGAAAGATCGACTGATTGTTTGTAGGTTCCAATAGTTGTACAAATAAAGAGGCAAAACATCCAATGAGGCGACAGAAAAGTAGAGTGGATAGAAAGTCAAAAATCCAAGAGAGAAAGAAAGAAAGGAAAAAAGAAGATAATCTAAGGAAGAGGAGAGAGAAGTAGAGTGAGAAGGAAAAAATCAGTTACAGAAGTGGATCATTAACGCTACCATGAAAATGTTGGTAAGCATTTAGATGGCCAGAAGAGACGAAAGAGAAGAGAAAATCAATTAGATGAATTAATTGAGAAATCAACTTCCTTTCCTTGTTGATCACAAACACTGTTTAAAGTTGTTGTCACTGAGTTGGGCCATGTTGTAATGTTGTGTTGATGAAATTGTTGGTGATGTCGATGAATATGTTGATGTTCATGATGAATTGATGTGCATTTAGACAGGTTGGAAGAAACAAAAGGGGATAAAATTAAAGAGAAATGGCGAGGATAAATTGGGATTACAGTTAAATGTAAGTTGTTCAAGGTGTACAAAGGTATTACAAGTAAATTTGATGTTTATCGACTTGTTTGATTCTTTAAAGGTTAATTTATATTCATTGGTAACAAAACAATAAATTTAGGTTCTTCTTTAGTCATTCTCTTTTTTTTCGTTTGGTTGTAAACAGTAATAACTAATTTAGTTAATATATTTATATGTATATTGGTTTGGTTATATGTAAAGTTGTATGTACAATAGGCAGCAATGCTTGAAGCAAAGCGATTTTGTTTTTTGTTTTAATTTGTTTATCATGTGTTAATTGCGTTTAGGTCAAGAGAAAAAATTAATTTAAGAGAAAAGGAAAGATTGCAAGAAACACCTTTTCATTGACTTTTCTCGAGACAATTTGACAAGATTACCATGCAGAGCAATAAGAGGACCACATGTTATACACTTTTGTACACATTATGGTTATAATTGTATATTGAAAGGGTATGACAGCGGAGAGTGCACTATATTACAAATTAACCACTCATCTTTTGGTTTGGCTTTACATTAATTTAGATCTAGATTTTGTAGTTGAACTTGTTGTTGCTTTACGACGTTAATGTGTAATCGTTTCCCTTCCATACCCATGACTTGACTTTACTTGACTTGACTTGACTTTTCGACTATAAATTGATAAAGGATAGAATTCATGAACCATGTAAATATATATATACATATATTTTTATGCATGTGGATATTTATAAATTAGTTAGGTTCTATCTTCAGTAGTATTCCTATTAGATCAACAATTAACCATTTTTGGATGTTGCTTTTTGGTTGTTGTTAGCTAATAATTGATTTTCATGAATACTTGAAGAAAATAAGAAGTAACAGAAAATTTTGAGTTTCAGGTTAAACTAAATCAACTCATCATTTCCGAGATATCTTAATTTTCTTCAAGTTATCACTTGGTTTAATTTTGTAACCCTGCATGAGACATCTTTTAGCAATACACTTCTTCTTCAGTGTGTTTCCTCCACCAAATTTAGGTTTATCTAGACAATAATGACATTTTCCACAATCCTCAGCCAAGCAGCCACTACATGCTCGGCATCCAGCTACTTTACGTCCTGGATTGGTCCCATTAGAAGCATTTGATTTCTTTGGGGTCGGTGTCGATGATACAGACGCAGTTGAGTCAACTGAACCTTTAGGTGAATTGCGATTGCCATTGGTATTGTTGATTACACTGTTATTTCCCTTCATCACAGTCGGTGAATTCAATTTATCGTCTTTACTAAGAGGTAATGACTTATTCTTGCCATCAGAGACCTCGTTTGCATTTGGACTGGCCAATAATGAAGATTCTTTCTTATTGGCTTCTTTAGATGTTCTAAGAGCTGTAGCTGGTGGTGGAGATTCCTGAGAATCTGAAGGTAAAGACCCTCCTCCAGGACCCATGCGTTTCAATGGCTTATTAGCGTTAACTATTTTCATTCTTTTATCGTCAATAACATATGTTCGGATGCAAGCTTGTAAAAGGCATGCTTTGCACCTAGGAGATTGGGCCAATGGACAAGTGCCTAATTATAGGAAAAATGATAAAAAATATAAAGATTAGAAGCGATAATCGAAATGGTTTAATTCATTAATATGTTCATTGCTACTTTAAATCTAGATGGATTAAATCAAAACATATGGTTAAGTAAGATTAAGAAACCATTGTAAATAAATGAGTGATTTAAAATTCCAATTTTTTAAAGATTAAAGAACGATATTTTGACACTTGATTTTCAGTAATTATGATACAATAATAATTATATGACATAATGATGAAATGAGCTGAAATATAACAGTCACTATAAAGGATACTAAATGAAAGGATAAAAAGATAGGAAAAGAGAGAAAGATATAGCGAAAGAGCGAAAAAGATAAATAAAATTACCCAAGTTAGGACAGTAATAGCGACGAGGCTTCATGAGGAAACGACCAAAAAATTTGGCACAGCCCATACAGGTAAACTGTCCATATCTTCGTTGGACGCTGGCATAAAATTTGGTAATATTACAGACGGCACATGTAACATAACCTCCTCTGGATGAGCTAGTTCCATTAGCTAAGGGGAGGAGAAAGCAAAAAATAACGGTAAGTATACTGATAGATAGGAATTGTCAAGGAGTTTAAAGCGAACAGGAAAAATTGAGCTCGCAGGCCTAATAAAGAGAGAAAGTAAAGGATAATTTGGACGAAAGAAAGTGAAAGTAAAAAATTCACTTACATTCAGTCTTTGATTTTTTGGAGGTAGGTTCAGTTTGAAAGGTTTGAGACAAAAATTGGGTTGGATCAAGATCATCAAAATTTCCAATAAAACCAGAGGTATAGTCGTAATTGTTAATGTTATTATGGTTAAATAGAAAAGGCAATTCTTGCGATGTAAAAGAATAATCCTCAGCTTCGTCCGATTGATTACCATCACCGTTTATCGTTAAGGCTAAAGGAGCAGATACCTTTGAACCTTCCTTATTGGGTGGTGATAGTGTTGTTGTTGTAGTGGATGCAGAGGCTGATGATAATGATGAAGGTTCAGCAATTTCTTCTCCGATATGTTTTATGCGATAATGTTTTTGAGCCTCAGCAATAGATTCAACCACATTTGCACAGATCATACAACGGTAAACCATCTCAGCAACAATTATACCATTAGAGTCACAAATTAAGGATCGACATCCTTCACGATCGTCTTGAGTTTCCTCGATCATTTCGTCATCTGACTTACCATTCACTTCTATTGAAGGTATCGCTGAAGGAAAATCACTAGCTTCTACACCTTGATTATGTATTATTTCATCATTCATCATCATTAATACTTAACCAAAGTGAAATATGGATTTTAAATAAAAATTTTTAACAAAAAGGTGTTTTTAACAAAAAAAAGTAAGACAAGAAAAATGAAAAAACCAACAAATTTAGTACAGTAAGACTGTAGACCTAAAACAGACAGTAAAGAGAGAGACTAAATTCACGACAAGCCAAGAGAAACCGTTACCCTAGATACTGGTTTTAGGATAACCATTACTTTCATTGCT
Source organism: Tetranychus truncatus (assembly GCA_028476895.1). Taxonomy (NCBI): domain Eukaryota; kingdom Metazoa; phylum Arthropoda; class Arachnida; order Trombidiformes; family Tetranychidae; genus Tetranychus; species Tetranychus truncatus. Next base: position 11,514,379 of record CM052062.1, read on the forward strand.
GGCCCGGTTAGTTTAAATGTTTACTTTTTCCTTGAAAGCGAAAGTGTATATTACTGCCATCTACTGCCTTACATTTAATTTCATTTATCATTGACCTCCTTTTGTGAGAGTAAATTTCACCAAATTTTTGTTTGGGTTGATCTTTTTTTCTTGTTTAACAGCTTTTTTCTCTTAAATTGCTTTAATTATTTGCGTTAACAGTAATGCAACAACTGGAGATAATTTTCGCATAATAGATTCAGATGATAGTATGAAACAATGAGCAGTCATGTCTACTCTTTAAAGACCAAAGGTTAACCCTTTTGAAACAAGTTGAAGATTGTTGAAGATTTTTAATTGTCACTGTTAATTTAGATGGATACTGAGTTATTGAGATAAGAGATCCTAAGAGTATAAATTGTGGATGGATTAGTCTTGACCATTTAAGATGAATTAATGATAATAAATTAATAGTTTAAAAATAAGATTAAAAACACTAAAATTGAAATTAAAACGCGCAACTTAAACAAAAAAGAAACTCTAAGAAGTTGATAAAACATCCGCTAGACTTTAACTTTACATTGCGACAACAGATGACACTAGTGTCTCTAACTCGAACTATGACTTATGATTTTTTCTGTTAGTCCATTGAACTTGTGTTAATATTGGATGTTAATTGTTGCTTATGATTTTACCATCAATTATCCTGATTGTGAACAGCCAATTTTATTGATTAACCTGGCTGATCAATCCAGTAAGTACCATGAAATATTCCTATCAACCTCATAATTCCCTAATGACTTTAACCTTTGTTTATCCCTACTGTTCCCTGTCTTTGTTACCTTTCAATTTCAAGTCAACAATTGATTGCTTTTTATCATATTTTCTTCTGCTTCTCTTCTGCAAATCAATTCCAATCTAATCTTTAATGAACCTTTTTACTTTTGATTTCCTTCTCAATGTAATATTCATCTTTAATCGATTTTAATAATATATCATTGTTGTCTTTATTACCATTAAGTAATACTCCAAACCAATGATTATGACAAGCTTATTAACAGAAAACACGAAACTCTGAATTCTCAATGGAATGAACAATTCTAAAACTAATTCTTTCTCAATTTTTCATCCCTTTTAGCCACCCATTATCATCATAATAATCATGGCCATCATCCTCACCATGGAGAGTATTCATCAAACTGTTTCAATCTATTCCAAAGCAACCAAAAGATGTAAATCATTATTGGCAAAATTTCATCCATTACGCTAAACCAACCACCCAAAGGAAAGGATAATAATGACGACAACAATTATCTTACAACTTTTTATTTTAAATTTGTTTTGCATAGAAAAAAAGAGATTTTTCTTTTTTCAAAATGTTCTGTACAATGATAAAAGTAGCCTTTGGTCACTACTTTAGTCAATCGATTGAGTTTCCAAAAAAACAGTGATTTACAATTATTTACAGAGCTCATTTTAAATACATTATTACAAGGTTTGTCTTTTGTTTCCTATTCACATAAGTCATTGAAATTTTAAGGTGCAAATTTGAATTCACATTTTCTTTTAATTTTGTTAATTTATTGCCTAGATGTTCATTGTTGGTTCATTGTTGGTTGCATCCATTGAAAAGATCTCGCTACTGGAAATCCTGTCCATCACATTTATCTCGACAACTTTTAACTCTTTGAGCACATTTCTGTTTCGCTTGCCACGACTTCATGGTATTTTTGTACTTTTCAAATTCATGGCACCAATCAGAATAGATTTTGCGATATTCTGCTTCATTCATGGCTGTACAAGTTTCTGTTAAAGCGGAGAGAAAAAAAAAGGAGAAACAAGAAAAATTCAATTAGTTAATCAAGTTACATGACAAACATGAACTACTTCAACATTTGGTTTTGTCAAGTTTTTTGTTTTTAAAACAAAACGTTGCTGATAATTATGTTTAATACATATTTTCATGTTAACCAAACATTTATCTTGAAAGTTATTAAGAGATATAAGATTTAACGTATTTTGTTCAAGAGAAGCGAAAAGTTATTTCCTTTGGATAATCAAGTCAAAGTGAAGATGAGAAGAAAATTCTCAACAGAAGCTTAATGAAAATGAAGAAGAAGAAGAAGAAGAAGAAGAAGAAGAAGAAGAAAGATGAATTTGATGAGCTTGTGAGAAGAGGAAACATGAGTTCAGAAAGAATCGGAAACAAGCTGGTTATACATAGTTAAAGACAAGGGAATGGGAAGGTTAATATTACATGGGAAGAATAAGGTTGACCTCGCTCTTGTTTAACTTGAGCTAAGCTACAGTCAATCATCATTTGTCAGGTCATAAATGGCATTCAATAAAAGTGTACAAAAAGATGAACAAGACTGGTGAAGATGAAAAGATGAAGATGCTGATTACGGATGGCAAAAAACACACACTATTAGACAATGAAAGGGAAGGCAAAAAAAGAGGAAAACAAGGAATGATGATGACAACGATGAAGATGATGAAGATAGAGATGAATATAAAAAATAGTTGAAAAGAAAGAGATTACGATGAGAGAGGAAAGATGATGTGAGAAAGGTTGAAGACAAGAAAAAGGATCATCACTTGGATAAAAAATGAAAGCCTGGTTGAGACATTTTGCAATCTCTTTTTTCCTTTGATTTTTCCCTGTTCAGTGTTTTTTTTTCCTATTCACAAGTATCTTGAAAACGATGATTATCATGGATGATAATGGTAAGAGCATGAGATGAAGTAAAGGTCTAAAGGTAATGTCCAGTAGAGACTGAACCATAAATCTCAATTTTTTGACAAAAAAGTTTACTTTTTTTTATCCAGGTCAATATCATCATTATCAGAATGGTTTTCACACCATTGGAACAAATCAAGTAAGATAAAGATGAAGATATAAACCATTGGTCAGGACAAGAGGAAAATGGACATGAAAGTTGCACTGAATTTTAAGAGTGAAAAGAGGTAAGTGAAGGAAATAGCAAGGAAAAATGTTGAACAAATCGCTTGACTAGAATTGATTGAAAGACCTTATTTTTCAACATTTTTTTTTCTTTTCTTTTTTTGCTGCTTTTGTCTTTCAACTAAATACAGATTCATTGAAGTTCATCTGATATAAAGCAATATCCAAAATTGGGAAAAACTTTTTACTGGTCAACAAAGTGAAACAATGAAAGGGAAAAGATGAAGATGCAAGAGGAAAGGACAAACATGAAGATGAAAAACTCTTCATTTTCTCAAGACTTTTTTTTCTCTCCATACTTTTGCCTTCTTCATTTTTAAAGATGAAGTGGAAGAGAAAAGATGATAAAGATGAGAAGTTGTACGTTATCTTGTTTAGAGTTTTATAAAACCTTTTTCTCTTCATCTTATTCATCTTCTTTTCCTTGTTTAAAAAACGTTTTCTTCTTTCAGTGGAAGAAGCAAAAAAAAAACTCATTTCTTATTCAGTTTTTCACTTGATTCAATTCAATTTTGCCCTGCTTCCACTTTGCAATCATCTTTATCTTCATCTTCAGGTTGTTGTCATTGAAGGAAAACTTGATAATAAATATATTATGTGTACATCGAGGATCATGATGATGAATATGTTTTAACAAGTGAAAACAAAATTTTCATCAATTCCATGCTCATGGTCCTTTCATCTTCAAGTGAATCAAAAAGAAGAGATGAAAGCAAAAAATATTTGCTCCATGAAGATGAAGCAATTTAGTTTAAGTAAAATGTAAAAATGGACAAAATGGTTTACTTACTTGCATCAACGGTAATGTTATGCCGACTAAGTGTGTTTGAGCCTAATTTACACTCGTATCGACCCGATTCACGATCGGTAACTCCAAGGATAACAAGTCCATTATCATTGGTAACAATAAATTTATCTCGACGAGGGAAAACCTCGAATGGTGTTGACCTTTCATTCCTCGAATGAAACCATTTAATGGGTCCGGATTCACTGATTAACGGTTCAATGTCCTGATATCGACCAGTACAGGTTAGATGGACACTTTGACCCCAGAACACTTTTTGATCTTTAAAACCAACAGAAGCATCACAAACAGATGGAGTCGAGTTGGTTACATCTTGCATAAAACTGTACATCATTACCAAATATTAGTCCATTATCATGATTGTTTCAGGTTGTTTTTTTTCCATATCATTTTGGTGGAAAGGAGAAGAAGAAGAAATTTTTCATTCCATTTTTTTTCCATTAAAAGATGATGATGATAAGGATGATAATGGTGATGGAGATGATGTTTGAAGATAGTGAAGTAGCAGGAGACAGTGAAAGATGGTATCAACATAACATGATCAAGATGAAAGGTAAAACATGGTAAAGAGGTTAAAGAAGAGAAACGGATGTTAATTAGAAAAAGTTAATTGTAATTGTAATTGAAAAAAACACCCAAAGAGGTGTAATAACCTGCAATGAGTGAATTAAATTAAAACTTGGAGTTACATGATTATTCCACTCTCTTTCACTGACTCTTTACACCCTGGAAACAGATAATTTTCAAGAGGAATTTTTCATTCTCTTTTTTGTGTATTTTTGTAGCAAATTTTTGTTTCCCTTTTTGATTGTTCCTTTCGCTCTGTTTACCATGGAAAATGTTTCATGTTCATTTGCATTGAATGAAACAACAGACTCTCTCTCTCTCTCTCTCTCTGGGTGTTAATTTGATGAAGATTGAGATTGAGCAAGTTAGATGATGAACATGATTCTACAAGATTAATAGTAGTGATGATGCAAATAATGATAATAGTAATAAGAAAGAATAATAATGATGATGATAATGATGATAATTTTGATGATGATGAGGAATAATAGCATTAAATGTTAAATGAAAAGACGAACCGAAAATGGTTCATGAATGTTCCTTGGTTCAACTCCTCCTTTCCTCCCTTCGATTCTCATGATTCCATCGTCATCATGTAATACTCACATCCAAATATCATTTATAAATTGATATGGAAATGCAATATTTTAAGGCGAGTGAAAACTCATTTATTAAACTGCAAGACCAATGGACACAATCATCCATCACTTGAGACATAATAACCAACAGTCGACATCATCACAACATCCAACTCTCCTCCTTTGCTGACCCAATCTTTCATCATATTTTTCATCGCCATCTTCCTCCTCATCCTCCCCATCCTGTAAGAGTATAACATTAGCTTGGTTTCACATTTAAGAGTAAAAATTGGTTGAACAGTTGAAAGAGTTGCATTCATTTCCGACTAACATGTCCGTTTGGTTATTAGTACAATTGTAATATTAAACAGAGGATAAATGATGAGAAAAGATGAAATTGTTGATGAGAAAGGGCAGAGTTGAAAACGGAAGATGAAGCAAAAGAGCAACTTTTAACTAAACATTGAAAGTAACTCAAACATTTAGTTTATATTAAGAGAGAGAGAGAGAAAAAAAAATATTCTGTAAATGTTGAGAATCTGTATGATGAAAAGGGAAAAGTGTGAAATTTCAACATGAAAATGTTGTTCATTGTAAGCCAAGTGCGAAATGAAAAAATGAGGAAAAAATGTTTGAAAGCAATCATGTAAAACTATTTTAGTATGGAAATGTGTGACTGATTTGCTTCTCCATTTCTTGTGGATAAGCTTTTCCAATGTTATATGACATACCAAGTGTTGACAGGTTTTTGAATGATTTGTCGACTCTTTCTTCATTCCCTACTCGACAAATGAAAATATGAAAAATGAAAAAAAAGTAAAGTTTCCTAAAGTAATCAATATTTTTTGGTGAAGAGAAGAAAAAAAAGTTGAACCTTAATATACAAAGTAATACAAAGTGTTTGATGGTAATAATGAAATGTGGGACAAACTTTGGGTTCACTTTGCAAAGTAGAAAATGTTTAAACGGAAATGCGTTTCAATTTTGTCATTTCTTGGGCAAACCAATTCTGATCTGGAAATGATAAAAAAACAGGAGATTATGCCAATGAGAATGATTATGATGAAGGATGATCATGTTGATGGTAAGGCGGACTTTAAATGGACTCAAACTTTTGTCTCAAAGTGTTTACCAGAAGGAGAAAAGAAGTTTAACTTTTCTTTTTCATGGTTACTGTTATTGTTGTAAAAAGCCATTTAAATCAACTGTTAGAGTGAACATGAAATTTGCATATCTACAGGGTAATGTTGAGAAAAAAGCATTTGCTTGTGGAGTGTATTTTGGTGGAGATGATAATGAAGCTGACAGGAAAGATGATGATGAACCTTTTCATCTGTTCAACTCATCCTCTGATGGAGAAGAAGAAAGTTGATCAAAGTCACTGATAACTTGTTCCGCCAAGTGTCCTAAGAGTGTTTAGATTTAAACTACACCTTAAACCATAGTTACAAAGTACATGAGAATCATTAATAAAGGCAGTAAATCTCATCATCATTATTCTCATTTGTATTGAGATGAGTCTTGATGTATGCAAAGCAATTTGATTTATTTTTTCTCTTCTTCATTCACTTTTTTATCTTATTTCGATTGAAAATGATGATGAGGAGGAGGACGAAGTTGCTTATTATCAAGTGTAAAGTGAATTTACCTTAAAATGCTATTCAATTGAAAACTTTTCTTCTTTCTTTCATCAAAGCAGATCTCATCATCATTTCAATACGTCAACAATATCGTCCTGCATCATCATCATTATCATTTCTCCTTCTCTGTTCTTCTTTTTTCTTTCATGTTAATATATTTTCCTCTTTACAATAGCATTTCAATAGCTATTCACTTTTAACAAGGACAAGCACAGGTTAAGCAATTTAATTTGAGTGGTTAGCAATTTAAAATTGACAGTACAATTTAAACTTTATATATTGGTAAAGGCCAACAATCGAGTGAAACAAGATTCAAGTTGTTTATTGGTGGATCAATGTTGATGTTTACAGGGTAAAATGGTTAATGAAAATGGATTGGAAAAAGAGAACCAAATTGATTATTAATTTGTATAATCAAAACATTTCTCAACCAATTAATTAATCCAACTGACAACTTATTTATCTTTAACATCTCAAGTATTTTTAAATGTTTAACTTATCATCATCATCACATAATTTAAAGTGAATTGATTAAGTAAAGTAAAGTAAAAAAAAAATGGGTTTACATTAATTTACAGTTTTGCCAATGAATGGTAATTAAAAACAATTGTAATTTAACCTTGAGGCGTAAGTTAATGAATGAAGATGGCGAGTAAAGATGAAAATGCAAAGCCATTTCTGTTGAGCTAATTTTCATTTTAACTTGTTTATTGTCGCTAATCAAGATGCTCATGGTGTGAGATTGCAATTGCAAAATTGCCATTTAATTTTTGATACTTTTGCTGACAAGTTGCACCGGGTTCAGTGGAAACAACTGCTTTTCTCGTTCACTTTATCCACAAGGAATTACAACCAATCAAGAGGATTGTCAGATTGAAAAGGTGATGAGAAATTCATTCTCATCTTTCGCCATCTTCATTTTTCTTCCGCAATTCACATTTAATTAACAAGAGATTTACTTGCTATTGGAAGGCATCTTTAATTAACGCCAGTTGAGAGCAGTTTTTCAAGTTTCAAAGATGAACAGCAAGAAGAAGAGCAACACAAAAAAGAGAAGAGATTGTCATTGATGTTATAAATGATGTTTTCCCTTTGAGTTAAGCTTCTATGACTTGACGTTATCAAGGAATGGTAAAAAAAAGTTGAGATTGTCTCTGACAATGAGGATGATCGGGATGATGTTGAGCTTCTCTTCATCTTCTTCTCTTTTTTTCACTCAAAATCGTGATTCTTCATCATCATTAATACTACTTTGGATTCTCACTTTTTTTTCATAAATCAGATGATATTCACTCAGCTATTATCACACAGCAGCAGTAACATCAACCAAGCAACAAATGCATCAAACAACTTTAATCATGTTCATCATCAACAATAATAAGTTAACTAATAAGAAGAGAAGAAAATGAGATTTTTTCTTCTTCTTCTTCATATCAGTTGAGTTATGGTTCAAAATTTTAATTGATGCCTTCCATCCCTGTTTTCATATGAATTATACTTTATCATCTCACCATTATTCAATTGATTAATGTTTCTTCAGCTTTCCTCTGTTAACCTGATTTGTGTCTCTCAAAGTTTCATCTTTTGATCCACAAAAAGCATTAGTATTAATTTAATTCCCTTTCCTATTTTAATTCATTTCACTTTAATCATTTAATCCCTTTATCATCATCTCTCCTTGAAACACACACACACACATCATCTGTTTAAACTGGTATCCATTGCAGTTTACTGTCAACTGTTTAGGCCTTTGTTACCTGGACAATTGCATTTGAGTAAATAGTATTCTTGTGTCAATTTGATTGTGTGTTACCTATTCATGGGTAAAAACTCAAGCTATCAATTAACTGGTGAAAGGATGATGACAAGAATAAAGGAAAGATGATCAAAGTGTGTAACAATTAACCCATTTATACTCTGTTTTTGGTCAACCTAGTTCTCCGCCCCAAATTTATCCTCAACACACAATTAAGGAGTAAAAGTAAAACCAATAGACAATTGATTTTCAGGGATAAATTGAAAGAGTTGAGGATGATGGAAGGATGAAGCCAGATGATGAAGGGAGGGTTTAAAACGATAAACTCTTGCAAGCGTAACACAAATAATATAAATGGACTAACCATTAACACTATTTCAATACTCATGATTGGCCCTGTGAAGTTGGTTGATTGGTGAAGCTTATTCGCATTGATGGAGAAGGAAACTTTGAAATGAGAGAGAAATGATTATTTTTATTTTGCTTCATGTGTTATTGTTTTGTGTGTTCATGTTATTGATCAACGGTCTAATTGCGTTATTTTTATCCTCTATTGTAACAATCATATTAAAGGGTTCAATGGTTTGACCAACAGTTCAAGACTTTTAAGGTTAAATCGCAGCCACAAGTAATGGACTAAATTAATTTCAAACCCACAACCCAAAGGTGGAAACCATTTTATTGAAAGAGACCCAATTTACCCAATTTTAAGGGTTGACAATTAACCCCTTGACTTGCATCATTTAACAGTTTAATCGCATTAATACAGATGTATATAATTGGAAATGTTGAGAGGAAAATTGCTAATCCTAATCCTCTTCAATGGAAACTCAAATTTCACCAATAAATTGATGCACAACTAAATCAAGATCAGCAAATTGATTTCATCTCATCATTTTAACCCATTCAAAGCTCATAAAGTCGACATAAAGGGTCGATTCATAAATGAATAAATTCAAAATTCGCTAGGAATTGAATCGAATTATGCTTAAAACAAGATTTTAAATTTCTTCTGAAGTTCGTTTTGTTTGAAGTCGAGTCAAGTTGACTGAAAATTTACATCGATTGGTTAACTTTACTTGCATTATTGTTGTGACAAAATTTGATGAAAATGTCGCTTTCTTCATGTTCATTTGGTCTGAATGACATTGAATGATGAACCTGAACATAGCCTTCAAAGGTGATATTAATGGTTGAAGTTGACCTTTAGCCAATTAAACATTTCATCAAACTGTATTTTAACCGGTCATTTGCTCTAACTTTAATCAACAAATAGAACTGGAAACTAATGTAAAGTTAAAGTTGCAAGTATAATTAAAATGAAAATATTTCCGTTTGAATAATAATTGCTTTTGTTCAGTTCAATCATTGTGATAACGGAAAGATAATTGTTTGTTACTATTTTAATCACTGACTTGTTTCAGGTTGTATCCATATTGACACACTTTTTTGTTTAATTGAATTCAATTTACATGGAAGTTTGTAACGCCATTGTTACTGTTTCCCTAATGAGTTACACTGAAACTAAACAAAATGCATGTAAACTTACTACAAAGTTAATCCAATAATGTTAATGTAAATGTGGAAAAGTATTACAAGAAGAAGAGTAAAAACAAAAAAAAAGAGAATAGTTGATTGCTGTTAATGAAGCAAATTTGGGCGATGATGAGAAGTTATTAAGAAAAGTGAAAACGATTGAAGACAATGATGATAAAAGATGATAATTTTGCAATGACTAGAGACAAATGATGTTACTCAAAACTAATAACCAACTCATTTAGTGAAATCATTTTTTTCTCTCTCCTCTTTTCCCTGGATTCACCGAAACATGTTTGTCTTGCAGCAATCAACCTTTATCTAGTGTTGAATGAATAAAGATAAATAGAAATGAAAATACATAAATGATATCAACATAAATGCGCAATTTTCTGCCATTTCTCACTCATCATCAACCATCATCAACAGTAATTTGCATGCACAATTCAATTTAGATGGCAAGAGATACATTAAACATTACATTTTTTGTCTTTGTTAGTTTTAGGTGAACCGAAGACACTTTTTTTTCTTGCTTCTCGCCTCATCATCTTTCCTTTCATCCTCATCTAATTTACTTGCATTATATTAACTTTAGTTTTCTCCTTTAATTCAGTTTCATTTGCCTTCTCATTTTATCCTTCATGTTTACACTTTCTTTATGCTGAAACATGATGATGATGAGCTGATGATGTTAAGCTATGCACGTTGATAAAGAAACCTTAATTAGCTGCTAACTATGAAACTTTTTTTCTTCTTCTTCTTCTTCTTCTTCGCTCGCGAATAATGCGACTTTGTTGATGAAAATAAGCATCAGGATGAGGGTTGAGACTTGGACTTGACAAGGGACAAAGAGTATTGAGTGCATTGGGCGACCATCTAATTACGCTTTTATGCAAAACCCATCACCATGCTCATCATCACCTCATCTTTATCCTCTCATCGTCCTCATCATCTGGTAAATTAATGTTACTATTGAGGAAACAGAACATCCGTCATCTTTGTTTTTATTTTGCTAACGAATTTTTCTCTCTTCTTTCCATTTCTTATTCTTCCTCCTCTTTTAACCCCATTTCTCCATGTCTTGAGTTTCACCCTAAACTCGACATCTCATCATCTTTCTATTTTCTCCTGCAAATGCCTTGTTCACCCTTGGATCAACATCTCTCTTCCCTCATCTCCAGTTAATCCTACTACAAGAGATGAAGTAAAAATAAGGTTTTTCATTGTAATCCTAATTTTCAGGCTCAAGGTTGATCCTATTTCCTCTTCAATTCATCTTTTCACCAATTGATATCCTTTTCACTTGCTTTTTTTACTCATCCATGGAAAGCAATGAGAAAATTAAAGATGAACAAATGAATGAAAGAGATGAGAATTGTGAATACATCATTTAGCGAGAAGAAAAAGAGTGACAAAAGAGGAAAGTTGCATGATGAGAGAAGGAAAAAGGAGAGATGAAAATAGCGAGATGATAAGCATGATGATAGTGATGATGAAAATGAGGCGAAACATTTAGTCGGATAAAAACAAAGCAACAAAATTTTTTTGCTCTTGACTTGATGAGTTGCATTAAAGTGAACGTGAAAATGATTTGTTTACAAACAAACAAAAAAAAATCTCAATCTTCAAGTTATCCAATTGTAATGGAGAGCAATATTTTGTTGAAATGTCAATTGGAATATAAATTTACTCTGTTTCCAAGTGATTCCCATTAACAATCATGTTAAGTATCATGGTAACTCCAAGTAATTTATGGTTCAAAAGTAAATGTTAACTTACCCAATCACATAAGGTTTACATTCATTGTGATCTTTATCCCAACCACAATAAGGATCTCTTATACAACCAAGACAATTGTCATGGCGCTGTTTACACATTGAAAGGTGAAATTGTTTAATATTAAAGTCAGATGAAACGTATAATGACTTGTATTTGGGAAATATTTCCATGGCTCTCACTGGATGTGGGCTGGTTGCTTCAAAAACATCAACCAAATTTGAATGGACTTCACCCATTCGATCAGTCCATTGGACCAGTTTGTAAACCTCACCAGTTGAGGTTCCAGCATAATAGATTAAATACTGGATTCCATCAACTTGAAGTTTATCCACAACGATACGGGTGAAAACCGTGTCTCTCTTGTAGAAGACGGGTTTACCATTATCATGGGTAACTGTTGAATCCATCAACGGATGACCGCGAATGAAATTGAGCACAGAATCAGGCAACGATTGGGTATCATCAACACAAACCCCTGGCCTGGGTTCGGGTACCTTGGAGGATAAAACGGGTAACCAGGCAGACATGGAATTTGATTGTTCCTTAAATTTACCATTGAAAACTTCTTGAATAGAGTCTAGTGTAAATGTACAAATGGCTGAGCCAATTAAACCATTTAAAGAGGTTGAAAAAACGGCATAAAATTTACTATTATCATCTGGATGCTTGTAAATATGTTCTGAATCATTTGATGGACAAAAAAAAAGTAAACAATCCATTTAGAAATTTTCATTTTGTTCGAGAAATCATTTTGTAGTTTTGGTTTGTGTTTGTTGTAAAGGGAAGCAAGAAAAAAGCAAAAATAATTCATCGGTTGGTTGAGTGGTCGATGAGAAGTGAAAATATCAAGGTGATGATGCGGTAACAAGATTGGTAACAAGAGGATCCATGTGAAGTGGGTATCAGCAAGAAAACAGGAGTTTACAGTTTACCATCATCCATTGGGACGTCAAGTAAATCCCGTTATAAATGTGAACAGAAAATAATGAAAATGGGTGGAAGAAGAAAAAATGATGAGAAACACAGAGAATCAGCAAGAATGTTCAAGATGAAGAGAGAAGAAGAGAAAAAAAGGTGAAAAAAAAATTGTGCGTGAAAAGTAACAAAAAATAGGGATGAAAAAGGTGATGAAGGCAAAGAGTTTAGTAAAGTTTATAAAAAAAAAAGAGTAAAGAAAAGATTCTTAATGTGAGATTTTTAGATGTGCTTAATGATGTATAGAGGAAGAACTGGAAAAGGCATTGTTATTAATGAAAGTTTCGCGAAATGGGAAACAAATAAAGAATGAGAAAAGAGTTGATATAAAATGTAATTAATACTTACGAATTTCATTGAAATAAAACGGAAACTCTCCTGGGATTGAACAGTTTAATCGAGCCTTCATGAAAGTGGCCCAATTTTTGTTTAAAATGCTTCGACCGCCATTGTCTTTCTGTAGATTTAAAGTAATTGGTTGCAACAAAATTAATCAACAAATTTTGGCCATTTAGTTAAAGAGCAATTTCAATTAATTTACCACAAATTTACTGCACAGTTCAAGTTGCAACGTTTGATGCACTTTTACCAATTTACCTTTTCTGTCATTCAATAGTTTACAATATTGATTGGTTGAATTACCTTTTGCAATTACATTACCAACTCCACCCGATTTTTTGGGGAAAAGAAAAAACTTTTCAATATTTACATTTAGAGAAATGAATTTCATTCACTCGGTGTTTCCAGTTTCAAGTGAAAATTTAATTGTGTTAGCAAGGCAGATGAGGAGGAGGAAAAGAAATGAATTGTAATATAATAATTGACAGGGAAGTGGAAGCAAAACATTGTAACATTGTGCAAACATTTGGCTTGATAACAATAATCAATATAATCAATGTAATAGCCTGAAGATGGCATAAAGTGAAAAAAAACTAGCACAGAGGATGTATCAAGTTTGGTTCCCAGTGATGAAGTTATTTTGCAAGTTAATTAAATTAACGAGTTGAAAAGTTGAAGGATGAAGGGAAGAGCAAGGGAACAAGAAATGTAGACGAAAAGCGAAGCAAAAGTGAAAAAATGTGAGTAAGAAGAAGAAGAAGAGAGAGAGAGAGAAAAAATGAAAATGATTAAATGAAATGAAAAAGATGATTATGATGAAAATGGCAAAGAAAAAAAGAAGGAAGAAAATGGTTGTGTTTAATGTTGATAGGAAACAAACAAGAGGTAAGGTTAAGATGATGAACAACAACAATATCATCATTATCACCAACAATAACAGTCAACAGGACCAAGTAGTTGGTAAAGTAAGGAGAGGCTAAAGGATGATTGTTGAGCCCGGAGAGCAAATCCTTTCATCCTTTATCGTTCATCCGAAACACAGTCTTGAGGCTATAATTGAAGATGATGATTGAGTGTAATTCCTCAAGATACAGATGATGTCTTTTTCATCATCATCATCATCTTTACCTTCTCTCACGTTTTTACATCTATTGCTCATTGTGAATGGCGCATTTCACTCGTTCATCATCAAGAGACAACAAATGCACATCTTCATTTTCACCATTTTTCTTGTTCATCTTTTTTTCTCCTTCTCCATCAGGTACCAAAGATTCCAATAGCCTAATATTAACTTGATGGATGAGGCTTTACCTTTAACTATGACCTGTATCAATATTAATTAACCAAAAATGTATCCATGACCAGTCACGTGATTAATGGAAAAGGTGAACATAAATAAAGCATCACAGATGGAAACCAGTTTTATGTATATAAATATATAATATTTCCTGGTCAACATTCACTAAACATTGGTGATACATATTTTATACTCAAGTTCCTCTGGTCATTTCCTATTGCTGTTAGGTGGAAAAGGTAACATGAAAGATACAAGATTCATGGAAAATGATTAGACAGGAATGACACATCAATTAGATGTCAAGGCAATAATGTTAATGATGGCAATGGATTGTCGGGCAAAAATTGTTATTGATCGAAAAATGAATTAATGATGACCAATAATAATAGTAATGATACAATTTGAAAATTGAAACATGAAACTGAACAGTGAAGCAAAGTGATGAAAATGAGGAAAAGAGAAACCATTAACATCTATTTAGTTGAATGCTGCCGATCAACTGAAACAAGTGCTCAAAAGTATTGCTACTGTTGAACCTTCTTTTGGGGTTCATCATGACTGTCTGTAGGTTGATGGGTGATGATGACAAATGATTACAGGTCAAGGGAGGGAAGAGGAAAAGTGGTGCAAAAAAAAACAGACTGACCAATGGGAAACTCAAATGATTGTAAATGATGGAAACTTGTTATCTCTCTAAGGCCACTCAATTGATTGCGTGACTCTGAAAGTTGACCGGAACTTGGAAAATGTACAAAACGTTTATTTCCGTTCTCATCCAAAATACAATATTGTGTTAACTTTTTTCTTCTTTTCTTGCCTCTTCTTTTTTTTTCTTCATCTTCCAAGTTTTACTTTGCTCCAATGGCAAGCTTTAAATGTACATTTTTTTTTTGGTTGCCTTACGAATGAGTACGAAGGAGAAAAAAATTAATGACAATAACAGATTAATGGACTTTCAACGATTCTATAGTCAACATTAATGATGAATGAAAATAATGATGAAAAATGTATAATTTTTTCACTTTATCTTTAATGGTTTTGATAAAGTTTGATATTGCATTAGTTTATCAGAGAATAGGAATAAGAAAAAAATGAATGGAAAATAATGTTGCCAGAGAACACAAAACAAATTCATGTTAACAAATTATCATGAGTTTTCATGTGATGGAATCAAATGTCAAGGTTGATTAAGGTGAACATCAAGCAATTCAGTTTAAAAACTGTTTCCATTCATCATAATAACACAACAAATATTGCAATATTTTTGCTGGTAAAACCAAAAGCTGAAGTAAACTCAACAAATAAACTCGAAAATTGACTCGACTCAGTTCAAAGTTCATTACTTGGCTGCTTTGCATGGTTGTGACAAAAAGATGATTACAGCTGCAGCGATAACAGGAAAGTTACTTTGAAATGTGAGATTAATTTAGTTCTATTAAGTTTCCTCTGCAATTGAGCCACCGCTTGTCCTCAGGAATCAAATCAAAGGTCAATCGAGTGACTTAGTTTGTGTTTATCATTACATTATTTTGCCATGGTTGGCTTGCTTTGTAAATTAACAAACTTGGCAAAACTGAATTTGCTGTTCATTTCGACAACAAAAAGTTGATTTGATTCTAATAAAGTTCATTTTGTTGCTGTTGAGTGAAAGTTTTTTTTGTCAACTAAAAGTGAAGTTCAATTGGTTCACTTCAAATTGATCATCAGTTTATTTTGCATTATTATTGTGACAAGAAGCTTGAAAATGTTACTTTGAAAAACTAAATTTGATTTAGGAAATAAAGTTTCCTTTTTCACATCAAGAAAACTCAAAAATTGACATTTATATCAATCCAGACTAATGGTCAATGAAATGGCACAGAAACTGAAGCCTTTGACCAGCAAAGGTGGCAAGATTGATGATTGCAACTTGTCATCTTGTAAAATTGAAAGCAGATATTTAGACAACAATAATCAACTAATTTTCAAATTGACTTCAATTTCAACCAAATGTTGAACTGATATTTAACCAGAGAAAGAAATGTTCATTTCTCAGTTATCTTCACCAACCTCAAGCAATTCAAAGTTAACCAGTAAGAGTAAATCAAATGGTTAAATTGCAATTTTCATTTTCATTGCTATTAAACGTACTTTAATAAACTCTTTGAATCAATTTGCATTGTCAACAAAACATTAAAAGTGTTCATTGTTGTTGAAAGGTAATTAGCTCAATTTTCACAGTGAAAAACGACAATTAAATAACCATAACGATCAGCTCTTTGGAAAGCACAAAAATGGATGAGAACTGAGAAACTCAGATAAACCAGTTTTCCTGTAACCTCAACCAGCCAGTGAAACTGTATCAAGAGTTAATACACATAAATGGATGAACAACCGGTTACTTTGGTTACCCTTGTAACCAGCAACCAACCGACCCTCTAATTGAGTGATTCAGCTCACTGTTTTTAACCAACATTCAACCTTTATCATTATTATCATTAGTATATTATAATGTAGCAAAAATAATGATAATGATGAACCAAAGCAGCAGCAACAAAAACCGTAGAGACAGGCTTAAAGCAAGATACAAAATTAAATGGCTTGTTTCTAGTTTATATCACAGGTAAAAACCTGGTTTTTGTTAATACTTTTGACTTATCAAAATGGCGTCCATTACCTTGTTATTAACATTATTTAATTGGAAGGCAAGAAATTGCTTTTTATGCAAATGTTGGTATATTGTTGATGGTCGGCTTAATGGTGAAAAGAGTTTCAAGTGATTCAGGTTTTGTGTGTTCACAGACAATCCAATCGAGTTGATTGAAAAAATGTTGAATTTCAAGGAAAAAAGAGGTTTACACAGATAATTATGATTGAGTTTACAAATGGAAAGAATGATATTTAAAGGGAAACAGACTGATTAAGTTTAACTGAAAGGTGATGAAAAATTGATGCAAAAATGCCGTTAACCTTTCACACTAATCAAGATGATAATGATTGCTTTGTGTTGAACATGAAAATGAAGAAACAATTGCAATTTGAATAAATGTTGCATTCAATAACAACTCAATTTGCATTGAAAGAAGCTCGAGAAACAAAAAACTGGTGAAAATTGTTTTACATTGTTTTTTTTACTGAACACAGATATTGAACGATTTATGCCTTTGATTTATGTTAACTCTTTCTGGTGTTTCCTGAGAATCAACAAAAACAATGGAAAAAGCTATGATAACCAGTTTATCAGGGAAGGTAAAAGTTGAATCAATAAACATGTTGATGTACACTTGAGATTGAACAGACTCACATCAAATTGAGACTTAAAAACAATTGCTGTGAACATGATCCATTGACTATACATTGATATGCATTGATCTAAACATGATATGGATAAAGTTATGAAACAAGTTGAAATGGCAAGAAACAAAAAATGAGATTGCAAACGATGTATCCAGCAGCGACAGATCTGAGGAAATAAGGCAAGTTAACCAGTAAAAAGTATCATTGTGAATAGCTCTACAGGGTATTTCAAGATTATTGATTTAAAATGAGCAAAGAGTGAGAAGAGTGGAAACAAGGATAAAGTTGAAAAGAAATCAAAATTTCTTTTGCTTGCTCATCATATTTTTCTGATGGTTTCACCAACATATTTTGTTGCATCTTTTATCAAATTTTTACTTCTTTGACCAGAAAAAGGGCCAAAATAAACAAAATTGATCAAAGTTTTCATCAAAAGTTGAAAAAATTTGATGATAAATTGATCACTAAATGAATACACAAAATGCAATTGCAAACAGTTTTTCAGCTTTTCTCTAGAAACTAACGAAACAAATTCAGTTGAATCTCGGCAAATCTCAACCTTCGATACGTTCATTGATCATGGAATACATTTAATTTGGAGAAACTAAACTTTAAAAGTTACATTCAGTGTTGGCAAAGTTTATTGAAACATGGATAAAGTTGAGGCTTAATTGAAGTAAATTGTGACCTTTTCCAGTTTCACAGTCAAACAGTTAGTCTTGACTGAATCCATTTCCCGAAATTAGATGTAAATTGAATGTTGAGCCAAAAACACAGTTGAATCATTTAAATAGTTTTCAATTGTTCTTTTATTGAAATTCATTTTTTGATTATCTTTTTTCGCCTTTCCAACAAAAAAAACTAATGTTTGATAATGGTACAATAATGTTGGCTAAATCAGTCATCATTTTGTTAAACTTGAATCTTTTCCTTTTTCAATTTCTTCTCATCATCTTTATCATCACATTTTATTGTCTCACTCTCTTATCATTATTTTTCCCTTCAATAAATCACAACAAGCATGTTATGAAGAGAGTTAAAGATGATGCTTATGATGATAATGATGAGGCAGATGATAATGTTCAGAATATGAATGAAAAGAAGATGAAAATGAAAGTGAAAAAAAAGGGCGAAAAAATCTCTGTATAAATCAGTTGCTTATCTACTATGCAAGCTTTGTACGCGTTCAAAATTCCTTCAAATCATTTTCACCTCATTAAATGTTCCTCTTTTCATCCTTCTCACATCTTGCCTTTTCCTTCATCCACCCAAATCATCAAAACTGAAACCAGAATAAAAATGGTCTCCGAATCAATGCGATTATCGTCTTTTTCCCTGAATGTCTAAAAGCACCATTTTCATCACTTTCAACACGCTTTCATTTGTTAATCAGCAAATAAAAGGCTGAAAAATATGTTGCAAATTTTCACAGTTTAGTCAACCATCAATCTGAATAAGCTGAACATTTTTCAGGCTCATTTTTTCTCTCCACGCAAACTCGCCCTTCACAAGCTTCATCAACATTCACATCATTATCATCATATTCTTTGTGCCACAAAATTCCTAGTCACATTCAATGGCTGAAAAGTGTTACTTGACCCAACAACCTAGAGCCGGAAATAATCACATGAGTTAAACACAAGAGGACAACAGAGAGGAGAGCAAACAAAAAAAAATAACACAAGAAAAGTTTCTTTTCTCAAATTTAATCTTTCCTACTTTTACCTCCTCTTTCCCATCATCATCATCTTTCCTTACATTTTGCTCCTTTTCACATTCATTTACACAGCATCAACACCATTGATACTGAATGATGATAAACACATGATTTAGGAGACATAAAAGTCTGATATTAGTGAGTTACTAGAATGGGAATGTTGCACAAAATTGTACAATAATGTAACTTGTCAAATGTAAGATGTTGCTTCGCATTTTCAGGGAAAAGAAGAGAAAGAGCAAGAAGATGATGATGGTTGTTGGAAAAGTAAATGAAGGTGGTTAAAGATGCTGTAGCAAAGGGAATTGATGATGATTATGAAGGGAAAAGGGTGGTGATTTGATGCCATGATAACTGCGTTTATATGAAAAGAAAACAAAATCTTTGCCCATTTCAATTCATAAAAGATGATATTATAAGCAAGAAAAAGTAGAAATGAAAGAAACAGAAGACATTTTTACTTCTCTTTTTTTTTCTTCTGCTCTTCTTCTTCTTTTCTCTTCTTTGGATCAAGTTGATGATTATATTGAGGACTATCGAACATTCACTTAATAATGTCCAATAAGGTCCATTGAGTTTTTATTTTCATTCACTATCGAAAAAGAAAAGGAAGAAAAGTTTGAGAAAGAATCTCAATATGAAAGTTTTTACGCTAGATTCCTTATTCAACAACGACATCTTGCTATCTTTTTTGCTCATCATCATCTTTTCACTGCTATTCTTGGCCCTTTAAATGTGTAACCAAATCAAATTATGTTACCTTGAGATGGAAAGAAAAAGGTAGAAAATGTTTTAACCATTTAAGATGTTTAACTCAGGCTGGTGAAAAAATTCAATGTTGAAGGAGGTTTGTTTGGCTCTTTGTTTGAATGAGAAGATGAAAAGAGCATGAAAAGAGAGAGAGAAAGACTTCCAGCAGAGAGGGAATGAAGAAGATAGAAATCAGAGTGAAGAGAAAAGAGCAAGAATAACAAGTATTGTAAGATGAAATTCATGAAACCTCACGATGAACCAAGATGACCAGAGATAAATGAGAAGCCTTTTTAGTGGCTGTTAGGCTGAAGAGTAAAAAAAAAGAGTAAAAATGTAAACTTCACTTCAATCAATCTTGACTGATGCAAGGTATAAAGATGAAGAAACAAGATGAAAAGGTAAGAAGATGAGAGCAACAAAATGAGAGGTAACCATTTTTACCTTCAACTTTGGCCACCATAATCAACCAAAAAAGGAACACCAAAAAAAAGATGAAATTTTGTTGCGAAAAAAAGAGATATTCGTAAAATGTATTGTATGATGAAAAAGAAAGTATCATCATCATCTTGTGAAAAGAGCTGTTATTTCTTGTGTAAGATAATAGAAACAACGAACATCAAATAGCAATATTATTTTTGGAGCAACATCAAGGCAAGTGGTAAAGGTATGAGAAAAGCAATTGGAAGAGTAAAGATGAAAGTGAGAAACTGAATCACCATCTTGCTCATTGTTAGTGAGGAATGGATTATAGGGAGAAAAAGCAAAGTCAACTTTTATCCATTTTCATTGATTCAATATCCTGTCAGTTTTACATGGGCAAGCTTTACTATAAATAATATATTATACAGTGAAAGGTTTTTTTTTCTGCTTCTTTCCTTGTGAACACACAAAATTGAGTTTCACGTTTAAAAGGGTTTTTAGAGTTGAAGGGAGAGAAGGTTGATTAAGTTTCAGATTCAGATTAATACATGATTGATACGAATGGTGAGAATAATCGAGTTTTGCATTTTACTCTTTTCTTGTTTAACCCAAAATATTGTTTAACCTGACAATGACAAAATTATGGCAAGTTGGGTGAGAAAGGGTGAAATGTATTGTTTTGCCTTTACTGTTGATTCAACATTAAAATTGCATTTACTGTGAAGTCTTTTTTTTCCCTTTTTGCTTTCCATTTTTTTGTTGTTTCTCTCTCGTTTGTTTGTTTCTTGATTTAATGTTCATTAAGAATTGATGATTAGGTGGAAAGTTTTATATGGGAAGAGAGGATAGAAAAGAGTTTCCAGAGAGTCAAATTGATGCTATCAGAATTGAAATATCAGATTGGAAAAGTTTCTGTCATTTGATGATGGAAACTAATTAACTTTGCAAATCAAGTGGTGCAAGTGCATTCAAATGTATTCATTAACCTTTACTTTGACAAGTGGCAAGACAATAACAATCAAAATTTCTCATTGTGCTCGGAATAAATTGTTTCAAATATTGAACAGGTTGAAAAGTTGAACAGTCAAACAGTTAATGTTAATCATTAATCAGATTATTAGACTCAATCATTTAGTTATTCAAATGAGATGAAAAGGGAGACAAAAGAAGGCTTTTCATATTGAACTTTGAGGTAACAAAATTTAAACATTTTTTTCAGGTGTAAGAGTAAAAATTAAGGGGAAAAGTTATGTTAAATAAATAATGCAATTGAAAGGGCGAGATGAAGATGAGAATTGAAAGTGAAACTGTGTAATACAGAAAAGCTTTTTAAAGGTTGAACAATCTGCAGGGAATAAACATGAAGATGAAAAGGATGAAAACAGTTTGTAATCATCAGAGTGAAAGGGCTGTACAGTTGAAACACTATTTGGTAATCAGAATTGGGGAAAGAAAAAGAAACAAGAAAATGATGAACATGGAGAGAGAGAGAGGATGAAGATGAGAGAGGAATACGTTTTTTTGTTGTCTTTTCTCATTCTCTCTCAACAACAGACGCAAGTATTCACAACATAATCACTTGAGATGAACACACAAAGAGTATTCAGTGAATTGCGAATCTCACACAAATTGTGACAAAAATTTGATATTGAAACTCCTTTTTACCAATTCTCATCTTTTCTCCCACTTTTTTTTCCTCCTTCATCATCTTGTGTCTTATATCATGTACACACACACACACTGATGATGACATTTTCATCTATAATTGCACTTACTAGAGCAAATATTTAAACTACTATTTGCATCTCTTGTCAACAAGAGATTATGGGGAAAAAAAGATTCTAACGTTTGTCTGTAGAGGAAGAAGAAAAAATTATATCTCACTATGAAAAGTGTCACCTTCATTATCGGCATCATCATTATCCACATCATCCCCATCATCATCCTAAAAGTGCGCTTCAATAGACTCTACTGTTGTTAGGATAGAAGAGGAAATCCTGAGCAAGAAAACACAGAATCACTTTAACTTGAACCTCTCTGGTAATCATAGCAATGGTAATGATAACCCATGCGAGATGAGAATCATTTTGTTTGTCAACTTTCATATTGAAATCAAATAACAAAACTAACAAGCAACAAAAAAGAAAGAGCAACAATGATGAAAACTTTGAAAATGTCATGAAATGATAAAAGTAGAGTTACACTGACAACTGATTGTTAAAATGTTAAACCTTTTAAACAAAAGTCTATGACATAATATTAGATGTAAAAAAAAAATGGTTTTGTGCACGTTGCAGCTTCAAGTGTACAGTAATGATAAATGTTGATCCAAACGACTTACCTTGCAAACACGGGCAACTCGAGAGTAAATATTTTTACCACAATTGATGTACTCGACGGCGCTTTCCCGAAAAAAGAAGTACACATTATCACCAATATCAAAGGAACCAACAAAATTAGGCTCTGAAAGGGAGGAGAACAATAATAATGGAAATGGTAATAATGGTAATAGTAATAACCATGATAAGAAAATAAGTCGAGTTAATAACATTCTAACTCAATAAAAAAGGAACCAAACCCTTGCCCTTTCTTTCCTTTCTTTTTTCTTCCATTTCATTCTCACTGTTTCTCTCATCTTTTTCTTCCTTCATCTTCTTCTTCTTCCTTTACTCAATGGATCTAATTTTGTCAAGATTGCCATTAGAGTCTAACTTAACTTCTTCTCTCACTTTATCGTTATTTTATTGTTAATAAGTTTACCACTAAAATAATCGACCTGATGGTTGTATGGACTTGCGTGAGTTCATAGATGATGCTAACTGTTGAAATGATTGTTCATTGGAAGAAGATAAGGAAGGATGATGAGGATGAGTTTGGTGAAGAGGAAAAATAAAGATACAAAGGGAAACAGATAATGAGCCATTGGACAAGTTAAAAGTAGACAAAGATGCAAAAGATTTCAACTATTGATTACATCAAATATTTAGACTATTGACCAGGCGTGGACCTTTGGTCAACTCAAAGATCATCCATTTTTCGTTCACTTTTATCATCTGCAATTTAATTGCTTTCTTGCTTTTACTTATTCCATGTGAAAATGTTTCTCAATTATTGGGACGAAAATAGAAGCACAAACTCACCTAAACCAGCATTTCTCAAAGTTTTCAACATATTTTGCTTTCTCAATCAAATTTCAAGATTCTATTCAGAATATATCATTAATTATTGCATACATAATTACATGAACATTTAAAGATGAATCTCATGTGAATCATAAAAATCTTATTTCTTTCATATTTACATGTTCATAAAATGCTGCTTTTACAATGAAATTTGCTTCAGGCATTTCTTTTCAGCTACGAAACTAAGTTGTTTGAACGAATCTGCTTTTTGGTAAATCAAATAAGAATAATGTAAATCTATGATTTCATGATAAACATTGAGATTTTAAATATAAATATCAAAGTAATAATTAAGGAAAATAGAAATTTGGAAAAATTGAATCGATTCGATTGCTTTTGAGTTCGATATTTTGCTCTCCAATGAATTTCAATGGAAAAAATTTGCTCATCTTTCCTTTCAAATTTGCTAATCGTTGATTCATGAAAAATTGAATAAGGTTATAAATGGATTGAACTTTAAAAAACTATTTTCTTCTTTAAAAACCGATTCAAGTTCTGTTTAGCAACAATGTAATTGTTTGCTGTTTAATCACAATTTTATTTGAATCTCATCTTTTGCATGCAATGTTGGTTAATCCAAAATTAAATCAACTTAAGATGATAATAAGATTCAACTAATTTCCAGAATCTATTTAATCATTTTTCAATTCTAATCTGCAAGTCAAACATGAGATTTTTATTTAGATTTAATCCGATTGACGAGCTAAGCATCTAAGCGGTATCAACATGTTTAATCAAATGTCATCAAGGGTAAAATTTGATTGAGAAAAGTTAATCAACATTCACAGGAATCTTTTGTTCAATTATAAAAAGAAGCTCATTTTGATTGATTTCTTGTTATTTTGTCAGAATAAATTTGGTGAAAATACGGTAAACTGAATGTTGATACTGGTTAAGGAGTTGAGTGAAGCAATTATTGAGATGAATGTTAATAGGCTAATGGTAATAAAAACGATGAAATATTGAATACTTACTGTCAAGCCATTTAGAATCATACTTTATGGTTCGCTTAAAAGGATGAACTGACTGTCGAGTTGTTAAATTGAACAGTTCAGTGCGAAAAATGACTGAATCAGCTTTGGTAAAGTCGGCAACTGTGCCACTGTAAAGTCCAGGCAAATTACCTGGGTTACCATTTTCAACCCAAACAGCAGTAACATTATCTTCCGGATCAAAAGGACATTTAGCAATGCCACTTCCAATTCCAGGGAAAGTTTCTTGTGAATGTGAACGAGATAGATTTGAATTGATTACCCAGTCTTTGGGATAATGGGCATTGGTACCACAAACATATAAACGGTTTCCATCACCGATGGGTTGAATCACTCTGATGTGGTTTCGACAATCATAATGCTCTGATTTACCTTTTGATACACAATTGGAAACACTAGTTGGTTCTAAAGACACTGAATCAATTTCACAGTTGGTCCTGTTGACGTTGACCAAATCGAGTCGAAATATTTTATCCATTGCTCCAACATAAAGGACATCTCGACGAGGATCGAGATGAAAAGTTCTATAGTAAAGTTTACCACAGCTGAACTCACGAACGTGCTCTGAACAAGGTTAACAATTTTTGTTCACATTTATGTTGTTTGTTTTTTTGGAGGCAAAAATTGTTTTTGTTGTTGTTGATAAACATTTTTTGTTTGGTTGTGATGTTAAGGGAGGAAAAACACGGCACAAAAGATGGGAAGAGAAAAGAGAAAAAATAAATTGAATGCATTTTTCAAGATGAAGTTTAAGTTGGTTTGAAATTGAACAGAGGTTAAAAGGAAAGGCAAAAGACCAGGATAGCCATTTTGTGTTTGATAATGGATTTTCAGTGAAAAGCAACAATATTAACAAATCATCATTTGATAAAGAAAAACATTGACATTAGACAACTTTTGCTAATCATTTGACTTTTTTTTTATGTGAAAAGCTGAAAACTTGAATCAAGTGGAGAGAGGAAAAGATTATTGAAGATACTCTAAAGAGATAGAGAAAGATGAAAAGATAAAAAAGATCGATAAAGAACAGAGCAAAAAGTACAATAAAATGTTGACCATGGAACTGATAAACTGCTATAAAAGAGAGAAACCAGTGTAAAAACTGAAAAGGCTGAATTTTCAAGTGAACCTTGTGACACACTAAATTGTAACAAACCTCTATGATGACGGATCCCATGATGTTGTCTATATCCATTGGTAAAATAACAATTAATAACACATAACACTAGAAAATTAATCCACATGGTATGATAAAGATTCCTAAGATTATGGATCGGAACAAGTTGAACTTGAACATGACAAGAGATTTTGAAGGTGCACATACTTCATGTTTTCACTTGAATCATAGTTTTAAACAACAAGTTAAAGAGTGAAGATCAAGAAAAAGAGAAGAGGAAAGAATGATAATCAAATTGAAAGAAACAGTGACAATGAAGAAGATAATGAAGACAAAAGGCAAGTAAACAAGGTAAGTAAAAAGTATATAAGAAATATGTGAAAGGTAAGGTAAGGTAAGAAGGAGAATAAGTTAAAAGAAGGAAAATAATGAAACAGTGAACGCAAAGGAAAGGCAAGAGAGAAGAGAAAGGCTGAGAAAGAAGGAAAAGATGAAAAAGACTGAGAAAGTAGCATTCACAGGGCAACAACAGAGATGTGAACACAACAGAAATCAAAATGGCAACTAAAAAATTTCCTAGCGCCAAACTAAAAACAAAGGTGGCGCTAGTTTCGAAAAGAGCGCCATCTACCGAGTAAAAGAGTAAAAGAGTTTAATCAAAGGCAAAATGAAAGAGAAGACGAAATTGAAGATGATAAGGAAGATGAGGATGATGAAGGAGAGGAAAAATTTGAAGCATTATATTGGATGATGAATGCAAAAAAAAGTGAGAAAAGATGATGATGAGGATGAGGAGGATGAGGAAGATGAAGATGATTGGAGGAAAGAGGCTAAACCAGTTTTTGTGGGCTTAAGATCAAGGTAAGGGCAGTTTGAACGTTTTTGCATTAAATTGACTTTAGTTTATTTTGATCTTGTTTATCACAATTTGTTGTTAATGTTTTCAAATTATATTTGCTTTCATACGTTTTTTTTAACAACATTTTGTTTACCGTCTTTAATGTTGATTCAAGTTGACCAAAAGCATTACTAGAAACCAGATTAAATTTGTTGATTAACTGTATTAATTAATTTTATCCGACTAAACTTGTATGTTCATATTAATCAATATTAATTGATTAAACATTAATGAAATGGGTTTAATTGAATTAAAAGTTGCACTTGACTTTTGGCTAACCCAGCCTTGAATGGATGAAAAATGTTCAACTAAAAGTAAAAAGCTGTTGTAATTGTCGTATTATTATTGCTTTCATTGGATATTTTAAAATTGCAATCATAATAATGTAATAATAATTGATATAAATGATGTTTACGTTTAGCTTTTGCCATTTGATTGTTGCATTTGAAACAATAAAAAAATGTAAAGCCAATTAATTTTAATTTGCATTTAATGCTTTTGGTTGCAATGGAAAGAAATGAGAATCCATTTTTTATTCAATTACAGAAGAGATCAAAATTTGGACAAATTTAATTCATATCGATTAAGATAATTGATTAAATCGATCACTTTCCTCATGTCATCATTTCCATCAAAATTTATTAAAGTTAATGCATTCAATATTTCAGTTGAAACTCTTAATAGCTTTTACCACATCCAAGTTGCCGTGGAATCTCGAAGTACTCCGATCTGATCAACTTGTGAATCAAATCGAATGATTGTATGTTCACATTAAATGTATTCATGAATCCAGATTAATTCATCAAAACATATATGAGAATAATTTCTGTATCATATTGTGTTGAAGAAAACATTTCATGAAAAAAAGTCTAAATTATAGTCTTAGAGTAATGTTAATTATTGTCGCTTATAAAATGGAATCAATATCCACCTTTATAATTCCCTGCCTTAAAATCATTAATAACTTTCATAAAACATTAATCATTAAAAGTTGAAAAGTTGTTTTAGCTCAATCAATAAGCTAATTGACTATCAAGAAGAAAGACCGAGTTCGAATCCAGGTTGAAGCCTCTTAAACATTAAGTTTTTCAATGTTGCAGCTTGGCGTTGGATTTAGTCTTGCTCTTAAGTCTGATCAACGCCAACACTTCCATCAATGTGACAGTGTTTGCGGGAAATACTCGACTCTTGGTGTAGATTGAAGCGACTTAACTCAATCTAACCTAACCCAACCTAACCTAATGCTATTATCCATTGTCGATCAATATTCATTGTTAACCGACGAAGCTGAAGTTGCGATTTTGGTTTCACTCGATTGCACATTACCTTTGGCCGTTAATCTTGCCATGATATTAATTTCCTCTCTTCATCATCTTGTTCATCATCTTAAGGTCCAAATTAACAACCAGGGTGGCCCAGTTATCGGATGGTCTAATTGGGAAGCTGAGAGAGTGAAAAGTATGGTCTATTAGAGGCCAATCTATTGATGGTTATCCAAGCGAAATAGCAAATTATAAGATGATGATCAAAAAAGGAAGGCAAAAATTTGATCTCAAAATGAAGTTTCAAAAGAAAAGGTCAAAGCTAAAAAAAAAGATGAAACATTTTCATTCTTCATTGCTTCATCTTCAATGACCATTGACCAAATTTAATTGATGAGTTTAGGTTCATGTTTGTGTTCATTTAATGTGATAATAATTGGCTTGCTCTTTTTTAATCCAAATAATTAAATATTGATTCTAATTGCAATCAAAAAGCAAACAGTTTCACATTCATCAACATCTTGTTAATCATTTGGCAAGAAAAAGAAAAGGTAAAAAACCAATTTTCACTGAAACGCTCTTTTTTATCAACATTTAAAAGTAAAATTTTCTTAACGAAAATAAAAAATGTAATCAAATTGATCATTTTGTCCCTCAACTCACACCAATCTACAATTAAAGTTGAATTAATCAAATGATCAATTTCATAACTTTGACCACACAGAGTTAATGAAATTGATTAAAATTGAACAACAAAAGGTGAATCAAGTGAATAAATGAATGACAATCACATTGAAATGTAAATCTTTTCAGTGACAAAAGTCCAATCTTTTGAAAAGTGCAACATAAATATTTAAATTGAAAGGTAAAGGTTAAACTTGAAGGGTTAACAAAAGCAAATTGAAAAGTGGCAAAAACTTGAAAAGTTGAACGAAAAAAGTTTATCGATTAATCGCAGTTAACTAAACAATTAACAATCAACTGGATGAATGGGTGAAAAAGGAGGAAAAAATCAATAATAAAAGTTGATCAACTTTTTATTAATAATTGAATGGAAAAACCATTTTCTCTGGAAAATGAAGCGAATTAGCGAGTCGAGTTAAAGTCAATTTGCTTTGCCTGAAAATGATTAGTTTAATTTACATTCAATCAACATTTACCAATAATGAGTTGCAGATGAACAGTGAAACAGGGAAACTGAGATGAAGAAGCAAATCGGATTATCTTGAAACTTTTACCTTCTCAATTCAATTGTTTTTACCTTTTTTTCCCTGTCAATTGATTTGTCTCAATGGTAACCAATGAAACCCAATAAGACAGTTGAACCAATTTACTTTGTTTATCGAAGAAGGAACAAGAATAAAGAACTTTTTCTTCCTCTCAACTTTTCTCCAGCATCTGTAACCATCTTCCTGATCAATATCATTTCAGGTTCATTGATTGTAACCATCATCAACCGTTAATTCAGTGAAGCTCAAAAACGGTCAACCAAGTCGAATTAAAATGCAACGAAAGAAAAAAATTGATTTTCCCTGTAAATCGATAATGAATTTTGAGCAACAGAAACAAAAAGATTGATTCAAATGTAAACTGAAAAAATGTATTCATCAAAATGTGTGAAAATCGAAAGGAAATGAACTTTTCTTCTGATTGGACTCATCAAGTGATGTTGCCATTGTTGTTCATCATTCATTGTTTATTTGTATTATTATTAGCATTGTTATAGTTTCTCAACATTAATATTGCAATTGATGTGATTAACCTTTATTATTGCTTTTCAAGTAAATTTTGGTTCCATATTTTTTCATATTACAGTCAAAGCCAATTGCAAAGTTGAAAGGCATATAAATGACTCTCAATGTTGACTTATTGTTACAACAAACAAGTTGAAATAATAATGTTGTTTGATTTATGATTTGCCGTTGAATAAAAGTCCAACTTTTTATCTTCATCTTGATCAACATTTTCATTTCGTTTTATTGCTTCTCCATTGTCAAACAACATTGATTAACTTTGATTGTTAATCTGTTTCTTCTTCTGCTTCTTTCAGATTCTCTCTGTCAGATTGGGTTCAGTAGATTAAAGATTAATAATCTCTTGAGAAGGATAAATAGATGAGAATGAAAATAATGATCAACATGAAGAAGAGAGTCAAGTCGCCCTTTCAAGCAAATTGAAAATTTGTTAATATAATGCAATATCATTATCAATGTTGAGGGTAAAGTTGAGGATGAATAAGATTAAGGATGCTGCACAAATTGCGTGTTTTATTGTTACACAAATTATATCAATTTTTTTTCTTCTTCTACTCCCAAGATCGCTATGCGATCCTTTCCAATGTTTATCAGTTTCTTTTTTTTTCATTCTAAAGTAAAGCTCAAGATTATTCATTATCTCGTGAGATTTCATTCAACTTGTATCAACTTGTCAATTAATCATACAATGTGTGTTGCCGGTCTGTTGTGTTCAATGTTAAGCTCAAATGTTAACAGTTTGTTGGCTAAAAATACAACAAAAAGATCGAAAAAAGGTGATATTGAAATTTCGATAAAAAAAATATTCCAATAATTTTATTCCATTTTGTGTAGAAAAGACAATTTATCCAAATAATTGTGCTGTCAAAGTCAAAAATACTTGATAGAAAACGATGAAAAGTCGAAAATTTTGATGCCTTTTTGAGAAAATCTCGTTCGAAATTCAAAAGATTATTCGATCAATTTTTTAAACATATTTTGCAAAGAAAAAGTTTTTTCAAAGATTGAGAAACTTGGAAAACTTCGAAAATGAAGAATTTTTTCTTCGAAAAAATAGAAATCTGAATTTCGCAAGAAAAGCATTCAGATTTTTCCATGAACTGAAGATTGAATTTCTTCGAAGAAAGTTTTAAGAAAACTTTTACCAACGAAAAATCATAAAATTTTGTCCAATTTTTTATGCAGAAAATGATAATAAATTGAGAAAAATCTTTTCTAATGATAATGTTGAAACGATAACGTGAGTTGTATAAAAGTATAAAAATATTTATATTTTCTTATCAGAATATCATGAAAAGTGAAATTGCAATTTCTTAAGTGATAATGATAATAAGAAAGTGTTTCAATCGATTTTGAAGCTTTATTTTTGATGAATTTTCATTTACTCTGTTGGCAGAAGAAACTTTACTTTTATTGATACTAAATTTTGTGAAACAAAAAGAAGATAAAAGATGATGGAAAAAAAAGGAGAGCGAACTGTATAAAGAAATGTAAAGTTTCCATGGTTTTTATTATTGCCTCGTTTTCTCAGTCGGAATTATTCACAACATTTTGCTTCACTCTTTTCCTTCAATTGAGAATAAATAGTTTGAGAAGAAAAAGTTTCACTGCTTTTTTGCCTCTTCTCGTAGTTCATCTTTTCCCGTTGCTCCTCACCCATTGGGACTCATTGTGATTCAACTGATGGGTTAATATGAAGGAGGAACGATGGTGATGACAAAAGATGCAAAAATAATGCAAGAGTTAAAGAGTTGAAGTTCAATTGAAAAACACTATTTTACTTCATGGAACATCTCATCATTACTCGACTTCAATCCCAGTTTCACTCCCAGTTGGCTCATTTTTATGTATCCATTACGGTTATAAGAGTCTTCAATCGAAATCAGAAAATAGTTGAAATGGCAATTTAGTTTGGAATCAATTTTAAGGAAAAAAAAATGTAAGAACGAGAAAAGGCTGAAATCATTTTATCTCCATCTCAACCCGTAAAGCTAATTGATCTTGTTCACTTTTCCGTGCGTTTCCTGCGAGTAAACATGATCAACTTGAACATGATTCAGAATTTGTTGAAAGAGGAAAAATTGCAAGACAATTAGTTGGAAAACAAAAGTTTGACAAAAAAAAGGAAAAGTTGAAAACAAAAGATGAAAAGAAAGTGTAAATTAATGGTAAAAGCAAATTTGATGAAACCTGAATACATCATGAATTAACATGGAAAAAAAGCAAAGAATAGCTTCTTCTTTTTTTCCCCTTTCCTTTGCCTTCCTTTTCCTTTGAAGTCGAGTTACTTTCATTAGTAAAAGAATCCTTTGAGAGTGAAAAAAGCAAAGAAGAAAATTGTTGTGTAAATTTGTTTCTATTTAGTTTGATAATGAAACTCTATTAATGTTGAATAATACTGATTAGTGGAAAGAAACAAGGAAAATGATAACTTTACAAAACTCAATTCCACTGTAATTATCTTCATTTGTTTCATTCAGGTGAAAGTGTGAATAGAGAGGAAATTTGAATGAGAAAAGAAAACTTTTCTTCGTCAACTTTTCCCGTCAATCGATCATCAACAATTGGTTCAATTAAAGTCCATGAATCGATGAATATAAATGTAAATGAAAATTATGATGTTGATGCAAATTGGCCGCTTTTTGTCATCTTTTCACTGTCAACCATTTTTACATCATTTTCATTCACATTTTGCTTCATGTTGTTACAGTGATTGTGATAAATCATGACAATGATTGCATCTTGTTTTTATTGTTGCTCCAGTTGTGACAAGAGTAAACAGTTGCAATAATAAACATTAAACAATAATGAACACAAAAAAAGTAACTAAACAATTATGTTAACCATGAAAATCGCTGTTGGAAGTTTGATTGTCACCCAAACGGTTCACATTAGTCCAACTCTCTTCTCCCCATCACAATCAATGTCAATTTATTTTCATCTTTTCAACTTCTTCTTCTTCTCACTTTACAATGAGAAAACATTTTTACCTTCAAGTTCATGTTGACCCTTAAAAAGTGATACAAAATAATCATTTAATGTTTCAAGTTTCATTATTAGCTTGAAATGAGTGCAAAGTTACCTTAAACTGTCAAGATAAAGTTACAGTTAAAGTTTAGTTAAAATGAAGAAGATGATGGAGAAAAAAGAGAAAAGATGAAAATGGAAAAGATGAACACTTTTCCATGTTCACTTGTCAAGTTGAAAGTTGAACTTATGCACAGGCAAAATTGAATTTTGTCACAACTTTTACATTTTGAAATTTGATTTCGAATTTTAAAACTTGAGAATTTCAAGATTTACAAAATCTGATGCAATTTTCATTTAATTATCTTTGGGCGGTTAAAATTTAATCAACTTTTAAACCTAATCCAGGAACTCTGAGCCTTGGATATTGAAATGCACGCCTTGGCCAGGGTTTCATGACCTTCATCATTTCTAGTGAAACTTTCTTCTCCTTTTTTTTGTTCTTGCCTCACAGATTTAGAAAATCGAATTTCGAAAATCTCAAATTCTTCAGGTAACTTGTCTGATAAATCACCAAATTCTGAAACAGTTTCTTCCAACACCAAGACTTTTCAAGGCTTCCAGTTATCAACTTGTCAAGAACAAGCTTGAAACATCATTTCTCAATAACTTCATGGAAAAGTTCGAATTTTCCAAAGAATTAAAACTTTCTTCATTTTTTCGAGCAAAATTTAGATTCTGACGCCATTCTCTAGAATCTAAAGGTTATATTGCAGTTTAATCAAATGCAAAAGTAGCGAATTCAGTTTTTGCTCAGAATTTTTCGAAAACTTTAATTTCGTTTCAACTTTTCAGTGAAAGGATTAGGCGAACTCTATTCCGAGATGTTTCTTATTGAAATTGAATCTTTTCCTTTTGACTTAATCGTTGGAATAAATCACTTTCTATTTCGTTCCATAATTTTTGTCACTTTATCATCTTTTCTCATCAAAATGTTCCTCTTTTCTTTTCATCTTTTCTCATCTATTCATTATCTTGAACCATGAAAAGGAAGTGTTGATTTGCTGGAATTCAATTTGAATGGGAAAAGGAAGCTTGGAATGTTTAAATTTTTCCCTCAAATTAGCGCAAATTACTCGAAATTATTTCACATGAAAGTGTTTAAAATGAAAAAGTAAAAGTTGAACTTTTCGTTAAAAAAAAAGTTATCATTACATTTACTAGCTTTAAGGCTCAAGGCAAAAGGTAAATCTTGTTTACTTTTATTCACTTTCATCATTTGTCTTTTCATTCAATACCTTTTACCTTTTCCTCTCTTCTTTCTGTTCCTGTGTTTACTTGTTCAATGAAACTGAATTTACATTGAATCATCATCGTGCTCATCATGAATAGTTTTATTTTCATTTTCTCTTTGTAACAACATCAAGAGAAGAAGAGGAAACATGTAAATCGAAGGGAAAAGAAAGAAAGAAGGAGAAGAAGAAGATGATAAATGAATTGACAAGAAGAGGAAACAAAACATACAAAAGTTAAAATATCTTTTCAATTGAAACATTGAATTGAATTAAATTGAATTTTTTCATTTCAACCTTTCTCTCCCTTCTTTAACCTCATCAGATTCAATTTTAACTGTTGATGAAATTTACACAAATTACACAAATTGCAATTGAAATTTAGTCAAGTGAGTAAATCAATTTGAAGATGATTAACAAGAAAAGGAAGAAAATGAGTCAACAGAATTGATTGAAATCAGAAGAAGAGAGAATGAAGACGAAGAAAATGCAGAACATTGGACACTTGGATCCTTCGGTTTAACCGATTAAATACACGAATTGAAATAATCTCAAGTATTTAATGTAACAGTTATGGTTATCTGAGTAAAGTGAAAAAAAGCGAGTAAATATCTTGTTAATATCCGTAAATGGTAGAAAGCAATTTCGTCTGGATTTATTCTGAGGATTAAAGAGGCAATGAAATGGCGAAGAAGAAGGTGAAGAGGGAAAAGATGATGAACAATAATGATTAAGGCTCTCATCTTTGTTTGCCACTTCTAAAGATTGATTGCAGTTGATTAGAGTTGAAACTTTATTTCCTTCAACATGCAACAGAACGGGTAAATGATAGTCTTTACAGGCAACAGGAAAATTCACTTTGCCAACAAACTTCACAGCTTCCATCTTCACCTTCATCTTTCTCCTCCTTCTTCTTGTCCTTTCTCATTTTTTCCATCTTCTTCTTCATCATCCATTCCATCATTACAGTCATTCTGTAAACGAGTGTGAATCCGTCTGAATAGGCGTTTAGATTGACTTGTTCAGGCTGAGAATGTGTTTAAATGAAATCCTCTTAAAACAAACCTTCTTAACAGTTTCAATGTTGATGGTTAATTACTAAATCTCAATCAAAATATATTTTCACAGAACATTTTTCTCTCTCTCTCTCTCTCTTCATTTAAAAATCCAATTAAGTTGTTGAAATTGAAATTGATGAAGATTTGGCCAAGAATTTGCAAAACAAGAAAAAATGAGATTAATTTTTGTCTTTTACAAGAAATGAAATGGTTTCTGCTTTAATGAACAATCAATTGCAAATGATCAATCAAGATGAACTTACAGAGCAAATGAAAGGGTTTACCATTTGATTAATTGGTTTGCCCAATAATAGACTTTGATAAAGAAAAAGGAAAGAAAACAAATGATCAACATTTAGGATTATCATGAGTTTCATAGTTTCAGAATATCAATGATGATGAAAATGAGAAATCGATTTTCAAGTTTTGTCTTAAGTCAAAATTGTTTTTCCAAAATTCTCAACTTCTTCTTCCTGAACAGTTGTAGTTACTCAACATATTTCATATTTGATATACATGGAATAACCTAAATAATATTTTTAAAACTAAGATGATGAAGGAGTAATATTAATGCCTTTATACCTGAATGGATAACAACTTTTTTTTTCAAACTCATTTTTTCTCTTTCTTCATCGTTCCATTGGAAGAAAGCATGGAAAAGAAAAGTTGAACATGATTCTTTTAATACATTAGGAGAAGAAAATATTATCTGAAATAAATTTAATATACACGATAATACGATCAATATTGAACCATTTCATATTTATTTGTACAGTTTGGGTTCTCAATCTGAATAGCAAATTGTTAACATGAATAAAAACAGAGGACAAACAAATAATATATCTAATATAATAAAAGATGATAACATTTTCTTTTTGTTATCTTTATTTTTTCTTCCTCTCAATCTCTTCTTTCGTTGAGCAATTTGGATAAAAAAAGCTATATTCAGCTCATGAATTGGTTTTCAATCAATTTTCATGTTCAATAATTTCATCTGCTTTTCGTTGAAACATTGACCTGTAACTTATCAAATGTGAAAACATGGAAAACCTATTTTTCATTTTTTTTTGTCTGAATTTCCATTTTTTCAAATTTATCATTTGCTTTGTAATTTGATAATGTTCACATGAAACAGGCAGAATATGCAATTAGTTGGATTTTTGAAAAATTAGTCAAACTGTGCAATTTGTTGATTTAGAGTTTTTTTACTTCGTTCATGGTTAGATTGTAGATTTGATAAAAGGTTAGCTTTTTTCAATGTATTTTTTGGGTAAAAGTGTTTTATGAAATTGGTTCAATATAAGTTAGATTAGGTTAGATTAGATTAGATTAGGTTTGGGTAATATTTGGTCAAGTAAAGTGACAGTTTTATTTAAAATTACTTGTTACTTGACTAACCATGGATTGAATCACTTAGATCTTCTAACATTTAAAGTGATTCTTAGTTGGAAGATGATTTTATGATCAAACACTCATAGATAAAAGTTTAAACTTCGTTGCTCAATCAAGTTAGCAAAGATAAAAAATGAAAGGGCAACTTTTCATCGGGTTATTCTGCATTACTATTGTGACCAAATAATTTATTGTCAAGACAAATCAAAAATCATGACTAATTAAGACTAAACTTGATAGCTAAAGATATCTTTCGATCTTCCAAGACGCTTTCTTAGGTCAAAAGAAAAGAGCCGGTTAGGTTAGGTCGGGTTAGATTAGATTAAATTAATGTTCAACTCTTTTTTTAACACCAAACATTAGCAGTAAAAAAACCAAATGATGCTTCTTACCCGAAATAAAAAACTACAGATCCCTTGGCATTCAAGCACTATTATTTGAAAATATTTTTCAAGTTTGAAGATTTGAGTTGACCCTTTCAAGCCGATTTATCATCAGGTTATTTTGCATTATTATAGTGACAACTTGTTATAATCAGTTATCTGTATGACTAAAGTTGACTTGATGAAATGGTGATTGTTTTTGCTGCAGCGATGAATCTTTAATGAATCAAGGTTCATTGACTAACTTCAAACTCATCATAAGGTTATTTTGCAATAAAATTGAAGAAACAAAAAAAATATTAAGTTATTTTGATGATTGAAGGCGATTCAATCCTAATTTAGTTTTACCACAAGGAGTCCAAACCAAATCTAACCTAACCTAACCTAACCTAACCAATTTGGAAAATTGTCACGAAAAAATCAAACATTGACTGATCGGTTTAAACTAGCAACTTTGTGAATCTATTTTTTGGATAACCGTATTAAGTGAATGAGAACGCCAATTAACTTGTGCAAATTTGTATGTGAACGTGAAATTTGAAATTGCATTTTCTCGCAGCTTGCAAAGCAAATCGTGAACAGTAAAGTTTACGCTAAAAATAATGTTGATTGTTAATGTGTTAAAATGTTTAGTCAAAAATGGCTTTGAATTGTTGAAATGCACCTTCAACAGTATAAAGGTAATGAGATAAAAAGAAGTGGAAAAAAAGGTCCAAATTAGATTTAGCAATAGTGTTGATTGTAATGGTTTTAATTACAAAATTTTAACTTGTAAATTAGGTGTAACAACATGTTTCACTTTACATGTAAACGTTTTCCCTCGTAGCGGATAAAATTAATTTTGTTCCAACTCAAGGTGAAGATGGTGAAAAGGGATGCAGAAAGAAAGGCATGTTGAACAGGAAAAAGAAGAAGAAACATGAAAATGATTTTGCGTGAACTTGCACCGAAATATGATATACACAATACAAAGTATTATAATATTTGGTTTTCATTTGAAAACATTTTACATCTCAAGATGTTCACAGAGCTTTACATCATGAGCATCCTCAATTACCGTGATTACAGATCAAAATTTGAGTCTTTCTTCTTATTCCTGGATTTTGATACAATTTAAAGATAAGTTGGACAATAATTTTTACCCAAATTTGTTCAAGGTCCACATGTTGTTACATAAAGATGATGTTGCCATTTAATATCAAATGGAAAGCTCACAGTAATCGGATCTGAATGCTGAAAGGCAGAGTTAATCTGATAACTTGTTGATATCATTAAACTTTTAACTTTACTCTTCTTCTTACCGATTGTCTCATTATCTTATCAAAACTTTTATTGTAAATTCAATTGGAACCTTTGAAATGAGAAACAGTAATGAAACTCAATTTGTAATACAAATTGATTCCAGTTATTTATCAAAGTGAGGTTTGGTGATGAAGATAATCATCATGAAGTGCCTTACCTAGTTGATGCGGCAAAACGGTTGAAAAGAGATTTTCCATTTTTCTATTCTCTGATCAATTCTCAATTGTAATAATATCATCACAGAAAAGATATTCACTCAACAACATTCGGGCTCGGTTAGCGTTTGGCCGCAGGTAAACTCGGTTAAAAGATAATGCAATCAAGTGAAACAATATAATAAATTAAAGAATCAAAAGGTTCAGAGGAATGAGCGAAAATGCAAGAAATGAAGTTTTCTTGTTGATAATTCAAAAGGAAATCAGGCTTTCCATTATCTTACCTCTTAAGGTGTGTTATCATTAAAATTGTTATTATTATCATTATGATTCTCAATAAATGTCACATTATTCAGAATTGAACGTTGAAAGAGAAGAAGAGAAAAGTTGAAACTTCC
This sequence comes from Tetranychus truncatus, assembly GCA_028476895.1. Taxonomy (NCBI): domain Eukaryota; kingdom Metazoa; phylum Arthropoda; class Arachnida; order Trombidiformes; family Tetranychidae; genus Tetranychus; species Tetranychus truncatus. The sequence continues at coordinate 11,552,913 of CM052062.1, forward strand.
TTTTCAAGTTAAGAAGCCAAAACAGGTTACAAGATTATCTTCTCATCATCATCATTTAAGGAGCTTCTTCATCTTTATCTGTTCATCTGCACCATAAAGATGATGAAGAAGAAGAAGAAGAAAAAATGAGAGAAAAAATAAGTTTTTAGATTAACAAGGTAACAAGAATGCTGAGAAATCGTCTAATAACTTTCAGAGTTTTAAAATTCTGTTTCCCTCATTATCATCTTCTTACAGATTCTCATATCGTTTCTCCCACTTGTGATGTTAATGAGCTAAAAATGTTTCTTCATCAATTCAACTTTTTCGTCCTTTTCTTTTCCATATCAAAAAATGAAAATTTGTAGAACCTTTTTGGAGAGGAAAAAAAACAGTTTAAAGTTTACACTTGAATTGATCGGAATGTGAACATTGAAGCTACCCAAAGGTGGAAAGGTTTAAGGTCTATCAGTAAGTTAAGAGTATTAGTTGTCCTTTTAAGACGATTTACTTTATCATCATCAGAGTCTTCATCAAGAACATCATAAGCATCAAGAAGTCATCATTTTCCTCTTTCCTGAGCAACTATTAATTCTGAAAATGATGAAGATAAGCGTGAGAAGCTGAACCATTCAACTAACCAATCTGATTATTAACGACATTAGCGATTCGCTCAACGCGATTAACTATTAATCCATCGTAATCAATTAAATTTAATCAGCAACTTCAACTCATGAAAACATTCAATAGTCTCTTTGCATCTATATAAGTGAATGAAAAGTTTTAGTCAAAAATTTCGATTCTTTTTTTTGGACAGAAAGTTTGAAATGATAAAGAGTTTTGAATTGCTAAGAACCCTGATTTTGTAACTAATCAATCCAATGAATCTTTTCATGGAAACATTAGTGAAGAAACACATCAAATTGAGACATGATTAAAGCATCGAAAGCATTTAGTTAGGAAATCGTTGAAACGTGTTTTCATATTCCCAATGAAATCGATCAAAATCATGGAAAAGAATAACTTTACATTCAAATAACAGTTTTAGAAGATTTTACATTTTCCATGAAATTCTCATTGGAAGGGAAAGAATCGTGAACTTTTTTCAGCTCAATTTTCAAATCAATTTCAGTGTTTCAACTTTTCTTTCACTTTTCCCACTTCAAGCGAACGATTGAAGCATCTCAAGATGAGATTCAAAGAGTTTGCAGTTTCACATTTTCCATGCAAAAGTGAATTTAATTGTTTTTTTTTCTGTTGAAAACAAAATGTTGGTTTGCCTTCGTTTGTTTCATTTATGGGAATATTTTGCCGGATATTGTTATTGTTATTATCACAGGAAAGGAAGTTGATAAACTTGAAATTAAGAAATTAAAATTTTGCTTCAATTCGCTAAGAAAATGTGTAAAAACAAAAACTCGGAATGAAACAAAATAAGGAAAACTCGTGCTGATAATAAAGTGAAGTTGAAAGTAAAACTCATTTGTAAGATTCGCATGACTAGGGATAGATTGTGATGAGTTATGTGATGATTAAGATGATGATGATGATGAAGATAACTATCATAATAACAAGGGACAAAATGCTGTATTAACATCCGGACGTTGGTAAATGACTTAATCGTCAAGTCAGTAAAGCGTAAACAGAAATTATTCATAAATTAGAAGTGAAAGAAAAACTTTGCCAATTTTTCTTTTTCTTTTTTTCCTTTTCTTCTTTTTTCTTCGCAAGCCTCACAGAAGGAGGTAACTTTTACCTCCTCTTCATCCTCCTCCTCATTTCCAATCAACCTCCTTCTTCCTATGCTGTCCCATGACAGGTGATAGAATTGTGGTGAAAAAAAAGAGCAGAAAAAAAGTAACAAACTTGGCAAACAGAATGCAGAAAAAAAGGTAAAGAAAATGAAAGAAACTTTTATTGAGTTGAGTAAAATTAATGTCCGTTTCTTGCTAAAGATTTGTATCTTGAAAGTCAAATAGACTTGGTTGATGTAAAGTTCAAAGGACATCATCGGGTTATTTTGCATTATTGATATCAAGAAGCTGATTGGAAGCAGAGTAAATAAATATAAAGATGGCCTGTGAGGAGGTCGATAAGATCATGAGATAAAGTTTCAATTTTAAATCATAGATCAGCTTCAACAGTGAAAGTACGAGCATCAATTTTGATTATCAAAGGTTGAATCTAGATGTCGACTTTTTCAGGCAACAACTGGTTTAAAGTGGATCGAGAAAAAACTAAAGCAAAGTCATCGGGATACTTTGCATTATTACTGCAACAAATTGACTAAACTTGTGGCCAGTCTGCTCTCAGTAGCAGTCGAATGTGAGTTTTGGGACAGACGTAATTTCCAGGCCTAAGAATATGCTCGACTCCAAAAACTAGGAAATAGGAAGTGGGCGACTTTGAGACGATAAGCCTTCTAAGACAGCGTAATTTCTGAAACGAAAATAGCTGAGAACTCAGAGAAATAAAACTCTCAATGTTAAGTTTCAGAAGAGTTGACATTTCCATGATGTAAACTGAACTAATCCTAACTTGCATTTTTCTCTCCAATCTCCAAGTTCTTGAAAGAAACGAATACAAGCTTACTTTACCAGGGATCGAGATTCCTCATTAGTTTATTTAGCCTCTTGAGGTACAAAAGTTTTTTTCCAGTTTGACCTTAAAGGATTTGTATCAACTTCATTGATCAAAATTGATTAAAAATGAAACCAAAATGTATCCACATCGAATCATCGACACTTTAACTCGACTAACAATGTCGACTGGTTTAGTCTTTGATTGCAAAGATAATCATTGAGTGAAACTTGCCAATTGGTTATTAATCTTGCATCGGATGACGAAAAGCATTAAACAGCTGAATTGTTTTGCCGCTAATCGTTGATCAATTATTTATTAACATTATTCAAACGGTTTTCAACTTTACCCACTCTCCATGGTTCTCAAGGTAATAAAATTTTGAATGAGCTTTTTTTGTTTCTCCACTTTCTTTTCCTCCATAACTCTTGGTCTTAATATGATTATTAATCTAGATCCGTGTTTGTGTGTTGATAATAATAAGGTTTAGACTCACGTTTGTTTGAACATTAAATTATACCATTAAAGCATCAAAAAAGGTTGATCATGTTAATCAAGGTAAATATTATAAGAAGCAAATTTTCATGATAATATTATTGACAGTTTAACGCTTACTCAAAGCCTGTTCATGGAGGGAAAAATGGAAACATTTAAAATGCACTTTTCCATCTTCTTTTTCAATCATAATTACAATCTTGTATCAAAGGTTGATTGTTGAACAGGTTAATATTGGTTAACAGTTAATTCGACCTCCCAGTTCAGAGTAAATTTCAATGAAAAGTTGAGAAAAAAAAAACTTCTCTTCTTACTTATCTTTCTTTTTTCATTCATTTAAAATGAACAAATTTATAAATTCATTGAAAGAATTGAAGGTTTCAAGGAAAAGGAGAGAAAAAAATTTCAACTGAATAATTGAGGTTACATTCATAGATGAACATGTATATTATCGTCAATTGTTATCCCCTGGTTATCATCAGAATTGGTTCATTCAGGTTAATTATATTTTCAGGTCAGTTGATGCCTTTCAAGTGGCTCATGGTGAGAAGGTTAAAAAGATGAATAAAATAGCAAACTAGACTTGGACTGTTATTAAATCAATGTTATCATTATGTGTGTCTTGGTTAATAACAAGATGATAATAATAGTGATAATAAAAAAAAAACAGAAGAGAAAAAAATTCTATTTTCTTCCGGTTTGAACAGATTTCTTCTCGTTTCTTGATCATCCTTTTGTGCTTGTATTTGTGTTGCCAGTGTTAAGGTGCCAATCACAATTTAATCATTGTTATTACTATCATTATGGTTGTAATGAACCGCAACAAATGTATAACTATCCATGAAGCAAAGGGAATGAAAGAAAGGAAGAACAAAAAAAGTTTCTCTTTTTTATTGAAATCTAAATGATTCCTTCATTCAGTAACTTTTTTTCAAAACTTGAAGTTGATTACAGTTGAAACATTCAATGATTAAACTAATCTCAATTCGCATTTCATCAGTCACATTAGGTTGGCAAAGTTGAACCATAAGCGGGCCTTGTTTGACCCATCAACTCAAGATCCTTTTTTTGCCTTCAAGTAGGGTTATACTTAAGGATTATGATAACATTGATTTACAGCTGGAAAAGATGAGTTTAAAGGTGTTTCAAGAAACGATTGTTGACTCGTTTGGATGAAACGTTTGCTCTTTTTGGCCTCTTTACTCGTAACTTTTAGTCGTAAAAGTAACATCACTTGTCAAAGTTATTGTTTTAGTTGAGATTAATTTTGCTCTTCAATAATGCAAAAGCACCAATGTCTTTGAGTCAATGTTGAGTTACTGTGAACTTGGGATAAACTTACAACTGCTTTTTAAAGTTGCTATGAGTTTCCTATGTTTTCCAGAGCAATAACCATTCCTATTTCAAAATGCAATTCAATGAGTTCAGTCCATTGCGCACTGATATCTATGAATTTGTACTCTTTAAAAATGCATAAACAGAATGGTCCAAAGTATGCAAAACTTATTCTCAATGATATTCCAAAGTATATCTCTTGGATTCATGCATAATTTATTAAATGAATATTCGAATGCAAATTTTTTTCTGCTGGTTGTACACTGCAACTTTCTTGATTAAATCTTATACAAATCTATTTTGAAAAGTAAAATTAATCTTTAATGCTTGCATTCCACTCTAATATTAATCATTGCAGATTGAAAAGTTATTCAATCAAAGATATTGCAGCCAGCCAAAATGGTCAGTTTTGAGGATATCTTTCCCAATAAATGACTCATTTTGCAAGTTTATATTTTGAAATTATCCAGAAGAGGATCAACTTGAAAATAATTCAAATTTCCAACCAATTATAACCTAAATGAAATAAGGCCAATGATGAACCTTTTGTCATAACTTGTAATCTCTGGTAGTCTAATGGTTAGTAATCTGTCAAATGATGAAGGGTTCAGCTTGTTGTAGCTATGGTTATGTGTGTGAAGGAAAAAAAAAGTTGACTCACAGTTGCAACTAATCTTAAACTATTGCTTGTAAAATCGTGAAGAAACAAGGCATGAATTTGAGATTTATTTGACTGCGTCTTGTGGACTAATATAATAATTTGCAGACATGAAATGAACGTCAAGATTTACACGAAAAAAGGCAAACTTTTAACCCACGTAAACTACCCCTGAATAGGTTTAACCCAACTTGAACATATTCTCGGTGACAGAAATGACCTTTCAAGTTGACCCTGAAACATGAACACAAACACAATCTTTAGCACTACTGTATTACCCAGTCTACTGTGTAAAAAGAGTCTAAAAATTTTTAATCAAAACTAAAGTGGCCAATTATTTGTCACGATTTATGCAATTCAAGAGCCAATTATCAAGAAAACAAGACAATGAAGCAAGTGATTCAACCTAGAGTTTGATTGATTCAAGGCACAATAGAGTCTGTAGCAGAGTCAAAATTTTTGCAAAATGCAAAACAAATGCAATCTATTTACAAAAATTCAAGGCTGAAAACTTGGTTACAAGCTTGAAGAGTGAAAATTTAGAGCCAAAACTGTTGAGAAAAAAAAAACTTTTGCCTGTTTCACTTCATTTACCCATTTATGCAAAATAATTATCATTAGTAAACAATTAACTTAAGCTGGAAGCGCAAGTTTCAGAGCCAACAAGCTGCAAGAATTAAATCAGTTGGTTAATTATGTTAATATTGATATTGATTAACTGTTCTTCTTGCAACTTTACTATTCATATTGGCATAAATTTGATATTAAAATAATTAACCAAGTTTAATATTGAAAAGGCAAACCTTTTTTGTAACCATTAAAAAGGCCAGAAAAAAAAAGAGAGAGAAGAGGAACAAGAAACAAAAAAGTTAAAGTGATTTAAGGGATGATGAACTTTATAGCATTTTGCTGTTTTTGCTGCCAAAAAGACTGTAAAAATACAAATTGTACCAACAATAATAGTAATTATTATTATTTTAATAATAAGTGATAAGCATAATTTTGCCTTTCAAATGAAAATTACATATTTTGTTGTTTGCCTGATTATTCAAAGATGCTGAAGAAGAAGCAAAAAGATGATTTTCAAATGAAGAAAAGGAAAGTTTTATTCATAATATTAACAAAGAACAAATTTTTGCTTTCCTTTTGTTTCCATTCATCTTCCTCCTTCTCATCCCTTCTCTTCATCCTTCAATACTGAACATTTTTCTCATCCTTTTATATTCATCAACATACTTTCCATAATAATGATCACGCTGAATTAAACTACCAACATTAGTTTAAATCGCAACTCCATTGTTTCCTTTTTTGTGTATTTTGAGCCATTTTTTGTCTTCAACCTCATTTGTCAGCTTTTCTTGATTGTAATCATGAAAAGGATTGGAATTTTTGATTTTTTTTTTGCTCCTTCTTTTTCTTCTTCTGCTTCCATTCCTTCACCTGATCGGACAATTGATGAATTATAATCAATAACTAAATTTGCCTATTTTACTATTCAAAGTGAAAAATGTTACTCAACAAATATTGACAATTGCAATGTTGGCAACAATTGTAATTCAGTTTCCTCTTCTTCAACATGGAAATGTATTATTAGTATTGAGATAAACATTATTATAATAGTTGTCAAACACAGAATTTTAAAATGTTTTCACTTTCTTTTTGCTTTTTTTGTTGTTGTTGTTGCACAGAGAAGACAAACAATGTAAAGATGAGGATAAAGGCGAAGAGCGAAGCCAAATAATGAGCTTTGATTGTTCAAAATGGTGTAACACTTCATGTTGACAATGTCAATCAAAATGGATTCAGTTATTATCGAAACATCTCATTGCAAATAAGTTATTTTTGTCTTCTAAAACTTTAGACTAAAGGCAAGAGAAGGTAAAAAAACAACAACAAAAGCAACAACTTAATCTGTGCATGTGTGTGGCACAATTTGGTGATAATTGGTGAAGACCAAGAGGAATACAAAAATGATGAAGATGGAAGAAGAAGGAAAAGAAGAAGAAGAAAAAAAGTTAAATTTTAATGATCAGCTTTTTTTTCTCTTCATTGCATTTAATCAACAGAGGAGAAAATATTTTGACACTTTGAAATATTCTTGAGCAAACGGTCAGCAATTACAATTGTTTAAGTCAACACACGACGATAATGATGATAATAGTGATGCAAACAAAGGCAAGACTGACCATCAACCTTCATCTTTATCTTGATATTGGTTGGACTTGGAGACACACACAGAGTCACAATTAGCCAGGCTCACATCTTATTTATAACCTGATCAGTGAACCATCCAAGTGACGATTGTGATCCTTGATAAGGTCGCCTCGTAAAGTGTTTCAACAATAAAAGTCAGCAAAAAATGGAAACTCAAGTTGCTGAATATACGAAGAAGAAAAAAAGTCTTTTCATTTTTATCTTCATCTTTGTTCGCTTTTTTTTTCTTCTTCTTTCTTCTCTTTCCTTCACACTGAAGAAACACTAAACTTCATCTTATTAAGTGTCTTTAGATGCGTCAACAATTAAGTCAATCGTTTACTCTGATAATAATCGTTATAATGAACAAGCATGAAAGCACTGAAAAAAAAAAGATTTTTTTCTTCTTCTTCTTCTCTTCGTCAACATCCGTTGATTCAATTGCATACTTTGTCTTCATCTTTTTCAAGCATTTTTCAACTTTTCTTTACAACTTTTTTTCTTCTTCGCTGCGACACTTTTTTTTGCTTGTTTTCCTTGTTCACTCTTGTTTTCGCTTGCTTACACTGGTGACGATCTTGAAACGGAAACAGAATCAATAGATGCTGTTCAACCAGCGAATCTTGCAGTTTCATTAAGATCTATCAAGATTGTTATTGTAATTTGAGTAGCATTTAATTTCGGGCAACTTTTTCCTCTTCTCATTAAAAAAGGCAATCAATGGTTTTACTGTGTAACTTTACAATTCACTTTGACTGTTAAACCAAACACCTTGTAATGGTTCAGGTTAAACATGTTGTTAGACATTTAACCGTCCATGTTATCCTCTCATCAAACAATTGTTAATTGTTCAAATCATTCAACCGCCAATCAATCCAAACTCATTGCCCATTACATTTGATCATAAAATAGGTTTACTTTAGTTGCTCAATTAACAAATGCAACCAAATAAAGATGACAATTTTCGAGTTTTCATCTCATTCTATTGCAATAAAATTTGCTTTGAACCAACATTGTTTCCTCTAAAAACTTTCAAAATCACACGAATCTAATCCAAACTCACTTTTCCAGTTACCAAAGCTTACGAAAATTTTGAAAATTTCCAAAAGTCTGCCGAAATTCAAAAAACAAAAACCTTTCAAAAGATTTAAAAAGATCAAGATATGCTCACGAGGTCGAGACAATTGTACCAACAGTGATATAATTTTAAGGGAATCACTAAAACTAGTCTTTCAATGTGAATATGTCAATGTTTCAATGTGTCTTTTTAATCGAGATTTACTGTAAGTAAAGCTAAATATGTGAAGGAAAAGAATACGGCCTCAAAGTTCGAGGAACTCAGCGAAATCGGACAAAAAGTAGCATTCCATTGTAAGTCAATTGTCACTATTCGATATAATTTTACCCGGGAATTCGAGAATAGCTGAAACTAGAAAATATTTTGAAGCTTTTTTCAATTTTCAGGAAACTTATCGAATCCGGTTCATTCATCATTGACTAACAATTGCAAGTCTAAAGTATATTATGAAAAGTCTGATAAAAATTGATTGACTGATTAATTTGTTATTGAAATGATAACTCGGTTTGATTGAACTAAATTTAGATTCGATTTTAATGTAGTTTTACTGATTTGACTCTTTTGTTCAAGTGTTGTTGCGATTTCACTGTGAGATAAAAACACAATGTCATGCGAATGATATCGATGCATTTTTTGAAAAAAAAATATAAAAGCCTGATACGAGAAACAATTGGAATCATTAGAGTTGCGTTTGTCTTTCGTGAGCTAAAATGTATTTCACTGTTTTCAACGGAAATCTTTTTTTAATTCAATTTCTCTATGGATTAGTGACCTTATTCGTGGTCAATTATCTCATCAAATTTGTTATTCGAGTCCGTAAGCTGCCTTCTGGACCATGGGGATTGCCATTCGTTGGATACTTGCCTTTCATTAGACGAGATGCTTACAATCAGATGACCGAGTTGACTATAAAATATGGGCCAGTTTTCAGTCTAAAGTGTGGTCAGTTTGACGTTGTTATCATTAATCAATGGAAGTTCATTAAAGAGGCTTTGGCAAATGAACACTTACTTGGTAAACCTAAAGAGATTTCATTGCCAGGCATAATTGAACAAAGCTCATTCGCCGAAATGTCTGGTGAACGTTGGAAAGAACAGAGAAGAATCGCTTTAACTACACTTCGAGATGTTGGTTTAGGAAAGAGTGCAATGGAAGATTCGATTAGAGACGAAATTAAGTCATTCACTGAAGTAATAAAATCTTTCCATGGCGAATCAATATCAATATCTGATAAGCTATCCTCGAGTGTATCAAACCACATATCAAAACTCCTGTTTGGACGCAAATACGCTCATGATGAGCCTCTTTCACTGGTTATGGCAAAGCTGCTCGCTCAATCAGATATGATGAAATACTTTAATGTTGTCACATTTATGCCGAGCATTGCGAGTTTTGTAATTAAATTGAACCTTATCGATATGGCGGAAACTTTTTCAATCTTCAAAAGGCTGGAATCTCACATTAGTGATGAGGTTACTGAACATCGAAAGAAAAATGTTGATTGTAATGAGATGAAGGACTACATTGATGGATTCCTCAGTGAAATGTCCAAAAGACGAAATGAAAAGAATTCAACTTTCAATTTGAATACTTTACAACGAAACGCAATTTTGTTTTACGGTGCTGGATCGGACACGATATCAAGTACATTTAAATGGATTATGTTGTATCTAGTTAAGCACCCTGAATACCAGGAAAGGATACGTGATGAAATCAAACAGACTATTGGATTAAATAGACAACCTGAGAATGTCGATCGAAAAGAAATGCCTTTCACAATGGCCTTCATTTACGAAGCTTTGCGACACTCTTCATTAGTCCCACTCAATTCACCAAGAAGAGCAACTGAAGACACCAAAGTTGGAGGCTATTCAATACCTAAAGACAGTCTTGTTATATTCAACTTCTGGTCAGTCCATCGTGATCCAAATTTATGGGATAATCCTGAACTATTTAATCCCGAACGATTCCTTAATGAAGGTAAATCTAAAGTCATTAAACCACCTTATTTGGTTGCATTCAGTGGTGGAAAAAGAGTTTGTCCTGGAGAAAGTTTTGCTTATCTTCAACTATTCTTGTATCTCGTGTCTTTGATACAACAATTTGAGATCTCGACTGAATCGGTTGAAGATATTTACTTAGAAAAGGTTGATAAACACGCTTTACGAAGAAAAGATGTGCCCGACTTGATGTTCAAAAGTGTTGGTTAAATAGTTTACCAATCATTTACTTTGCAAGTTGATATTGAATGCAATTCGCTGTGTAAATATCATGATTGCATGTTTCAAAATATTTATGTTATCAGTTCGTATTCATTGAAATCTTTCAATTATTTCAACTAAATTACAGCAAATTTCCTTGGAATCATCCATTTTATTCGGATCAGTAACAAGTAAACCAACAGTCATCTAAACAGTCCTTAATATTGCCTGAGACACGGACCATGACTCTCGTTGTTGTTCACCTTAATCACTTGAAGAGTTGTTAAAGCTAGCCATAACTGGGTGAAGTTCGAGTATGGAATCATGAATAAGCGCAGAAAGGTTGGAAAATGTAAAGATCATTAAAACTGAAATGGCTTAAAGTGCGCTGTAAATGAGCAACTATTAGCAACTTCAATGTTGACTTTAAAACCATTAGAAAAGCCAGAGGTAACAATGGCCTGAAAACGCAAAGAGGGAAGAGAGGCAGTGACGATGATGATGTTGAGCTGAAAGCAAATTGTCTGTAATAGTTTTGAATTGGCCATAGGCAGAAGACTATGGACTTGATATCCGGGTTTTGTATATTAAATGTATATTAGAGTATAATTTAATGGTTTATAAGTTAACATCTCAATATTTTGCTGTTAAACAGTTTCGTGTTTAGTTAAACTCTGGACTCTCTAAATCATGATTTACTTGTGATTGAACTGTCGTTATTAACTCGAACAAATTATTTACTCTTTACTAATAGAAACAACCTTTTTCTCCAAGCAAAATGAAAAGAAAAAAAAAATGATGAATGAATGAATGAAGATGATGATTATGATGATCTTTTATCATCATCATGAAGTGAAAATGAAAGTGAATAGAAGATATTTTCTGTATATAAATACATTTCTCTCATCATCGTTCATCAGTATTGGACTGTAAGAAGCAAATTTGGGTATAAACATTCAAGCCCGAGGCCTTGGTAAGCACGGAAGCACAAGAATATTATTTTTATTATTGGCTCAAGCTTCTGAGTAAAAATGGCTGAATCTCAATGGTTTTACAGGTTAAAAGAGGAAAAAGTAAAAGAAAGGAAAAAATTGATCCATGGAAACAGTAAATTAAGCCATCGTATTCCAAGTTTGTATCCATCATTATCATCATTGTCATCCTCATCAGAATCTGAGTTTCACGATGATACCTTAAGGGTAAAGCAGTGTTGATAAAGCAAGAATACAGAATATTCCAAGTTTCAATTTATTCACATTTTTGCCTCTTTTTTTCATCTTCTTTTATTCGCAAAACGTAAACGTTGCTCATTGCAAGCAATCACATTGACTAATTGATTGAAGTAAAATGTTGATCTACCATAATAGTGACAACACTGATCACGATTAATGTTTATTATTAGGTAAACAATGCTGTTTCCTTTCAAGGTAAAAATGAATCTCAGGGACAACAAGATAATGATAATGGTTCAAACTGAAATTATTATGAGGATGAGAAGAAAATGTTCATTTCTGTTATTTTCTTCACTTCTCTTTTCCCTTGTACTTTAACCTTCCTTTTTGGGCCATTACATCGTTTACCTTTCCTTTTCTTACCTTTACTTTTTTATCCTTCTTGTTTCAACTCTCGAGTTACCTGTCAATCATTTAGATGTTGACTCCCTGCTGAGTCCTTTTTTTATGGTGAAAAATTTTCATTCACCTTACGAGTCTCTCTTTACTTAACATTTAACTAACAAATTGGAGAGCACAAAATTCCAATGGTAAATTTGATTATCAATAATAATCACGATTCAAATTGTGATAAACGTTTTCTTGGAATGGTGAAAGCAAATGAAAAAAGTATCAATTTTAATTATCAAAGGTTCAATCAAAATGTTTACTTTTACTTGGTTAAATCAAAATGTATCGATGTTAACCTTTCAAGGCATCGGCTTATTTTGCACTATTATTGTGATAAATGATAGCACTTGAGACGCTAAAGATTAAAAGATAATGTCGATTCATTTGATTGCAACAAATTTTCATTTTACATCAAACCTTCCATCAACTTTCATTAGTCAATCTTGCTTCATTTAATGAGCTAAAAAATCAGTTTCAGTGAAAAATTTGAACTTTCAACATTAAATGTTGCATCAATTGCATCGACTTTCAATTTTCAGGCAAAAACAAATCATCGGCTTATTTTGCATTATTACAAGAAATTTTCACATTATTTCGGTTGTTTCAATGACCAAAGGCAATTTGATTAAACTTTTATCGTTTCTTGTTGAAGCTTTGCAAAGGTTTGATATGATTTTATTTAGACTTTGGGATTCAAGTTATTTTGCTTTTTGAGACAAGGAAAGGCACAACAATGTCGGTTGCTGAGGTTGAAGATGTAACCGAAGGTGAAGTGGATTCGGTTTACCAAAGCTTGTTTCATACAGCTACATGAATATCAACACGGAACATTTCAATCATTCATCAGGGGCTATCAAAAGTCTTAATGGTGAACATGTTCCTAACCAGATAGATTAAGTTTTTACTTTGCATCTAAAGCAATCTATATCGTGATGATGCGTAACAAATAAATTAACCAGTTAACCGAAAAAACGGGCTTTTTCGGTTCGTACTGATTGACTTGTGGCCTTTTCTTCGATCAGTCCTTTTAAAATTCCAAATAGGATTTTAGGCTTTCCACGAGCTCACAGCCAAAGTAGACTTGTGGAGATGCGAGCGTTAACTTTAATGATTAACACTTGAGTTCCTGTCGCCTGTTGATAAGGATTGGTTAAATGGTTTCATCGAACTGTTCAATCAAAATGTTAGCTTGATTGGACAACTAAAGCTGCTTTGAGTCTAATAAAGTTTCAATCAACATTGGCTAACATTGAAATAGATTTGGCTCTTGATCCAATTCACTAATAAACGCAGTAAATAACTGAATATTCATCATCTGGATGAGGAAAGGAGGATGAAGATTTTCCCACTTGCTCTCCCTATTAATCCATAAACATTAATGTTTACCTTTTACCATATTAAGGTGTGTTTGTGTTCTGTCAATTGATATTATCTTACTTTAATGATGATTGTACTTTAGGTAGCCTTAACTCATGACCAGTAGGAGAGCCTCTAGTAGACCAAGTCTTAGGTCACATTTCAAGTCAACTGTCCACCCACCTGAATTGAACATGTGAGGTGCCCTTTTCATGATTAATTGGAAGACAAACTAAGTAAAGAGGATAAAAAAGCTTTTGCCTGCTTGGTTTGCTTTTAATTAACAAATGAAATGTAATAATCATTACAATAATGTTGTACTTTGATTTATGGGCAAAAATTTAAATGAATTTCAGATTATTCATAAGCAAACAAATGTGAAAACAAAAAGCACAACTTGAAGGGAAAATATTTCAAGGTTTCAATTGAACAACAACAAGCAAAAGTTGGGAGTGAAAGTTATCATTATTTTTTATTATTATTGTTATTACTCTTATTATGTTGTTTTTTTTTATTATCCTATTCACTAACCATTAATAGTAATATTATTGTTATTGTTATTGTTATCCATATGTATTTATGTATAGACTTGGTATTTGAATGGCATTGATTTACGGAAAGTGGTCAATGGTCAATTATATTGTTGCATCACAGGAAAGGTTAAAGTGAAAGAAGGCAAAAGTAAACTGAATATATTCATTATCAAATTTACTGATGGAGAGGGAAGATATTTAATAAAGATGGAGAGGAAGGAAAAAAGTTGAAGATTTCAGTGAAAGATTGAAGATGAAAAAAGACGAGGAGGTTATCATCATTAGAAGAGGGAAAATATCTTCACAGAAGGAGCCTTTCTGGATTGGGTTATCTTTTGCTTCTTCTTCAAGTCATATTCATTCTTTACATGGGTGAGGTACTGGTTATTTGATGAAGAAGATGTTAGATTGAAGACAAGACTGTGAAAAAATCCTTAGACTACTGCTGGTCGCACTTCATTAGTCTCTTTCCAGGGAATCTTTATTCATCATCATCTTCTTCACCATCATCTTAATCATCATCTCTTTGCATCTCTTCCAATGCAGTCACTGGTAGTATAGTGGTTAGCATCTTTCAATGCAATTGAACTCACATTTTCAGCCGCTTCTGATGCTTTACCATATCTTATCCTTGCCTTGGGCAACAATCATTAATTTCACTTCAACCTTTTTTTCAAGAACAAGTAGAAAGAAAGAAAAAGAAAGATAACGAAAGAATCAAAGACAGATCAACATTTTGCTTCTTTCGGTTGTTCTTGAAAAATTGGCAAATAGGCGATACTCATAATGATAATACTGTGAGATGCTTTCATCATGATAACTTCATTGAGAAACGAACGCTCAAGAAACAAATAGACAACTAATATATGGTTAATTTATTTAATCCATTTATCAGTAATCATTTTCTTCCTTTCAACTATTTTAATCACTTGCTTATCATTACCATGATAATAATGATTAAATGGTTTAAAACCCAACATCTTGCAATAATCTCTGGCAGTATAGAGGTTAGCATCGCACAAATTCAATTGATACACTCAATGTTATTAACAAATTGCATATTTCGATTGATTAACTGCATCATTTGTGGAAAAAGAGAGTAAGAAGAAAGGTGGACAAATTCATTTGTCTCTTTTCTTAATGTTGTATATCAATTGCAATCAATTAAAGAGATGGGAGACTTTAATTAACTGCTTAATGATAACTTTGAGATATTAGATGCAGGCAAACCAGTGAATCAACAATTAACTTATTTCTTGACAGAGACAAGTTTCAGTTGCAATTTTATCTCTTCTTTGCTCGGCTGTTCAGACACACCTTAATCCCTTTAGGTTAACCTGATCATGTATTGAACTGATCAACACCAAAAACCATCAATTTGCAAGGTAAACTTGACAATGGACACAATTAATTGATCAAATTGAGTAGAAAGGGAGGAAAACAAAAAGTTGAGTTGAGACTGAATTATACTTGCATGTTTATCTCAACATCATTAATTGTCATCAAGGATCTTAATGAAGATGCAAGGTGTTGTTGATTGTGTTTCCAATTGTAATTGATTAACATGTTTGACAAGTTAACCAGTTGAAACCAGCAATGAACAAGCAACCAGCAACAAAAAGGTAACTCACAGGCTATTAAATTACTTGATACACACCTTGAAAAGCGGATTCAAAATGAGAGTAAATTTTGTGATTTATCAATATTTACTATCAAATATTAATGATATGCAAAGGAACGAAAAAAAAATTGTTATTAAAAGTTAATTCCTTTTCCACTCCCAGCAATTGGTAAGAGCAGCAAAATTAATAATCATGTTAATGTTGCGATTATTTTCAATGATAATAATGTTCAATATTGAGGTAAACATAAAATCACTGTTGGTTATCATGACTGTTGCTAGATGTTGATCATCATCATCATAATACCTTCAATTGTTCAAAACCATAATAATCATCATTCAAGTTAACCATTTTTTTATTTATTCAACTTTATCAATTGTTATTAATTCAAAGCAAATTAGTACCAATTGAGCAAATAAAATGAAATCATTGGAAAGAAAACGTGATTTCTGGTGAATGGAAAGGAAAATTTTCTTCATTTTTCTGCTTGTTGCTGGTGATCAACATGATTATGATGATGATAATGGTTATATTTATCTCACTCTTTATCCTTTTTTTCTGTAACCATCAATCTAAATGATTAGGTTTATCATCATTTGAATATTTGCAACCTTGACTTGCCATTTGATTGACAGGTTAAAAGGTATCACAGGTAAGCAAACAGAGGGTTGAAGGAACCTTTTAATGTCTTTGACAAACATCAGGCAAAATGATGAACCATTTTCTTCTCCACCAAATTTCCAAACTTTACTAATCACTCTTCTAATTTCTTGTCTTTACAATGTAATCATTTACTTTCCTTATTAACCCTGGTTAATTAAGCTTTATGCCAAAATTGCGATTAAACATTGTCAATTAAAAGTTTAATCAAACAATAATATCAATGATAATGACAATAGAGTCTAATGTCTAAGTAAACAAGGGAAAAGTAAATTTAAGAATAGCTTGTGGCATCAATAAGATGATATTATTATATTATTACTATTATCATTATTATTGTTATGTCTTTTGGGTGAAACTAGGATGATAATGATGACAAAAGAAGAAGACAAGAAATTAGAGTTAATAAAGTAATTGTTGATGTAGAAATGAAAATATGCTCTGGGCTATTTTCCCTTTCATGATGATGATGATGATAAGAAATGATCTTGTGACCCTTTTTGTCTTCTTTTCTCCATCCCTTTCTTTTTTATTATAATTGTGAGTTTTCCTCATGGATCATGTTTATTCAAGTGGAAAGTTGGTTGTTAATATTTTCCATTCTTGTTACAGTTGCTGTTGTTGGTGAAATTGCAGTGGTGATGGTGATGATGATATGTGGCTGTGTTTAGAGATGTAAATTGTTGCATTTGTTTTGATAGTTTTGTGAATGATTTAGATTGATTTTTTACGGACTAACAAATCCAATTTGAATAATATGCTGTTGATGACTGGGATTCTCATTGAAACAGTGAATAACACAATTAAAGATGATAAGAAAGAGAATCATGAGGATTTTCTCTTCAACTTTACAGGACATTTTTCGTTATCTTTCCCTTTTTTCCTATTTTCTCGTTATTAAACCATTTTTTTGAGTGATGATCAACCATGATTAAGATGAGGAAGAGCAAAGGTGGGTAAGAGAGGCGTGGGCAGGATCAGTGTTGGATGCATTTGGCTGCGTTTTCAAGGGAGAATCAGGATGATCCGACTGATGATGATAATAGTTAATGATAATTTTTTGGTTGACAAAATGTTGTTTGCATAAAAAATGAGTATAAAATTGCTGGCAAAAGTGTGTGTGTGTGAGTGAATACAGCCATGAGTCTATGGAAGTGTGAGAGAGAGAAAAAGAGAAGAAAAGTTAATCATAAATTGTGTTCAGTTAGTTATTTGATAGTGTTTTTAATGGTAAACCACAAAATATTGAAAGATAACTTTCAACTTACACTTTTAGGCCTGGTGAAGTTGATAAAAAAGGGAGAAGACGATGGAACAAAGAAGAAAAATTAGATCTTCTTTATTATCATTTCTCCTCATCGATTTCATTCCTCTTGCTCTTCATCATCTTTTTATGTTACTTTTGCCTTGTTGTGTTTAATATAAAGGGAAATGTATCACATTACAGTTAAATAGGAGATCAATAGAGATGAGGATTTTACCCATCGTTGAGCTAGAAAACGGTAAACGACGATGATACTGATTAAAGTGAGAAAATAAAAAAAGATGAAGTAAAGAAGTTTTCAACAAGAGCAACAAATACACATTTACCAAAAAAAAAGGTCTAAACCTTGGTGATTGTATTTGGTAGGATGTATTTCTAGATTCGTTATTGTGAGTTAAACAAAAATCATTGATGCAATGAGGAGCAAAAAATTGGGAAGGAATCAAACAAAAGATGATTTAAATTGTAACCTCAACTCTATTTAAAAGTAAAAGAGATGAAATTACGTTACGGAGTAGTGACCAGGGGGTGGAATGAATGACATATGGGAGGGAGGGTGGGTTAAGTAGGTGGGAAGATTAATGAATGGCAAAGAAGGACCAGAGATTATGCGAGATCAACGATCAAAAGAATTGGTTTTAATCATTTTGATGTTTCATTATCCCTAACCAAACTCTAACAGAATACTATCAATTCCCCTCTTAATTTTAACTGTATTTTTTTGAAAAATAAGCTCCAAAAAAGAGGGGAAGCAAAAGTTAATGGTTTCAATTTTTTATAATGATTGGTGTTAAATTAACAAAGGCATATAATTTACATTATAACTTTGAAACCATTAGGTGTGGTGATGGTACAATCTCATTGAAAATTGGTAAAGCCAAAAAATGGGGCAATAATTATTGTAGCAAAGTTTCATTAATCAACGAGTGAATTTGATATTAACCTGTTTACACAATCCAAGTGAAAACAGTTTAATCAATAACAAGAGAAGCAAAAGTAACGAAAAAAAGAGAGAGGAAAAGAGAAAGACTGAACAATAGAGGAACAAAAATCAGGCTTTAACCATAAACTGGAAAACCAGATTGTCTCTGTGGAAAGATTAACTCTTTTGGAAAGAGATGATCGCATTGCAGCAACTCCATTGATCCTTAACTTTCAAAATTGAATCTCTCTCAATGGTTGATCATTAAGGCATTTATACCAGACATTCAGGACAATCAGGTCAATCAGAGATAACCAGAACAATGTTAACTGTAGTTTCTTTACCAAGTGAATTGGGTCCATTGACGAGGTATTAAACAGCATGTTCACCAGGATTCACATAATTGACCAACAATTGAATAACATGGCTGATGAAACTAACCAACTTACATTAACCCATGACCGAAAAGATAATAAACATAACAAAATTAAATTAAAAACAATTCAAGGTAACAATTAAATTAATAGATTGAATGTAATGCGCAATAAAAACATAGCTTCTAACCGTTAATTTACAAAAGAGGGAAAAGTCATGTGATTGAATAAGAAAGGGAAAGGCTTAAGGTTACCAGATTTGTTTAAAACGCGGTCAATTCAAAGAATAACCAGAAAAGCATAATTTGGTAAAAATGTGTTTAAAAATAACAAGATATTTGTTGTTGATTAAATTATTGTTTGTTATATTGTTTGTTTAGTTCAACTTTTTTCGCTTCTTATCGGTTCAGCTTCATTTATTTGCGTTAATATCTGTTGATTCTTTTGGCACATTTGTTGTCACTTTGATGCTTTTCAACGCCTAACACAAAAGGCATAAAAGCATAAAATGGCAGCCATGTTGGCTTTCACTTGAAAGCAAAGCTTTAAAATCAATTGGCAATAAGGTCAAGGTGTTTCATTTTTATGTTAGTTATTTGTTACCAAACCAACAAAACAAAATACTTTAACCCATTACTTGTTTCCTCTTTTTTTCTGGTTCCAAAGGTATGTTTATAAACACATGTACATTACATACATTTTTGATATATTATTTACAATTCGCCTTAAGACATTTACTTCAATGAAATATGCATTCCTGTAAACAGTGGCAAAAAAGTAAATCTTGATGCATAATATTATATTTAATGCTTATTAGCAAACATATTAACCCCTTTTTCAATCTTTTTTCCCGACCAATATTTACATTTTTAACCTTTTCTTCCAGATCAACCAATAGAGATTTAATTACCATTTAATCGATTGCAATTGACCATCATCCTATTCAACTGACCTTAACTTGAACCTTCTGCTGCCTTTTTTTCATCACTTTACCTTTCTACTTATCCTCTTTTGTCAAGTAAGTAATTCTGTCTATTATTTTTTCTCCTTTTAATCTTTACAACCACTTCTTATCTTCTAGTTGTCTCTTTGGTCTTCATCATCTCTTCATCTCTTCATACACATCAGCAGCAACATTAACCATTTTAATAGTGATTATCGTCAACAACGAAAATAAAGTCAACGATCCTTAAATATCTTTCCAATTTGGCTTCTTTTCACTAACAGCGAGGCAATTTAAAGCAATTTCCCAGTTTTTTATTTGAATGTAACTTTGGTGTAAACACTGTAAGAAAAATGAAAACATTTTTCTCCAACTTCTTTATCCATGGAAGATGAACAGGTACAAGATAAAGGGAAAAGGTGTGTGGGTCAATCTTGAAGCCCTTAAACCTCCTAAGACTCACCTTAACGTTAAAAATGACGGTGGTGGTGATGATCAAGAAGAGAAAAGAAGAAGAAGAAGTAGAAAGGTAACTTTGAATAACATGTTTTATTTGGTTACTTATACAACAATCTATAAATCAAATGCAATTTCTTTATAACAAAAGGAATTGGGTTGAGCTAAAAAGGAGAAAAAGAAAGATGAAAAAAACTCTCGTCATTCATAGAGACACATTATTATTCGGTGAAATGATTTTTTTCATCATCTTCAAGGAAACTTATTTTCTTATCATCATCATCATCATCATCATCCTTCGTTGTTGATGTCTTAAGAGTGTTGAGATTGGGAGGTAATCAGACGAAAGAAAATCCAAATGAAATATCAAAAGAAGAATGAAAAAATAACTGAAAACATTTAAGTTACCTTTTAAAAGTTGAGGTTAAAGTTGAGTATTAATAACCTCTCCAAGTTTTGGTCAACTTTTTGGTTTCCAAATTTTTTTTTATAATCTAACAAAAGGAATTTCTTTTGCAGTTTCAAGAAAAGCAATAGAAAGCAATTGGCCAGCGGAAGAAAGCAAAGACTAACCCAAAATGGCCAATACTTTGACGGACAATACTAATCATTTTCAAACCAGAGAAGTGTTGCTCGAATGGTGTCAAAGTTAATTTAAATGATGATTTGCTGTTGCTTTCTCAAAAATTGTAATGAAATTGAAATCAACTTACCCGATGGAATCGCTTTGTAGTTGACTTTTACCATAGATTGGGATAAACTGAGCGTTATCAGGAGACCATTAAAAATGGACAAAGCAAATGGAACGTTGAAATTCATGTTTTAATCAATCCCTTTTGGTCGCTTTTAAAACTGTCCTGTCACTTGTGATTAGCGTTTTTACTTTTTCCTGTGCTCACTGATTTACCAGCCAAAGTAACAACAAAGTTTATCAATGGAAAAGGTAATTATTCATATTTTATAGTTGCTTGAATCCAAATTGCCAATTATTTTGATGAACAGTGAAAAAGATTAAGTTTTCAAGATTATTTTCATCATCATAATCAATAAAACTGATTATCATTAAGCCTTTCAACCTTTTCTTTCCTTTTTTTTTGTATAATTTTCTTCTCTCGCTTTTACAGATTAACTGATTGTTAACCAAGTAACTTAAGGTCCAGTCAGCCGTATAATTTGATGTCCAAACTGGTTGACACGGGACAATAAACCTGTCAATCAATGAGCTTTTTATTTGTCACATGCACATTGATGATGTTTAACTAGATTTACTGTTGCATCTCAATTTTGGTATCATCAAAGATATCAAAGTCATTCTCATCTTCATAAGGATCATCATCATCGCTATTATTGATCAAATGTTCATCTTGATGTTTCCCTTTAATTCACCAATCAAACCAATTTCATCGTCCACTGGATCCAAAATTAAGATTGTCTATTGTCTTAACCAGTCAAACCAATCTAGAAACAATAAGAGAAATGGAAGAAAAAAAGAAACAAAGTTATCAATGATGAACAGAATAACAATTATCATGAAAAATTGTTCACTTGACCATTCATCATGTAATCATAGACCCATTTGCATTAGTTGACAAAATGGCAACCTAACAGATGATTGGCCATTTGGAATGTGCAAAAGATGTAATTTCATTGGAACCATTTGAATCAAAATTAAACAAAATTGTTGGAAAATGGTGAAAAGGAAAAAAAGTGTTTGAAGTAACATGATATAAATCAGTTGTCAACGTTTTGTTTCAACGATTTTCTCACTCTCTTCCATCCCTCATCATCTTGATCTCATCTAGTTTAATCAGTTTCAACAATGCCTTTATTTGATTCAACAAATTATTTTTATTTTGACTGCAATGATGATAATAATAGTAATAATAACACATGAAATTACATTCAATTCACGTTTACACATTACTAAGTTACACTTGGCTAACAAACAGATAGCAAATGAATAATAATATTAATGGGAATGTTAATAATGATGATACAATTGTGTGTAATCAGTTTCTACTTTTCTTGTTTAATAAGTTGCTCTCATATAAAATAAGGTGTTTTATAATAAATAAAAAAAAAGAAAGTTATAACTCAAGAAACACAAAAGTGTCTTTTATTATAACTTTATTTTCACCTTTACCAGTTTATCAACTCACACACAGGTAACAATGAGCTCGTGAAAATAATTTATTATTATTGTCTTCACACTGAATAAGATGGCAAGGTTTTGTCATGAATTTTGTCCCTTTCAACTCCTACAGAAGCCAGCAAATCAAAAGGATTTCACTTGTTCAAGACTGCAATTGGATCATTTTCAGATTGTAAATTCCGAACTTGGGACAAGAAATTTTTTTAAAGATTCAACCTGAAAAAGATTGACAAAAAAGATCGCTTCAAGTCATGGCAACAATTTTATGAATTTTTGGAAACAAAAAACCCCAAAAAAGAACCTTTTTTGAAACTAAAATTTTCTTCCTTTCAGAAAACGTTTGAGATTGAAGCAAATGTTATTTACAACCAATTGTCGAAGCTATATTTGATTAAATTTGACGCTTTCAATGATTAGTTTCAATTTATTAAGTTATCATCATTTCCGTTGCTATTAGAACCGTAATTATAATCATGATTATTGTGATTATTATTTATGAGAATGTAAAAATTCTGTAAACATATTATTGCATATTCTTTGGTTGATAATGATAATAGTAATAATAATGATTATAATAATAATAATAATAAATGAGCTTTATGTTGATTGTGAAAAAGGAAAAGGTAAAAGCTTCAGTAAACAGGTAAACATGATTCTTGATGAAGATATCATCTGCTAATGGAAAGTCAACCTATTATAATGATGATAATGAAGAGAGAAAAAAGGAAAAGAAGAAGAAAAATATGATGATAATGATGAGAAGGAGACTGTGGTGTTGGAGCAAAGTGTGGCCAGAAAAGTTTTTTTTTTCATTCGCTGCGTTTTTCTTACTGTGCCTAGAGGCCTTCGGGTGGGTTCAGAATATAATCGGTCTTGGGATCCATCTGCTTGGTAAGAGAGAGAGAGAGAGACTATTATGATGATGATGATGATGATACAGGCTATAGGAATGACAACTTCATCAACAGTTTACTTTGCCTTTATAACCACTTATCCACAATTTTTCTTAACCTATCATCATAACTTTCAAATAAGATGAAGAAGAAGACTAACCGGTCTTTCTCTTCTTCTCTTTCATTGTTTCTCATCTTGTTTGGCCATTTTTTGCACTTATTAACCTTCATTTTCTCCTTCTTTATCATCGGTTTGCCTTTTCTTTCCATCCCAAGGAGGATCAATCTTCATCTTCATCATGACTTTACTTTTTTTTTGTTTAAATTTATGCCTCCATCTGGTGGTACCCTTGAAACTCTTACCTTTGTTGCTCTCAACTAATCATATGTTTTAAAATGTTTATTACAAATCATTTTGCTTCGTCAAAATTGCTATTCAAGCTTTAATTTTTCATGTCAAGTTAACGTAAATTTCAACCGAATTAACAGCTTGAAAGTGAAACACTGAGTCAATGTCAATTTGAACCACAAAAAGTGAAATGCTAACCAGAAAGAGCAACTGAACTACTTCTTCGGTCTGATTTTCTGTCGATCAAAGTAGCTTTAATGAAGAGATCATTCACAAGATCCAGTCTCATTTCCAAGAGTTATAAACCTTGCATATCGCCAGTAAAAACTCGCAACATAGTTGGTCAATCATAGACAACATATTTTCTCTGATAAAATTTCTTTCCAGACTCGGGTGAGTCAACTCATTTCTGATTTATGAGTTGATTCGTTTGATAGTGAATCTTTGGTAGCTAGCGTCCTAAAGGTTGATTTATTTATTTCACTAACTGTCAACCAATCCATCGAAACAGCTAGTGCGAGTAATAAAAAATATCAGTTGAAATAGCTAGCACCTATCAACAACTGAATTGTGTAAAGTAGTACCAAAGACGCATTTCAACGAGAAAAATTCATCCCAAAGTCCGTTGGTTTCATCAAAAAATTGGACAGAATCTATTCGATTCCGAATCAAGATTAAACATTTTCATTCAGCAAACAAATACATTGTGATCCAAGACATTGTAATATCACTGCTGCTTTTATAATCAATGTATCATTTATATTTTAGCCATTACGATGAAACTTTCAATTGGTTACAATTCAAAGTGGATTTTGTTTTTCAATTGAATAATAGTGCAAAATAATCTGGTAACATCTTCAGCAACTGGAATCTTAAATGGAAAAGTTTCAATTCAATTTTTCTCTTGTGTTTTTTTTTTCATTATAATCTGTTACTCACTTTATTAATCTATTTTTAATACTGAAACAAAGAAATGTGTTTCAAATGTGATTTACTCGAATTTCATTTTCATCTTTTGCATCATTGCATCAAAGGCGAAACAAAAAGTTTTTCATTACCAGATTTTTCATTTTTCAATATGCTTTATTAGTTTAGCATCTTTATCATGATAGTTTCTCATCCTTTTTCATCATTTCTTTACTTTAATTTTGTTCACATTGGAAGCTTTATTTTTATTCACACAAAATACAAAATAACATAATGTCTAATAAAATATAATATTAGATTCGTTTCTCATTCACTTTTTTTTTCTTCTTCCTTTTTTATTTCATCAATTCTTTTGTTCTCAAATTCAGTTTCGTATTTGCCTTTTTTTTCCATCACCCAAATTGAATCAAATTTTGTGTCAAAATGAACTGCGAAAAATGAAGAAAGTTAAACTCTGAAAGATAGAGAGAAAAGGTAAAAATGGTAAAAGAATGAAAAAGAAGACAAAATGAATATGAAAAGAAGCTATTGTTATCAAGTTATCAGGTTGCCCTTCAGTCATGCTTATTATGCTAAACTATCCAAAACTAGGAACCAACAACAACAACAAAATAAACCTTTTTCTTCATCTTCATCTTCATCATCTTCTTTTTCCTGGCAAAGTCTATTTTATTGACAGTTTTTTTCTCCTCATCTTCTTTGTCTCCATTCAACTTTGGTTTCAACGTTTTTCGCATTTTCTTACCTTTTCTTTCCCATCAATTTCCTACAAATAGGCTTACAAAAGGTAACACTGATTTTACCTTGTCTTTACCAAGTCAACTTTACCTTTAACAGTTAACCTTTTCCCTTTCTCTGTGCTCTGTCTGCGACAAAAAAAAAAGAGGAAAGAGAAGAAGAAGAAGAGAAGAGAAAAAAAAGAGATTTTCGTTCAATTTCCTCCACCTTATCATTCGCCATCTACTATGTCAGTTAAACTAGTTTGCTTGTACAATGTGTACATTGGTGGCCAACCAGAGGACCTAAAGGTCGAAAGGTTGTAAGTCTTGTAAACTGGAATACAATAGGAGTGACTTTACACAGAGCGATTGTGTCCTGTCAAATCTGATCAACTTACAATTTGCATGGTGAATGCTGTTCAATCCATTGTAAGATATCGAGTCTTTCACACTCAAGTCCACCCCAACAGCCACAGTTAAACCCAAGCCAGTCAACTTGATCCCATCGGAGGTTAACCTCCTTCTGCCTCCTTTCATTGTCAACCAAAGGCACAATATATTTGATATTTACAAATGTATAAATAATGTGACAACAATGGAAACCAATGGAAGGAGCGTAAAGAAGTAAACCAAGCTCAAGAATTTTATTGTCAATATATTACTGATAATCTTACCTTTTTTCTTTGGGCAAAAGAAGAAAAGTTGTTCTTATCTTTACTCTTTCATCATGTTTTTTACTTTCTTTTCTACTCTATTATTTACCCTTATCCTTCCTCAGAAGCAATAACAATAATATAACAAGGAATGCTGGTGCAATTCATGGAAATGACCGAAAAACCTTTGTTGATTGTAAAAAGGGAAAGAAGAGTTTGTTATTAAATTTGATTCTATCTCATGTGATATGATCAAGATTTTTATCAAATCCTATTTAGTCTGTTCAATCTGATCATCTTAAAGGTTAACAAGGCAACAAATGATCAACAGGAGTAAACAATAAGTTTATCTCAACTGTAAGATTAAAGGTTAAGGTAAAGGTACAAGATAACAAAGAAGAAGTAATAGAAAAAGGTAGAAAATTTGAAAACAAAATGTTGACCAACATGAACTAGAGGGTAATTCATGATGAACATCATGAAGAGAAGAAACTCATAACTTTCACTTGTTAATTTTCTCATCATTATCATTCTCCTTCTCATCAAAGTTTTTTTCTTCTTCTCTCATTTCGTTTATTCCTTCCCATTGATCAAGCTTACCTGATCAGGTAAAAGATAATTTCCCTTCTCTCTCTCCTGGAGGTCTGACCAGATTCACTTTGACCTCAATATTTAAATGACTGAGGAATGAGAAGAAGCGAATAAAAGTGATTCCTAAAAAAAAGTACTTTACACTTGGTCTAAGTAAACATTCATTAAAGTGTTAATCAGTAAAGGGATTGTTCATTTGATATGAAAATGCTGATCATTTATTGGCCTCACCTTTCCATCCTACACAGGTAAACTCATCACTAAATACATTTTTTTTTACCTTCTTCTTGTTGCAAATTTTTGTGAACAAAAGCGAATCAAAGTTTCATTTGGAAACAATGAAAGTCTATGGTTATCATCATTCATCAGTAGGTGTACTTTATCATCATTTTCATCATCTTTTGTTTTCTTCGAGTTGATCTTTTCTTCTTTGACAGTAAAGGTAAACAGGTAAATAAAGAAGATGAAAGTGTAGGAGGTAAACAGGGTTGAAATTGTTTCGATCATTTTGATACATGAAAAGATGTGAGAAGGAAAAAAAATGATGGATAAAGGGCAAAGGCCATGGATAATGATAAAGTTGGATCAACAAAAGATGAACAGCAAATTATAGGTGTCATCGGAATCATTCATTTTATTCATTCATATATATCAATCAAATTGTTTGTCAACAAGGTTTGCGTTTTGTTTCCCTCTTCTTCTCATCGTTTGTGTTTGATGATGATAAGAGCAGTGAGAAGATGCTTTTTTTACTGTTGCTTTTGAATAATTTTGATGAAAGCAAAAAAAAAAAAGTTAAACCATCAAGTCGATGAATTTTGTTGCGAGAAAAAAAATGGAAACTTTTTTTTTCTCCATTTTGTCAGTCTTTTGTTTAGCATGGTTCATCGAGTTTACACATTTTCACAATTAAAATGTTCAATCAAATGCTATCAGTTTGTTATCATAGTGATTGGTCCTTGTTCACTCAGAAATTCATTGTAGAATGAAAATTTTGAGAGAAAAAAGGAAATCTCAAGGAAGCTTGACATTAGGAAATTCAGATGGATTCATGATGAGAGAAAGAGATGAATGTCAATGAAATGAAATGAGAATTTAGATGATTGGTTTAGTGCGAAAAATTCTTGTAATTTCGAGATGACAACGTCATTTCGAAGTTAGAATGTCATTTTGTAGAAAAGCTAAAAAATAAAGTTTCTCCAAAGTGACATTCACGGTGTAATTTGAAAGCGTCAGAAAACTGCGAATAGAAAAAATCGAAAACAAACATAAAATCTTTGTGCAAAAATTTCGAATAAAATAAATTCTAAAAATTATGAACCGAAAGTCTAGGAAAACATTGAAATGTACAAAATTGGACGAAAAACTTTCGTTGAATCAAATAGCAATCATTACTTCTGAGACTAAGATTGTATCAACATTGCTCTCTTTTCATGTTAAGATCAAGGAAATTATGTTCTAAATCGAAGTTTTTGGCTTGAAATTTCAAGAAAAATGAATTGTTCGAAGTTGCAAGAAATTCCAAAATCTGAATCTCTTGTTAGATTTTCTTGAAATGGGATTTTGTTGATGGAACTTCGCAATATTGTCGATGATCCAATAAAGATTTGATTGAAAGATGAAGATTCTGATTGACACTTGGGTTATGAGAAGATTTTGGATTAACTGTTGTTCCGGTAAGAAAATGTGTTTTTTTGATTAAATGGCTTTTCGCTGATGAAAATATATTGGATTAGAAGGAACCTGATTAAAAGCTGTTTTCAGTTCTCAACTTGCGTCCTGCCAAATGAAAATCACCATCCAAGTGATGAAAATTTGGATTCCCTTTTTAGCCTCGCCTACCTTCACCTTAACACAGCAAGTATTGAAATGTCAAAATTGTCAATTAACTTTGACATTAAATTAAATGTGATTCAATTTCACTTTCATCCATCTATTAACTCTCCTCTCTGCCAACAAGAAAGGTAAATGTCAATTGATGATAAACTTCGTTATAATGTTCAAGTTAATCTTTACCTTTACTCAACTTGATTTCAACCATTCAACTTGATCATCTTTAAAACAGCCAATAATCTAATTTTACTTTTCAACTTTTCACTCAATTTAGCTGAACGAAACAAACCTGGAAAAAAAAGGAAAAGTTTCAACTCACAATCTGAAAAGGTAAAAGCACCTTTAATCAAAAGTCTTGCAGTACTTATCAAAGAAAGCAAATGTCACTTGCAATTGTCGAGACAAAAAAGTAGTTTCTTAAGATTACATTTTCAAGAGAAAAGGAAAACTTTTTTTTTTCTTCTTCTTCTTCTCTACTTTTTCTGTCAAATTGATGATGATACAGAAACCATTAGGTGAAAACTGGACACAAGTAGCCCTAAGGGTGATCAAAGTATAAAGTCATTTTAGTCATCAACCTGAGTGAAAAGGATGACAATGATGAAGAGTCATTTCTCGTTTGGCTCATTTTCCTATTCATTGTCAACTTGTTTCAAGCTTACAAGTTGACCAGTTTAAGGCCACAGTCAATGAGGTTAATCATGATAATGATGCAAGTGATTATGCTGTGTTCAAGTGATAATTTTCATTCTCTGATTAACATGAATGATGATGATGATGGAGGAGGAAAAGATGGTAAAGAATGTGCAGTGAAAATTGGCAAATTAATGGAACATTTGATTAGTTTGAATGAAAGATGAAGACAAGAAAATTGCATTTCGAGTTGTCATCTTTTCTCTTCTCTTTTTTTTATTCCATCTTATTCAAGGTGAGAGAGTAAATAGCATTCATCATTTCTCTATTCACTCACCAAATCATCATGATGATCCTACAAGAACCTTACCAATCTATACTCTAATAGGACACTCAATGACTCAATTGATCTTCTTTTTTCAATTGGAATCCCGTGAAGAAAATTGTTCATCCTTATCATTGAAGATGATTAAGGTAAAAGTGAAGAGAGAGAGAGAGAGATAGAAAAATCGTTTCTTTTTCTTCATCAGCCCAACTCTCATCTTCTTCCTCTGTTATCATCTTGAAGCTGGCAAGTTTACAAGGAACCAAAATTGGTATGTAAATGATTGAGAGTAAAAAGGATCCCCAAGGTGAATCCAAGAGGGCAACACACCTTATTACCTTAGAGTAAGATGAGCAATGAATAAGCCCTAAAGACACAGAGAAGTTAAAGTCCATGGAAGATGATAATGAAGATAGTAAATTTAAGACAGAGAGAGAGAGAGAGAAGAGAAGAAGAGAGAAAAAAGTGCGAAAGTTTGCTTTCGCTAGAAGTAATGAAGATGAACAAGTTGGTGATGATGAGGATGAACATGATGAAGACCTTACCTAGGTGATTATAAATGTCTGACTGTTTATTACGGATCGGTTACATTATCATTTTGTTGACCAACTGAGGTCTGTTAATCAGCCTTTAACATGTTAATATTGTTAAACTTGAAAATCAACATTTTCTGGTAACAAACCAATTTAACCCAAGTTAACACTCCAAGCTCAACCTGACAGTGTGAGTGTAACAACATGAAAACAAATCAAATGATTGCCTTGGCTTCATCTTACTCTGTCAATCTTTATACGCTTTAATAATTTACTTTTTTCTTAACTTTATTTTTCTCGATTTACTTTGTTTTTTTTCCTTTTTCGCATTATTGTTTGTTTCCATGTTGATTTGAGTTTCACTGGTTTCAAGTGAAAAGGCGTGAAAAAAGCTCGTTACATGGACATCACACTGTGAGATTGATATTAATGGTCAACTTGTGAATTTAAACTTCACCATTGTCTATCCTATTATTACATTATCAGCTTGAAGTAAATTAACTTCTTGACATCAAGTTGAGGTTGAAAAATAGAGACAAATTGTCGATTATGATTATCATGATGATGATGAGAGGGAGGAAGATACTTACGCATAAATGCATAATTTATTAATGTTATTACATTCTAATTATAATTCATTCCCTTTAATCATTCTTCTCATCAGAATGCGTTGAGATTTAAGAACATGATTTACCGAGGAAAAAAAAGATGAGCTTCTAATAATTTGTTGATTAGTTTATTGTTGGTATTTTGTTTCTATTAATCTTTTACCTTTTCGTGATTTCACTTTGATTTGTATCAACTTTAATTGCAATTGTTTCAGCTAATAAAGTTATTAAACAATTTACATTTTAACTGTGATAACAATTTGGGCAACAATTGTTTCAATTGTTCAACATTGAAAATTGTTCCCTTTGCGTGACTCGACTAGTTTAACGAAGTTTCATTGTATTGGAAAAGATGGAAAACAGAAATTCCTTTTTTTTACGATTATTGGTAACGATCAATAGTGGACATTAAAGGTCTAATTAAGTTAATTAAAGTTAATAAACTGGGAAAATGAGAGAAAGGAAAGAGTTTAACCAGAGAAATAGGTAATGATGAAAAGGGAAATAAAGTTTTGCTTTTTTCATTCTTCATTCCATTCAGTTTAATGATTATTATATGATTATTATTAGCCTGATTGGTGGGTTAAAACGGAAAAATGATTATATTATGTTGGTAATCACATTAATTAGTTGATGTAACCTATGAAAACATGAGTTGAACAATTTATGATTAAATAGTTTGCCAGTTTATCCCTTTTTGTTATGCACTTTAATAGTCTCATAATGGACATTTTAATGTTAGATTATGGCTTTGCAAGATTAGGCTTTTTATGGTGTCATCAATAGCTTTTTTTACTTGTCATAATGAAACAGCTAATTGTTGATTTAGGCTTGGATTAGTTTTGATAATTATTGTTGTCAATGATTGTCTTTTCAATGGGAAAGCCTTGTAGGATTCAACTAGCAATGTTGCTTGATATTTTCATGGGATTTGTGAGATTAAATGTTAGCACTTTAAATTTGAACAAATATTCATTTAGTTGGAGATAAATGTTTCACTCGGATTAGCTTGAGAAATTTAGCTTTTCATGAATTTGTACAAGAATTATTTTGCCATAAATGGATTTTATCTCCAAGTTGAATAGAAGCAGCTCAATAGTTAAGCTCAATTTGTCATTTCAATAACTTGATGTTACCAACATAAAGGCCCAATTGTTAAGCTTAATTAATAAAAGGGTTAGATGGTAATGTCAAGTTTCTTGTTTGCGTAAACAGAAGCGTTAACCTTCATTCCTGAGCGAAAAAGTGTGCGATCTTGTGTTCGATTTCTATTCTACTTTCCTCTTTCCTCTTTACATTCATAGTGTTTAGACAGAAAATTGCTCGATATTTGCTATCAATGCTCTTTACCGAGTGTTGATTCAAGCGATCAAGGCTTTACCTTGAAAAAATCAGAGTGCAGGCTTACAAAACTTCGTAACAAGTGACTAAGCACAGCAAAACTTTAATCAGTTTTGCAACGTGAAACAATCACACTTTTCATAGTACAAGTAACAGAATCTGTTATCCAACAGTTTATAATTTATTGTTACAACAAAGCGAAATAACCTGATGAACACTCAAAACGTTAAACTTGCAAGCTACCAAAATTTGCTTTTAAACTTTGAGTCAACTTTCTAAACAGTTGCGTTACCATAAATTCAATGCTTAACAATCGTTAGCAATCACCTCTGATTCTCAACTCTTTGCAATATCAATAACATGACAAACTACTTTAAATTAATCACTTTTGTCATCCACTAATTGAAATGTTTATAAAGATCAAATCAACTAAAACAAACAGACCTTTCAAAGTAACATTTGATTTATTTTCCGACTTACAGTATTTACATACATGTATGGACGAAACACGGCAGCTGAATTTTGGTTAATAAACTTTTATAGCTAAGCCCACTTGGTGATAAACAGTTTAACAAAATGCATTACAGTTAAAAGCGGTTGTGCTATTAAGGTCAATCTTCGTAAACAATTTATCCAGCGCATCTTTAGTAGCATTTAACGTCAACAGTTGCGTCTTGATAATGTTCATAGCTATCAAAAATGCTACGCCTACGACTGTTTATAAGGTTAAATTTTAGTTTATTACATTGTGATCTGAGCATTTCAATAAACCTTGCGAATGTTGAAACCTTCATAAACGGATCAGGAAAAAAACTTGAAATTGCTCAATAAATGCATATAGCAATTGTATGCAACTAAACTTTACATAAATTATTTTTTCGACACAAATTTTCTTCTCCTTCAACCAATCAACTTTTCCAGGTTAAAACACAATTCTCAATCTGGAGGCAGATTTGAAGCCACAAGAAAAGTATCATCTTCAGTTTCACTGGAAATAATATATTGCTCTATTAATTGAACAAAGTCTATCATGAAAAGAGAAAATAACTTTCACTAATATCTTCTATTTTCTTCTCTCTTCCATCTTCTTCCTAACGCCAACTTATCATCATTACGACTCTACTATCTTCATCATCTAGTCATCTTTAGCCTCACTGTTATACCCATTATCATTACTTTTCCGTGTGATCAAGTCCAATAAATAACAATCAAGTTAACCAGCAACAGCAAAAATAAAGCCATTATCTTCTGATTACCATTTATCACAACTTTACCTTCAAGTTTCACGTAATTACCAATTAAATCAAATATTGATTCATGTTGATTAAATCAAATTGTTTCTCTTTACCTTTCACTCTCTTCAATTCAAATAGTCCACAGTTGTAAATGCAAGTTAATTAAAGCTGAAAATCATTGAATCGCCATGAAAATAAAAGAAACAAAATAAACTCAGTTGGTGGTGAAACCTGATTGCACAAAGCATTGGTCATTAAAGGTAAAAAACTTGATTGTCAACTTTTCCAATGAAACCAACAACCAACATTTGGTTGGAACAACAAATAATTAAAAATTCTGTCCAATTTCATTATTCTCCCATATCGCCATTTTTCATTGGATAAACATTATTATGATAATCATTGTTTGCTGTTTTCAGACTGTTTTGTATGGAAATGAAATAGTAAATTAAGTAAACCTCCACAAAATAAGACAAGTAGAAACAGCTTATCAAAGTTTATTAAAATGATTATAATAATGCTATCCCAAATATCATTGTGAATACCATGTTGTTGATTAAACCCACCATTTATCGCGCCCAAATGTCATCGACTTTTTTAGGTGAAGTTTAATCAGCAAAAGGCTACAAGGAATATAAATATAACATTTATCCAACCTTTTTTAATTCCATCTTTCAACAGTAATTATCTGGATAATGGAATGATGATTAGCATCATTCGGTAACTTTTAACAGTTATTAATGAAAAAAGTGCAAAAGTTGGGCTAAGATTCAAAGGGCGACCGATCAATTTGAACCATTAAAGGTTTGATAAACATCATTGGATCATTTTGCATTGTTGTAACAAAAAATGATAAGACTTTTGTTTTTGATCAATGCTGAGTCAAGTTTACTTTGGAAGAGTTTCAAGCTCCAAGTTTTCGGTTTCGCTGCTCACTTTGATGGTTAAAGTTTATGTCTAATTGGTTTTATCTTTTTATTGTTAGTAGTGAATCAAAGTCTAAATGATTCACTTGATTCCATTACGTGATTTACATCGGGTTATTTTGTTGCATTATTGTCACAGAAAACCAAAATGTAAATATAAGCTTGAGGCCATCATTTTGACCGAAGGTTACAACTACAGTGAGTGACAAAGTACAAGTATAAGACCAGGAAACAAGAATCTGAATATTTGGTACTCGATTGAGCCGGAATACTTGCAATCCCCTTATTGACTCAATGAGCAATCAATTTTTTGAATAAGACTAAATAATAAACATTAAAAAAAGCATATAGTCTCATGTCTAATGTAACCTTTTTTGAATGTTTATTTTCAAGTTTTTCTTGATGAAAAGATCATGAAAAATGGATTATTTAAGTCTCTTTAAGAACTTTTTATTGAATAAATATTTTAAAACCAAATCATGTGTCAAATGATTTGGTCACTCATTACGTTCAATTTTAACTCATTGCGTCAAATACTTTAAGGATTTGAATCTCTAGCCTATTTAAATTTCAAAAAGACTGTTTTTAAAACCAAACGATAAACGCTTGAATTTGAAGAAACTTAAATCTGAGCGAAGAATGAGATTTTTATTTGTAAAATTATGATTCAAGAGGAATACTTGATTCTACCTGCTATGCATGCTAGGTAGCTCATATTGCATCTGTGTTTTTTGCAAATTAAAGGGTCACTAATTTGACATCTCGAGGTTACGCATTTTTTCATTGGACCTCTAATGATGGATTAATGAACCTTTGAAATTTTGGTACTTTTAGCTGATGACAATCTGGTGCGGCAATCCACAACAGATGATGTCTAATCGGTTTTATTAATCTCATCTCAGTAGTTGTAATCAAAGTCTAAATGGACCACTTGATTCCGTTGCACGATGAACATTATTGGGTTATTTTGATGAGAAAGCAAAATGTCAATACAAGCTTAAAGTTGAAATGGATATTGACCATTTCAATTTGAATTTAATTTGAAAATTGCATTTCTGATAAGGAAAGTGCCTTCATGTTGAGTCAACTTTCATCAAGATTTTAATTATTTTCCGTCTTGCTGTTCAACTAATTGGTTCTGTTAAGTAAAATTGTTCAAGATTAAAATCAGGGGAAAATTAAATGATTACAATCATATGGTAAATGTGGTTTACCATGAAAAAAAAGATGCGAATGAAAAGGTAAAGAAAAAAGTTGCTCAAACTTAATTTTAGGTTTAATAATTTCTCAATCATAAATTTAATGGTTAAACAATAGGATTGGCGGCCTCTTAATGGTTATCATAATAATAATGATAACATAAATAAAATAACAAAGATGATGATGAGGATGAAGAAGAAGGTTGACTCTCAATGGGCAAAAGAAGAACCAAACTTCACCTTAACACTCAATCAGGGTGAGCATTGAGGTGCCTTGAGTGAGTGCCAAGGATTGGTTGTGCCATTCAGAAATGATGATGATGATTACCTGAAGAAGATGAAGGAGAAGAGGGAGAACGAACGGGTGAGAATAGGAAAATTGGGAGAGAATTTTTTTCTTTCTCTTGGATCGTTCATTATAGCAAGTCACGAAGTTGATTGTACCTTTAGTTTCAGTTAAGGTGCGAGTCAACTTAGCCGTAAGGCATGATGAACAACTGAAAACTAATGATGATGATGATGATGAGCGGGAGTTTGTTTAAACTTTTCTTCTTCTTTCTTTTTTTTTCTCTTGAAACTTGAAAATTATCAAGATAAAAGGTTGATTCATCAGATGTTTAAGCACGGTGTTGATGAAGTTGTCATTCCTTCGTGAGACTCTCCCTTCATTCCTGATCATCATCATTATCTTTCTCATCTCATTTTTCGCTCCTTCTCCTCTTTTCTATGGAAAAACATTCATCTTCTGAGAAAACTATTAACTAACCTGATTTACTTAATTAAAGGTATGCAAGTTAGTAAAATGTCATCACTATCATCACCCAAAGGGGAAACACTCGGATTCTGATAACACCAAAGGTTCACTTTACTCACCAAGTCCGTTCCTTTCCTCTTCACAAGTTTAACTCCATTAAACTGTGAGAAACTTTGCCCTCATTGATTGAAACATTTTGATTAATTTTCAAACCAATTTATTAATAAACATTTAGAATGCAAAACAAAAAAGTGATTTCAACTTTGATCAGTTGAAACTTGAAACATTTCATTTGCTCTTTACTTTCAAATTATATAAAACACATTTACTAACTATTGGTTAAACGTTTTACCTTTTAATTAAAGAGGAACCCAAACATTGACGACTTAATTTAAAATAACAAAAAACTCAATGGAGTCTAAAGTAAAAGGTTATCATTTGATTAACATAATCTTTTGGGTTTGCCGTTAATATTTGCAAAGTTTATTATCCAATGAAACTAATCCCAACTCTAACCAGAATATTATAATGGCTGCGATTAGACAACAATTAACAGTCTTTAACAAGTGAACACTTTGTGTCTTTATTTTTAATCATGAATTCCTCATTCAACTCAAGTGAATCCCATTCTTTGGTCGAAGGATTCAGCCAAGCTCTATTAATAGTAACAGTTTCCGAACTGGGTGATAAAACATTCATAATAACTGCAATAATGGCAATGAAATATCCAAAACATTATATTCTTATTGGTGCATTATCGGCTGAATACATCATGGTAACATTATCATGTAAGTATATTAATATTAATGCCAAGTAATGCTAATAATAAGGTTAACTTGACATACTCAAGTATAGCAAGTGCAATAGAGAAGAAGAAGAAGAAGAAGAAAAAAAAACTCGAAAGTGACAAAGTTAACATGATAGTTATTGAGATAATAATCGGGGTAAAAAAAACATGATGATTGTTCAGTGATGAATGAACATGTACATACCTTGTAAAAATAATGAATGTTGATTCGCGAAGAGAAAAGTAAAGGTTGAAAGGAGAAGAAGAAAAAGAAATGAAAAAGTGAACTTCTTTTTTCCTTCCAATTTGCGTTGAGTTGAAATTAATTTGATGATAAATTATCTGAAACATGAAAAGCAATTGAAATTGCATTTAGAATGAGAGAAAAAAAAGAGAGATTTTGGTGTGTTTTTTGTGCACAAATCGGAATTAATGATAATTTGTGGAATAATTTCAATTGGAATCATTTTTTTTCTCCCTTTTCTGCATTTAAATGTTATCCATAATAACTGGTAATAACTCATTGATAAATGGAAAGAAAAAGTTGAGTAAATTCAGGGGAAACTGTTCAGGCTGTTTTATTTCATTTCGATCAATCCGTCTGAATTATTATCAAAAGACTGGATTTAACAGGCTTACAGTGTTGATATTGAAATTTTATTCAAATGAAGAGTAAACTCTTTGAATGTTGCTTTGAATGGCGATAATTTGAGTCAATCTTTTCCTCTGATTAATCAGATTCCAAAGAGAATGACCTTTTTTATTTATTTACCTTTTTGACATTTTCTGTCGTTTGAAAGGCAAACATTGGAAAAAGTGAAAAGGTGAAAATCATGATTAAATACTTTTCTTGTTTCATGATGAATGCATGATAATTTTGGTTTGTTACTTGAAATGATTCAAATCTTTCAGAAAGTAAAAGATGAACAGAAATGGATAAACAGGAAAATGAATTCTCATGCAGATTCACAGAAGTCATCATCAATCTGTTCATCAATTTTGTTATCATGTTTTCTGTTTTTGTTTTTTTTTCTTCTTCTTCTTCTTTTCCTTTTTCCTTTTTCACTTTCTTCTTCTTCTTTTCCATGATAAATGATATTCTAATAATTGAGTATTCAACCAGTGCTTTTAGGCTTAGCAACTTCAATGGTTCCACAGACGATAATTCATTACATTTCCATTATCCTGTTCTTCATAATAGGAGTTACCATGATTTATGAAGGTACGAACTTGAGATGATTCTTATCATGATGAAAATTCGTTTTCACCCCACTTTTCACCATGTACTCTGTTCTCGGTGAGTCGCTTCAACTGAGAAAAGTTCATTTTTCAATTGATATTCTTTTTACCTTTTTTTTTCTCTCGCAATTCTTTTCTCGTTTTTTGTTTTGTAAATCATTTGTTTAACCTTCATCCTTTGAACACTCAATGGTAACATTTGTTTTCCAAGATGGATTATTTTCAATCATGTTTCATGTCAACCTTGCTCTGTTTTCCTGGTAACTTCAGAGATCATTCTGTTATTAATGCATTTTCACTTTCTGTTTGCAAATTTTCCGATTCTCTGATCATTCCATTTCAATCATTTCATTTCAACTTTTTGATTCTAAATTAATTTCTATTTAGCTTAAGGTTAATCTGTTTCATGGTTGTGTTTTTGCTTTGCTCCAGATGAAAATGAAAATAAAATATATTTATAATTTTTCCTTTCTTTTGCTTTTCTTCTCTTCTCATTGGAAAACATGGCATTCCAGGAATAACATGGAAAGACAATCTTGATCATAATGATAATATTATTAATAATAAAGATAATAATAGCAATGCTATTAATAATAGTAATAATAATGATAAGAATGATAATAATGTTGGAGTTTTGATGGAAAACAGATTGGCTTCAACTGCTGCTAATAATAATGCTCCTGATGAAACAAGGAAATTCTGGTTCAAGAATTCAATAGCAAAACATGAGTCTTTCATAATCATTGAAATGTTTACAATGGCTTTTATCGCTGAATGGGCAGATAAATCACAACTAGCGGTCATTATTTTAACGGCACAGCAAGTAAGTTGTTTCAACATATAAAATTAGTCAATTTGTTTGCACTCTTTAAGTCAAATCTTGGGCAAGTAAAGTGCCTGATGAATGTCTTAAGGTGCAAAAGGCTTTGATATTAGACTAGATTATGATTGAAGTTTAACTTCGAATGATTTGGTTTTTGATTCTAACTGACACAGAAAACTCAATGATAGAGTCACTGATAATTGTTGCTTCAAACTGCATTAAAACATGAGTTTGACTCAAAGGTTGGTTTTTTTTCACTACAAAAAGTGATAAACACTATTGAATCATTTTGCATTATTATTGATAAGACTTGAGCAACATAATTTATAAATTGATGATTCAAGTTTGGCTTAAAGGTTCAAACTTAAGCTTTGAGCTTTACTGCTCCTTTTGATGGCTAAAGTTTATGTTGGGCTTTATCTGCTTAATTACATCTTATCTAACAAGTCAAAGTTCAACTGCTTACTTTATTCATAATTAATTTGATAAGCATCATCGGGTTATTCAGCATTATCACTATGACAAGAAACTAGAGATTGGTGAATATTGTTGACATTTTATTAATAATTTGAATGTTTCTGGTGCAAATGAAACACTTGCAACCTAACCTAACCAAACCTAACCTAACTTTAACCGTTAGTAACAGTTTAATCTCTTCTCGTGATCAAATACAGAATCACTGATTAATCTGGACTTATCGACTTGCTGGCAAGTTTGTACTTGCCAGTTAAAGTAAAGCAATAATCTAATTTATTCCTCTGTAAATTAATCTAGAATAAACTTGGTGTTGCTCTCGGTGCTTTTGTTGCTCAAACGTTTTCCATGACAGTTGCTGTTATTTCAGGTGCAATTATTTCCAATTACGTTTTACCCAAAACTGGTAATATTAATGGAAATTTAATAACAAGATGATAATTTTACTTTTATTTCTTCCTTTCTCTTCCTCTCCCAATAATAATAGCTTTAATTTTCGGTGGATTGACATTCATAGCATTTGCAATTTACACAACTTTAAAAGGAACCAATTAGTAGCAATCAATGATCAACTTTCAATTTGTCCAGAAACAAAAACAAAAAGTTATTAAACCATTAAAAAAATTGTCTCATCAATCAACCTTGACCTTAAGTTGACCAGCGCAAACCAACAGAAGACCATTTGAATGACCTTTACTAGATGGCGACACAATTAAAGGCACAAATGTCACACTGATAATGAAGAAACATTTTTTTTTTGCTTCTCAAGTTAAACTTCAATTCACTGTTTTTTCATCATTTGAGGCAAGAAGATGAAAAAAGGCAATCATTAATCAAGACAAGGTCAAGCCTACAACACATTCTTGAACAGTGTCAATTGAGGTTTTTCTGGTTGAGATTTTTATTGAAAAAAAAACAACTCCAAGTGATAACATCATTTACTATGTCAACTGATTTATTTTTTGTACTTTTTTTTGCTTACTTTTCCCTGATAAACCTTCATGTTGGTTAACCAAGTTTAAGATTTATTTGTTGATCAGTTGAACAATTTTGTATCTGCACAGAACTTTTCAGTTTCTCGCATTTTCTCGCTTCTACTTTTGGACAATCAATAAATCACTTTCAAAGCTATTCAATTGTTTTGCTAAAAGTGATGCAAGTCTTTTAATTTACTGATAAAAATCGGAAAACGGTTAAACTGATTAACTCTTGACAGGGAAAAAAAAGTAGCAAAAAGATTCAATTTGAAACAATTCAATTTACTATTGAAATTTATTTCACCAAACTCATTATCAGAAAAAGAAAGTTTCAACATTTAAATTTGATTCCTTTTTGTTCAATGTTTAAACCATTTCAACTGGCTTAAGGTTGGGATGCTTGGAATGATTATTGGAGAGAAAATGTTGAAAATGTTGGAAAGAAAAGAAGATAAAAGTTCAACTGGAAACTCATGATTCTTGAGATTCGCCTTAATGTTCATCAATGGACATGTTATCCAGACTCATCACTTAACAGAACCATATAATACTTTGATTGTTCAACAAGACAATGCCATTATTTGACCTTTTTATGTTTCTCATTTTACGATACTTTTTATACTTTCCTTCAACTCTCATCAACCTCTTAAAGAGTCTCTCAATGTGAATAACAAATATATTTGAAAACACAAAAAAAATCAACTTCATCCTCTTTGAGCCATTATTTTTATTACTGGCTCATTAAAAACTTATAGAAACCTATTTGATGGCCTTTTTTGTTCACTTGTTTTTGGCCCATTCCATCATTTAACTTTAAATTGATGAAGAGAAACGAAAACTGCAAAGTTATTGCCATTATCTTATTCATCACCAGCTTTTGCTCATTTCATTGCCAACAATTTAATGATGATAATTATCTTGCAAAATGATTCTGCAATTGTCGACAGATTCGTTGTTTTTTTTCAACTCACATTTGCCGCCATCATTTCAATTTCAATACTCACAAAGCCCACCCATTTTAACACTTTCATCATGAAATTCATGCTGTTTCACAGCTCAGTGCCATTGGTTGTATAAAATTGACCTTTTGGATGATTAAGATTCAGTAAGTTCAACTTTGTATTGCGAGCCAATTTGTTGAGCTACTGTCGCCCTCTATTGCTCGAAATATACACCAACACGTGGTTAACATCTGATTATGTTGTTTCAATTTGAGTTTTCAACAAGTTTATTGTAATTTCTCATTGAAATATATCTTGGGAATTCGGAAAAGGCAGAGATATTAAAGTTATTGAATTTCTTCATTAGTGATTGACTAGTCTACAAAGTCTGTTTTACAGATTCATTGAGCCCAAGAAGTTAATCTAGCATAGCTAACAGGGAAAGTGCCATTGCCTGCACTAATTTTTGCGCATTTTCCGGGCTTACAGTCCTCATTGAGATATTGCCTCACACTAGAAGTATCTATTCTTCGAGAAGCGTAATTTATAATCTTCGATCTTCTTTAATCCATCAAATGTGACCTGAAGTGTTAATGTTAGCATAGCATGTATATTCACTTGAAACTGAAAAATTTACAACGGGAAATGTTTTGAAAAATAGCCACAGAATTGAAATTTTTGTCAATTGTCAAGTTCGAAATTATTGTCTCAGCATAGATTGTACAACATCGCGAAAAACCTTTCTGTTTCAATCGTGTCATCAGATTAAGATATCCCAAATTTTGTGATAGTGGTATGGAATGGCCACCCTAAAGCTCAGACCTAAACCCTTGCGATTTCTTTCTATGTGGTTTTTCGAAAGATGGATTATACAAAGATTCTCCAAAAACCATAACTAACCCGGAAAAGGCCACAAAAAACGACTTTCCTTCGCTAGACGGCTAGAAACTTGTGCCAACTAACGGCGATCATTTTGAACATATTTTTGCGTAAATTCAAGTATTTCTCTGCATTTTAACATGTGATATGTTAACTTTTTCTTTGTATTTCCAAAATTAAAGTGCCTATAAAAATTATCAAACGCCACTGGTGACCCAGTAGTAGCGTAACAAAGTTAAGCGAAGATTTAGATTATGCTATTTTTAGTGTTTCACCGGGGATATGAGATAGCGAATCACTACACAAAAATTGTTCGTATACTGAGAATCTGATAAGTTTATTGAATAACTTTCATTAAGACTCTTGGTAATACAGTACAAACTGCTTTTGTACAATCTACTTTTACATTACCTTTTTATACTACAAAAAAGGGAAAATCTGTTTCAGTTAAATTGAAGACAAGTCACAACATTTGAAGTTAAATATGTGTTGACTGATGATTGGTTAAGGAGAGGGAAAGTTGAGATGTCTTCCCCTTACACTATGAGTTTTGTAATTCAATTTTTAAAATTAGTGTTCGCACAATTGCGGTCAAAAAAGCGGGATAAGCTCAAAGTTGGTTTAGATTGTTTAAATTCATCAGCTAACTTATATCGTCGACTTTTCCAGAGAGGAATTTTTTCAGAAAGATTGCCTAACATTTCCAATAAGATTTCAATCATTTCAGAATATCTCAATCTAGTCGAAATTTAGATAAATTTCGGGATCATTCTTGATTTTGTGCAAAGTTTATCGAGCTCATCTAAATTGGACTGAATCTGTTGATTCTAGGTAATATTCTGGCGTCCTTCACGTTCATGGAGCAACCACAAGAAACGCAATGTGATAGGTTAGGTGTAGAAAGAAAAGATTTTGGTGAAATTTGCATTCAAGGTAACAATCAAACCTCAGAGTTTATCAGTAATTTTTTCAGTTCTTAATTCTTGATATTAGAATATTTGACAATACCATTCTCATGATTCGTTTTTATTTGATTGTAAAAGCTAATTTTGGCAACAATTTAAACAATATTACCATTTAATAATTCATACTATTTGCAACTCTTTTATGATGATTACCTAATTGGGTGCAAAATAAAATTAATACGATAATATCAAGAGCAACTCATTTATCTTTTTACAAATTATCATCAATTTTTATTTCATTTTTCCTTGAATATCCATTTGTCCTTTTCATTTCAATCTTTCACATTCAACCTAATGATTCAATTTGTTTGCTCAACTTACATTAACAAGACTGATTTCAAGATGAAAATGAAGAAAATGAAGTCAATATTAATGTAAACTGTAATAATATTGATAAAGTAAAGTTCCTAAATGTGAATTTCTATTTGGAAAAGTTTTCTTTATCAACAGATAATTGATCAAATATTAGCATGAAAAGATGGAAATGAAATTTTTGTTTCAAATCTTTTCATTAAACCTTTTTATTCAAATGTTTATTCAATAAACTTTCATAATGAATAAACTTTGAAAATGTTTCCCATTAATCCAATTATCATGTTTTTGTTTAGAAAACTTTTTTTTTTAA
This sequence comes from Tetranychus truncatus, assembly GCA_028476895.1. Taxonomy (NCBI): domain Eukaryota; kingdom Metazoa; phylum Arthropoda; class Arachnida; order Trombidiformes; family Tetranychidae; genus Tetranychus; species Tetranychus truncatus. The sequence continues at coordinate 11,596,565 of CM052062.1, forward strand.
TTAAAAGTTAACCTTGATTGATGTGAATATTACGGAATGAAAGGAACGAAGAAAAATGTTTTCTTTATCATTAATTCTCATCATGCTGAGCTGAGAAACTCGCAGAATAGATGAAAAGAGACTCAACGAAAAAAAAGGTTTAAACTAAAGACAAATAATGAAGAAAGTTGTTCAATATTCATTCATTTTCATGTTTACCTGATTAACTTTGATTGAATCCAAATGTTAACCAATTTAGTAATTAATGACTTGTTAATAGATGGATTAATGTTCATTTTTTTGCACTTTTCCTTCTCATGAAGAGAAAGAAAAATGGTGAAAATGATGGAGATTATTCATGGAATTTTCTTGTTCATTTTCTTGTTTATTATTGCAGGGAATTTTAATTTAATAATATGATAATGATGCTCTGATTTCCAAGTGAATAAAAGATAAATCAAAAGTGTTTGACTTGAAGGTAACTCGAGTCAGAGTGAACATTGAAACTTTGAGTGTTAATCGATTCGATCATGATAAGAGTGGAAAAAAGATTTAAACTCATTCAAGTGTAATTGAAACCTCATCAAGATTCGATTGTTGTCAAGTCTATCAATACATTTGACTGGTTCAACTTGCATCATCAAGCGAACCATCAAGATTCCAAGATTTCTCTTGAAACTTATCATGAATATTTTGTTGCAAAATTAAACTCTTTTCGAGTTTTCATTTCAATTTGTTAACCACATTTTGATTTGAGATAATTGAAGATGAAAATATTTCAATGAACGAACTAAGAAAAAGAAAAATGAAAATACGATAATTTGGTCGTGAAGAAGAATATGAATGGAATGAAGTTTTCTTCTGATCAGAATAAATAATTGAGGCTGAATTGAAGCTGAAAAAGTTCAGGGAACCAGAAAAATGAATCATTTTCAGGGTTGAATAAACATTGAACAATTGTTTTCTTTTTGTTTTTACTGTTGATTTTGTTTGTATTTCAAATGTTTTCATTTCGCGTTCAACTCAGATTGACGATTGTGACTATTTGAAGCAATTTCAGAACTTCGAATGTTGCAATTTCCATTTTTATCAATTAAATATCTTTTTTTTCGAAGAATAAAAGTTCGAAATAAATGTTTTTCATTTTGCATCTTTCATTAGCAATCAGAGTATATCATGATAAATGACTGGGAGTTTTTCCTCCTTCCATGAAATTAATAACTCGAATTGGAAACAGAATAAAGATTAACCAGATAATTTTACAAAAATTTCTCATTAATAAGATTCTTTCATTTCATGATAAACTGCAATAAAATGGAAAATTGTTATCCACAGAAAAAGAGAAAAAAAATATTCGAAAGAATAACCAATTTCGATTCTCTTTTCACTATAATTAAATTGAAATGAAACTTTTAATGATCTCGATTATTGAAACATTTCCATGTAAAGTTCAAATTTCATGATAATTTCATGATAAAAGTTGATCTCATTTACAAGAGAACTTTTCACGAATTCAATTTCCAATTCATTAGTTGGGGAGTATTCATGAGTGAAGAATTTTACTCGAAATTCGATTCAATTTCATGATGTCGCAGAATGTTCAACAATTTTCGGTTAATTCTTTAATATGAATGATTAAGAGTTAATTTCATTTTCAATCAATCTAATTAAAACTTGCGATTCTTCATTTTGAGTGAACTTTTCCTCGAGTTTTGCTGCTTTTGTCATTACGTTCAGTCAGAGTAAACATGTTGAATAATATTGTTATTTGATTGAACAATTGATTTATTTATGCAGATTTAGTGTGAAAAGTATCTTTATTTGTTCTCATCTCTATTGATTCGTTTCTATCAAAATAATCATCAAACTCATCTTCACCTTTTTTTTTCTTCACTTCACTTTCCTCTTCCTTTTTCCATGAAACACCATCATCATTAACCGTTTCTCATGTTCACCATCATTTCCATCATCATGTTGATGATAACGATAATGAACGATCAACAGTGAGTCAATATTTGATTAGAGTAAATAAAAGTGAATGGAAAGAAGAAGAGAAAACAAAGTGAAAAGAGAAAAGTGTGATTCAATGTTAATCAGTTTTAGAGACACAAGAGTGATTATCGTTGAAACAAATAATCAAGACTAATCAACATTTAATTATCATTCCATGTTAATGATTTTTTTTTGTTGAAGCAAGAAATGAAAAAAGGCAACCTTAAATGCTCTTGAAAAAAGGGGAAAAGTTTGTTTTCTTCATGTCAGTCAAATGAACAAAAATGAAGCGTAACCAGCCCACTTCGACTCAATGGTTTGCAGTCCGAATGCAAGTAGTTAAAGGTGTGCATGCTAAAGTGGATAGTTTCTTTTCTTTCGAAAAATTTTCGGAAAACGAATGAAATCAACACAGAAATTAACTTTAACAGCACAAGAGCTAAGATTTAAAGATGCAATAATAGATTGACGAGAATAAACATTGTTGAACATTCATTGAAATGTTGATCATGAAATGAACCGTGAAAATGATGTAAAATGCAACATTTATGAATTGAAAAATGTTTGCCATAAAAAATGTCAACTTGCCCATGAATACAGGCGAGAGAAGCGGAAAAAGCAGTCAATGTTCAATCTATAATGAAAAGAGTAAAAAAAGAGACGCAAAGTGACCCAGGTAAAGTATATTAAAAGAAAAATGATAATCTGATGAAAAATAAATTCATAAATTTTTGAAACCTTCATTTAAATACTAAAATAGGTTCTAGAGAAAAAAAAGTTTTCCCAATTTCATGATGTAAGTCTACAGAAACAACAACGATATTAATAATGATAACTTTAAGCATAACATAAATAAAATTTGTTCAACATCATTGAAAAGCAATTTAATAAACCTTTCTTTTCGAACTCAATTTCTTTCTTCTTTTGGATCTGAACGAACAGGAAAGGCAAGGCAAAAATTCATCGTCTAATTTCTTATTCATGAAGACGATAATCTTTGAAAGGAAAAGGTAAAGAGAAAATGAAAAAGAGAAGAAAAAATCTGCAAAATTGAAATGATAATACTTACAGTGCTCAGGTAAATAGAGAGAGAGAAAAAAAAGTCCAAACAATTTTCTCGATTCAATATTCACTTCTGGGAATTGAGTCAAACTTTGAATCGTTATTTACATCAATTTCCTAACCACATCGAAGCGCATTCAATTAACCATTCTCAAAGTTGAACCTTTACTTCGCACAGTATTTCCAATTTAATGATCAATCAGATTAAATGAAGTAAATGATTTTCAATTGATGTGACTTTTAACGTTTAAACGAGTTTACCTCGAAATTTGTCTGGACATTTTTTTCTTCCTCTTCTCATGAAATGATTTTGTTTCATGAAAAATGATTTTACTATTTACAGTTTTTCCTCTCTTCAACTTGCTCTGATATTTGGAAAATTTTCAACTCTAATAATGATAGTTTCACGATAAGTTTCAACTTTCAGATATAATAGTCTATCAAAGTGTAGCGCTTTTATAAGATGAAAAAAAAGCTTTACTTGCTTTTGTTTTCAAGGAAGCAGAAAAAAAAGATGAGTCGAAAAGAAAAAATTTGCTGGAAAATGTTTTTTTTTTGCTTTTCTTTTTTCTTGTTCAACGTCTTCATCAGTTTCATGAACTTTTCTCAACTGAACATCATTAAATTTAAAGCATTGCAATAACAAATGGTCAACTTGTTCACCGTTTAATACCACATATTCAACCATTTATCATGGTTCGAATCAACATTTCAATCTTTTCGCAAATCTCTAATTGTTCACTTTCGATCAGCTTTTGATAAACTTGAAAAATCTTTTTAGTCTCAAAACTTTTCTTTACAATTTAGCCGCATTTCATCCAAACGAGTTTAATCAATAAGTTTGAATAAACTTGCAACATTAATATTTCACGCTGATTCCAACTTGATTTGAATATCTTTTTGCTTTTTACCTTCAACTTTATGATAAAGATACAGATGAACATGATAAAACTGTTCAGCATGTAACAAGGAAAGAAAATTATTCTGGTTGCAAGCCTTTCAAGATGCTTTTGCATGCTGAATTTTAAACCTTAAAAGCAAATTTAAAATGTTAATAAAGGTAAAAACGTTTTTCTCATTCAGATGATGAACCGAACAAAATGAGTTTAAATTATTTTCCAATTTTTGATTTTCTTTTTTTCCTCTCCTTTCCAATCCAGAGCATTTCAATGTTATTCAAATTTTTAAGTGAACTCTTTCTCTTTACTTTTCAAAGATTGAAATCAAAATTCTTGTTATGACAGCGCATTAAATGCCAATTTGAATATCAAAATGTTTAGTCTTAGTTTTGCGTTTTTACTCTACTTGAAGCTGATTAAAGCTAATTAGAAATTTCGTCGAGATTAATTTCCATGTAAACTGAAAGGGAAAAAAGTTAATCTTTCGAGTTCATTTTCAATTCTTTCATTTTTCATGTTATTAATAAACTCTTTTTTTTTATCTCGAGTTTTAAAGGTTCGACCAAATTTTGAATCAACTTTCATCTCTTTCATGGGGCAAATTAATTATCACGAGGGAATCCAAATAATTTAATGTTCTTGTAGCTTTATTGGATTAAAAAGTGAAACATGATAATTTTATTGTTAGGAAATTGAATTTTGGGTAGAAAAATAAAAGTTTTGCTCTTAAATGTTCATTACAAGACAATGGTGAATGGAAGGAAACATTCAACTAGAATAATGATATTGAAGTTGTAAAGTTGTTGATTTGTAAAAATGTTTTTTCTTCTGCTGTTCACAATAATTGAGCCTCAACATTTATTAAGAGAAACAAAAAAAGAGGTTCAGTTGGAAGGGAAAAAATTATCAATTGCAAAACGAACCAAAAAGTTAGGAAGCTTATTTTATTCTTGGTCATCTTCAACTGGCCAATATAATTATAAAACTCAAGGTTGGCTGATCACAGAGTTGAAAATATAATAGCAATAACTCCCTGTAAATGGGAGTCGAAAGTTTACTCAAGCTAATAAAGCACATATTCGAGTATCCCACTAGCGCACATCAGAGGGAAATTAATGAACATCTTCATCATCTACAGCTTTATAATCTCCATCTTCACTTTACTGACTAAATTGACCAAATTTCATGAAAACTCAACTAGGCCATAAGACACTAATTTTGATCCTAACAAGTCGCTCTTCTTCCCATCAAAAAATGCATGTTGAGAGCCTTTTATCAATCAAAATTTTCATTCCCTTCTTGCACATATTTTCCATATTGTCATCATTAAATTTGATATCATCATTGCCATTATCATTGTCATCATCATCATCATCATCATTATCGTCTTCCTCAACATTTCGTTCATTAATTTCATTGAAAATTCATTCAAGCCTGACTAGCCCATAGACAATAATTTTCAACCTAATAAGTCACTTTTCTTCCCATCAACTAATGCTTATAACTGAGTCTTTTCCCGATCAAACAATTATCATTTTGTTTTTACATATAACTCATATTTTTATAATTATATTTGATATTATACCACCATCTCCATCTTCCTCATTTTGCAGATTAAATTATCCAAAATCCATGTAAACCTGACTAGACCTTACGCTAAGTTTCAACCTAAAAAGTTATTCTCCCTTCCATCAACTAACGCACATTAAAGATATTTTCTCGAGCAAACAATTTTCATTCCGTTCTTATAACTTGTTTTTGATCTTTACATTTGATACATTTTCAGGCATTAAAACAACCCAGATAAGACTGTTAGTCGTCTCTTTTCGAACCTAACAAAGTTACCTTTTTACCCATAAAAAATGACCAAAAGCCATCAAAGGTGCGCCTTTTGTCCTTTAAACAATATCCATTTGCAACTTGATTTTTGCCCGAATTCACATCATTTTCATCATCATTTTCTTAGCCCTTGTTATGCGACTTTAATGGTTTAGATGAATGGTAAAGAGGATCAAGACAATGTATGGTTATTTTAGTTGGTAAATTCAATGAGGCTTGGACAGCACACTGGGAGAGTTGAATAAGATGTGGATTGTGAGAAGTGAATTGGTAAGTTTATCATTTGGTAATATCATCATTGAAAAAGGAAAGAAAAGAAAGACGAAGAAGAAGAAGAAAAGGTTTAATGATGAAAGGAAATATGATTCCAATTATGAAACACAATTTTGTCTTCCCTTTGCTTTCTCTTGACCAGTTTCTCTTTCATTGAGTTGACCCCGAAGGGTTTTCTGTACTCTCCGATTGATACCAATGATCACCTTCAGTAAATATTGTGACTCTAATGAAATGATATTGTTGTTATACGAACAGCCAATAATATTTCTCATGGTTAACCAACCAGATCAAACTTTTTTTTTCTCTGAGCTCATCATCTTTCTACAAAAGCATCATCACCGATCATTGGTAACCAGCATTTGGGTTAACAGAGCATCCAAGTCACCATAACTTTGCCCTTCATTTTGTGGATTATCATTATAATCATCATCCAGTCTTCCCTCTCTCCTCATCATTATTAACCCAAAAATATCTTAATCACATTTTCACATTTTCCCTCGCTTCTCAACTCACCTTTTCATTTGTGGATATTATCACAGTTTTCACTCCCTTCGTTCATCTCTTATAATATTCACTTGGATAAACAATGTTTCAATCATTTTCTGTTTACTCTTCTTTACTCAATCTCTAAGTAACTGGATAACGCATTGAACCTGAAAAGGCACAAATTATAATTTATTATTATAATAAAGTGAATGAAAAGACGAAAAAAATTGACAAAAGTCTTTTCTTCTCACCCAATAGTACCAATTGTTTTCCAGTAATAATCACGACTTTTCATTCATCAACTCAACGATTCAAACAAATTCAATCAATCATCGAAACGTTTAGTTATAATTAGTTACGATCTTTAAATGGCAAAAATGATCGCTGTTTTAATGAGAATCCATCAAAGAACGATAAAAACTTCAACTTTGGGTTGGTTTAGAAAATTGTTTTTTCGATTTACGATGAGAGAAATGTTCAATCTTCGTCCTTTCAACCGAATTTCTGATTTGGCTTTCTTAGCGGAAATTTTGTTTTCAAACATAAAACTTCTTATTGAGATGAAAAATCTAACCCAAATGTTTGATTCTTTTACCGATCCTTTAACTGAATGATGATCAAGAGATTTGAACTGAATTGAATCTAGCCTGAAGCCTTTTCGAACTAGATTGCAATAAAATAAAAATGACTTTTCCCAAACTCGAAAAGTTCAGAATCTATTTCCTTTTCACTCTTGTTAACTTTCACAAACAACAACAAAGCCAACATCATTTTTATCACATCATCTTGATCATTCTCACCATCTTTAACATCAACATTAATGTTAAATGTTGTGTACAGTTTCATCATCATGCAAGATTACTCCGAGTTTCACAAATGAACAAAAATTTAATTCTCATCAGCAACATTGAACAAATAATGAAACTCGAGCGAAATAAACAGAAAGGGAAAACAGAGAAAAGAGTAAAAACAATTTTCTCGCCTAAAAGTCGATTATTAATGGCAATTTCGGTTGACAGTTTCAACTTTATTTCCTGCTCATTGGGTTAAAGCTCATCCAATAACATGATAAACACTCACAATTAATATGAAAACTTCAATCTCAAAACTCTCTAAACTGACAATCAACAGTTTTTCGGAGTCTTTTGACATTTCCAGGGAAGAAATGAAAAGATGAAAAAAGTTGATAAAATAATCAAAAGTCTTTGAAACAGATAAAAACGAGTCTTGAAAATCCTTAACTGATCTGGAAATATTCAATTCTGAAAATATATTGAAACATTTTAAAAATTTGATCAACTCCAAGAGTTCAGACAAAACGTCGAAAAAATAATTTTCAAGAAAAAGGAATAAAGAGTTTCAGATGAACAATCGTTCTGCCCGTTTCTTTGCTCAGCATTTAGCGTCAGAACTCATCAGTCTCGAGTTCAATAAAAATCGATAGTTTGCTGTATCCATTCAAAGTTCGTGAAATGTATCAACATTTGGAAAAGGTTGTGGTATTAATGAAGCCTTATTAATTGAAGAAGCTTTTGTTTTGACAAAAGGATGAAAAAGATTATCACTTTTACTATCAACTCAAGTTTCTTAAGGTTGCCAGTTGAAGCATCGATTTGAGGTGAAGCCATGTTGACCTCAGACATAATTTATTCAACTGTGAATAAGATGATGATGATGATGAGAAAAGTTTTGTTGTTATAACTTTCAATGTTCAACTTGAATGCTCAAAGAAAAATGATGAAAATAATTTCACTGTAAAACAAATGGAAAGCAAGAAGGAGAAGAAGAAGAGAGAGAGAAAAAAAATAATAGGAAAAAGAAAATTTCTTTAGTCTTTTCATTTTGCTTCCTTCATCCCAACCATTTTACATCATCATCTTCTTGTTCTTCTTGCTCTTCCAAAGATGGATGACGAGTTGAGAGAAGATTAAACAGACGAAGAAACAAAAAAGTAAAGAGAAAAGAAGTAAAATCAATTTCAAGATGAACATTGAATTTGACATTATCAGTATCAAAATAAGGCTTTTCAGTATTTCTTGCAACACAAACACAGATATTTATGTTGGCCTAGTGAGATTGTTCATGGATAACAATCTGATTACAATTGTGTTTTGTCAGTTCAATTGGTTCAACTTTCTTCTTCTTGTAAACACAGACACAAATAGTCACCAAATGATATTAATGATATTAATAAAATAACGAAAAAGTAAACTGAAGGAAGCTCTAAAAAAGCGAAACTGAAAAAAAGGTAAAATATAAGCATAAATAGATACGAGAAAAGTAAACACAAAAATAAGAAGATAAACACATTCTTGTCGGTAAACAGGGAATCCCTTGTTGTATTCAACTTGATTGAATATTGTATTCTGGTTTATGCAGTCGCTGGGTAAACACTTTTGACCACAAAAAGAGGTTCATTGTAATCTATCAGATTATCATTCATTACAAGTTATCCTTTTCATATTCAGTTGATGAAATTTTGCTTGCAACAAAATCCCTTCACTTTATAAGGTAAAGTAATAATGCAACAAGATAAACTGTCTAATCCAATCAAACCTGACTTGGGCAAACTTCAATCAATGAAAGTTGACTGTTTAAACTTGAAATTAACAAATGCGAATCGTGTTCGTCTCAATCACCAAACAACTTCATGAGCATTCAGATTTTCCAGTTTCTCGAGATTATAAAGATTTAATCTGAATTGATTTTGCATTATTCTTACAGCAAAAATGAGCGCTTTAAAGTTGTTTTTTTTTACTTTCAAGTTTAAGTAAAATGAGGAATCGATGACTTGAAAAAGGCAAAGATTGAAAATGAGACAAAATAAACTTTCGATTTTCACAAACTCTTCGAACTGTCGATTCATTAGCATTAAAAGAAACCAAATTTTGCTAAAACTAAACGTTCTAAAAGGCGATCGCAAGCAAATAAACCATTAGCATTGAGAAACTGGAAATGAAAAAATTTCCACAGATTTCCATGTTTATATTTCCAAAGAATCAAACTATTCAATTGTATCAGAATAAGAATTGCATATAAAATATAAAGGATTTCATAATATAAGATATCTTCTCGGAAAACATTGAAACCATCAAAACGATCACAACTAATCTGAATGGCAAGACGAGACACTGAATGGCAAAAGTTGTGGAATAGCTTATTTCAAGTTAAATGCAGTTGTGAAGTTGCTTTAGTTGAATGAATTTTACAAAATGAAAACTGAAAACGATTAATATTTTTGGTTGGGGAATGTTTAAAAGGATGAAATCTCACCATCGACTTACAAATTAATCAATTGATGGTGATTTTTGATAAACTGTTTCAATAAAGGTTGATAACACTTACGCCACCTGAAACCTCAAGTTTCTTGTTGGTTCAATTCATCAATTACAGATGTCAATTGTGATTGTAAAAACGGGAAAAGGAAAGCGAAAAGAGCGTTTTTATTAAATTATCATCATCATCATCATTATTAGTTATCTTGATAAATGACAAGTTTTTCAATTATACTTGACAGTAAACATTTTCACTCACTTTTCCTATTATTTATGTTACTCTAGCAAATTATTATCAAATATTATTTCACTGTTACCTGGAAATAAAAAAAAAAGTTATTTACTATTTACTTTTATTCCGCATCTTTTTCTCATCCCTTTACCTCAATCATAATTTACTAAATTGAATCAGTAAATGAGAATCATTGAACCATGTCATATTCAATTAGAACTATTTTTGATGAAAACTGATGGAAGAAGATGAAAGTAAATCAACAATTTCAATCAATCAAGGGAAGCAGCAAAATGTATTTTCAATGTTTCATTGAAAAGTTGAAAGTAAACATCAAAAGTAAACATTAACCAAATGAGATTAAAGTTTATTAAAAGGTAAAACAAGGATTATTAATCTCATAATGGTGATCATGTAAGGTTTCAGGTTTGAATCACTAATAAAAATGTTGCCTTAAGGGTTCACAGTTTGTCAGATTATTCTCGGATGATGATTGAAGAGAGAAAATATTATTCTTTTCGCTTCCCTGCTGGGAGTGAAAGTGCGCTCATTGCGTGTTCTCAAGTTCGCATGTTTAATGTTGCAGAATGTTTCATTCGAGTTTCAAAGAAAATCGATCTTGTTCATCCTTTTACTTGGTTTCTTGTTCAATTGTTTCATTCAAATGTTAAACTCAAAGGAATTGCATTCAAATTGTTCTCTCATTAATTAACTTGGTTAACAAGTTTTGACTTGTCAGTCTTTTCTTCGCCTTCTTTTGCTTTTCCATTTTAACGGTTTTGCTGTTGATCTCTATTTTTGTACTTTCTTTCTTCAGGGTGAAAGTCTGAGTTTATTTTAGCAAATGATACTGTCTAACGATGGGATTGGCACAAGAAAAGGTAAAGATAAACATGGCTTGGGGCATGAGTTTGGTTATGAATGATGATGCACAGGCAATTGGACAAAATGTCATAGATAACTGTGGTTGCCAAACATGAAAGAGAAACATTTATTGTTACATGATTATTCATTCATATCAATGATTCTTTTCAATAGACTGTTATTGTTACACAGAGTTAAGAAACTGAATAAAATGATTTTCCATTTTCTATTCAATTGTTTTCTCCTTTAATCGTTTGTATAAATTATTGATATTATGTTTTCCCATGGAATAGTAAAGCAATATTTCACGAAAAATATTTCATAAAAGATGCTCTAAATGCTATTGAAGGTGTGAAACAATTGTTATAATTTCATCGAAACATGTTTTCCTAGGCATTTGAAGCATCTCTAAGTATACAAATATGTAACATGTCAAATCAAAGGAAGCAAGAGAATGATTTAACTTAACATTTAGCAAGAGAAAACCCGAGATTGATTGGACTACAGTTGGAATAAAGTTATAAAGTCATTCCGATGAGCAATGGTGTGTAGATAAATCCTTAATGAAGCGTAATAGCGGTCTTAATGAATGCCATAAATGCGTTCAAAAGACTAAAGTTTTCAATTGCGATCAGAATGCAATGTTACTCAGAAAGTGGTTAACATAGATTCAGTTTGACTAATTTACTGACCTGTTTTTAAACAGAGAATAAGCTTAATTTTCGAGGAAAAAGGATAAAGCAATGAAAGAAGCAAATGATTGATCTTGAGTATCGTTTAAAGTAGAGTTTTGAATGCGACCAGGTAGCAATGAGAGAAAGGAATTGAACAGCAAAGATTTATATGATTTTGACCGCGCTGGACTGAATTAGAACAGAGAATAAGTGTTTAAATCTCAACTCGTTAATATGATAACGTAAAAAGTGTTTAAATCTAATGAATCTATTTTCCAATTGATCAGCCATAACTATGAAAGTAAAGTTGATTGTATATTCCAACTGTTTAACAGTTTTGCGAATTGATTAATATTGCATTTAATAGAAAGCATTTTGCGAAAAACTGTTTACATTTCAATGGAATCATGACATGTTTAAACTGTGGCCACATTTTGTTTGCATAAATAAGTTGATGCAAGAAATTATTCACAGTCGAATGGAAAGTCGGAAATAAAATGATTGGCAGAACAAATTATTTAAAGGCTTTGAATGGACTAAATGAACCGTTAATTGGGTTGATGGATAATTGGTCAGCCATCATTTCAATGAACAGTTCATGAAAGTCAAAGGGCAAAGTGACATAAAGTGTCAACTAGTCAGAGATCAATTCGAGTCAGTTTATTACATTTGAAATCCTTTGCAATATGTCAATGCAAGTTATCAATTTTAACGAGAAGGAAACAATCGAAACAAGGTAGCGAACTATTTGTTTCAAAAGGCTCTTTTGACTGGTAAATTAAATGCAGTTGACCATTTACCTGATGATATAACAATAACAATCTGTCAAACAACTGGACAAAACAGTGTAAACCAGGAAAAGAAGTAAACAGTTCACAAACAGCCTTTCATTTCAACCTTTTATACGATCTGTTTGGTTAAACTGAAAACTTCAACTAATGAACATGAAGACAAACTAAACTCCCAACTGAGTAAAGTCTGAATATATTAATGTGAGTTGAACAACATTTGGTAAAAGTGTAAAAAAACAAATAAAAGACGAAAAAAAGAATTGGCAAAAAAAGGAAAAGGTCGAAATGGTAAAAGGTGTTTCAATGAATAATTGAAGTTGAAAGGAAATTCATCAATAATTGAATGAAACCATTTTTATTCATTACCAAATGTCCGAACTTGGAATCAATTTTTCATCTGTTAATCAATTTTCCTGCATTCGATGGTAATTTCAATGTTGACCTTAAAGCTAATCATGTGAAGGTGATGAAGTGAAACATTGAAATTGTCCGAGTAATAGAGTCCAGTTAATGATCAATTTCAATGTGAAGTGTTAATGTTTTAAGTTGCTTCTCATGTAATAGTTACTTTAATTTATCGCTCAATTCGTTTGCCATTCAATTGTTGATAAATCTAATGAACTGAATTTGCTTTTCTCTTTATTGCAACAATTCAATGATGATAACACTTTCTTCATTTCTTCGCCATCTGATTCAAGTGATGGAAACATGTGGAAAGAAGATGAAGAAAGTTGTTGATGAGCGCGTTCAACCAAATTCAAGTTGAATAAACTGACCCATTCAAGTGAAAGTGAAAGGAGCAACTTCAAGGGTCAACTAAAAACTGGAATTTCTTGTTCAATCGAATGAAAGTTTATTAATTTTCTCCAATCAGCATTTTCAACCTTTGCTCTTTCTTTTGAACTCTGAACACTATTCAACATTTGATTCAACATTTGCTAGAAATTAAAGTTCCATCTTTTTTTTCAGTAAAATTAACTTTTCTATCTGTTATTAATATTCCAAATTAATAACTAATGCGCTTCAAGAAAGTATATTTATATTGATATGATATTAAAAGGGAAAATGTATATTCTGATATTATTCCGATATAATAGTGAGGGAAGGCAAATGAAATGTTGACATATGATAATAAATTATAACTTGAATGTAAAGGGAAAAAAATGAAGTTGAGCAAATAGAATATGAATTGACATTGTAAATCATGTTTTTTACTTGATATTGCATTCAGTTAGTGTAAATTTGACTTCTCAAATGGCTGAGGAATGAAGAGGAATTGATTTGAACGCCTTTGGTTTGGAATTAATTTACTAATCAATTTTTGTTCTCATGCGTTTACGATTTGTTTTTGTGATTGTTTTGGGTTCAGAAAGAGTAGTAATTTTACACATTTGGATGTGAGTTGATTAGACTTGATTCAACCTAGCAACTGATGTAATTCAATAACTATTTTTACTCATTGAACCCGAAGGCTAAAGTTTATTTCTGCTTCTCTTCTCAGGAGAACATTTTATTTCAACATTTTCCTGTTTCATGCACTTGAATTGGGTTTGGGTTAAATAGGGTTTAACAAGTCTTAAATGGTTAATCCTCTGGTTTCTCTCATCTTTGCTTTGCTTTTTCGCATAACAATTGAAGGTAAAGAGTCTCGAGTCAAAGCTCAAATACACGTCAACATTTAAGGTTCAATTTAAAGTTAGATTTTTAGTCTAAATTAAAATGAATTGCAACGAACTGACAAATGAAAGAATTGCAAACTTTAATTTTTATTGCATTTCCATTCATTTACAAATGAAAAGCTTCGAGTTGAGATTTGCAAAGATTCAATTCTTTGGCTTGACTCAAATGCTTGTAAAAGCCAGGCTTCATGTTTCAAACAATAAGAAGCGCAAAGTTGAATGGTAAATGATTTTAGGCTAAGATCGATACGAAAAGACGCAAATTTGAAAGCAAATGTTTGTACATTCATGTTTTGAAGACTCAATGATAGCTTAGTAATTTGAAATAAACAATCAATTGTTCTTTATCTTCAATGACATCGAATAATTTTCATTAATTAAGGTCCACTATTTTGAGCGATTATCCAAGCTTAATACACATTTACATTTCCTCTTGGATTTGCCTGTTACTTCGAAATGCATTTTAAATAAAAGCATCTCATCGCAATGACCAAACTAAGCAATGCTTACCACAGAATAAAACACTACGATTGAACGATGAAAAACAATTCTCTTTAAATTCTTGCCTCTGTTGCAATTCGCTATTCTCTGCTCAGAATTGAAACAACTTGTAACAGATTAGTTAGATGATTGCTTATTCCAACCGAACCTGATGTTGTTAACCAATTTGAAGCGTTATTCTCATCGAAACTGACGCGACTTCAACAATATCTAATAATGATCATTCAGCTCATTTCAAGTCTTATTTAGATCGAGATATTAAATATTGAAATGATTTTCTATTGTAATTAAATTGTGAACTATCGTAATGACTTTTGAAGAGCAAAAGACTTGTCATAATTGTATGGAAAACTGAATGGAAATGAGATGAAATGGTCTGAACAGAGATGATGTAGTTTGAAGTAATATCATTAATGTTGTGCTGGTTTATTGTAACGGGAATTGGGTGAAAGATGGATAAATGAATAAGTAAAATACCTTTACATACCTTAAATAATATTATTATTCCCAGTGTTAATCAAGTTATCTCTTCTTTACCTTTCCTTTAGTTAAATGCAGCAATTCTGGTGGAAACAAGAAGCAAAGATGGATATAAAAGAAAGTAATATTATTAGTATTTTTAGTTGCATTAAATGCGTCAATTGTGTATCCACTTAGAAGATGGATAAGAATGTGAAATCATTAATATCACTTGGTGAACAAGGAAATTATTCAATGATGAAATTCGCTAAATAACTTATAATAATTTTACAGGTAACCTGTGATTACCAGGCAAGATATTAATAACACCATTGAGAACGATAATATTCACAATAATCACAAGATTATCATTAAAAATTGATGACAGTTCAAATTGGCTAAACTGATCACTTTAAACACTTTCATTGTTTACTTGCATAAATTACAGCAAATGCTGAACAAAATATTGATATTCAACGAATCAGCAGAAAATGCACATTCATGTTGAATCTAAATAATTCAATCAACATTGACAAGACAAAATTGCCTCTCAAATTTCCATCAAAATAGGAAAAAGATTCTGAACGAAATCCAAATTTCGAGTTTTCTTTTAATCAACTTTTGCAGTAAAATACATCGATTTCAATCAACATCTCATGATAATTGCATTATGAATTTTGACTGCAAATTCGAATTGAAAACATTTCTTTCACTTTGAATTTCATCGATTACTCCAACATGATCATTTCTGTTCAATGCAAAGCCTTCGAATGCAAGTGGTTTTCATTGCGAAATGAAATGAATCTTAAATTTCATTGATTGTTCTGTTAATGGTTCGACTAGGAAAAATAAAAATATTCAAATTCTTAGCCTTTTCTAGATCTTTTGATCGTGAAATCAGACAAAATAAGAACTTATTGCAATCAATTTGTTCATTACTAACACATTCAAAACTTTACTCTAATTTTCTGATTGGAAACTTTCCATTTTGGCGAATGCAAAATCGAAATGAAATGGAAATCACAATGTTCAAAATCTCTGCGTGATTGGTTCAAAGATGAAACTCTTCTTAATTGGTTGCAATTTGAATCGAAAATCTGAACCGATTCTAGCTTATCCGCAAATAATAATTCATCTTTAATTGGAGACTGAACATGAAAATTGGAATAAACATGTGAATGAAGTCGAGCGATAAGTTTTACTTTCATTTGATTAGCAACATTTTCCAGTCAATTACGTTGGTAATAATTGATCTGTTGAAGAAGCTTCTTATTCCGTTATCCTGACACTTTATTTACTCCTCTAAAGGAAACATTCACTGCCTTAACCCGTAAGGGAATTATTGCATTATGATAACAAAGATGAGATATTATTATAAATGATGTTAAAAGTTGAAGGAAAAGTTATCATGAAAACATTTAAAACAAGAAGAATGGTGCAAAAAGAGTTTCACTTTTTTTTCTTCTTCTCTCTATTTGTATCTTGTTTCCTAATACAATTTCACGTTGTTTTACTATGAATATAATAATACATTTATTTTGCATTTTATTGTCTTGTCTCAAGCCTTATTACCTTTGTTCAACTGAATAACCTTAAAATGAAAATATCAAATATTGTTATTAAACCTTGAAGTCTCATTTTTCAGAACAGCTAAAAGGGAATCAACAAGATTCTGTCAAAGTTTTCTTTTTCGAAACAAAAAAGTTCGATAATCAAAGTGTTCCAAGTGTGATAAGAAGAGTTTCATTTGCATTTCGAAGGAGGAAAAATGAATGAAAAGTTTTATTGATTGACATTTAAAACTGTAATTAGTAAATGTTGTATGAAATGTAATCCTTAAGAAGGCAAATGTTTATTGAACATTTGCTCATTATTTCATGATAACAATGCTGATCTCGGCTGATTCTTTCCTCAATGTTCTCATCTTTTTATCTCGAAAAAACAAATTAAATCAGAACATGATAATAATTGAAGCTCATTTTTTCTCCTCTTCGCTCTCTTTTTACAACTAATTAAGGTTTTGCTTTTCAAGATAAAAAGCCAACAGAACCTTATTATTATCACTATTATGCTATTAGCCTGGGAGTGAAAGTTATTAACTTTTGAACAGCAAATTGATCTTTCAACTGACTGTTGCTTTATCTGAGGAAAAAGAGATTTAATCAGAATTTTGCATTTTTGCTTATTCTTTCCTCGTTTCATTCAATTTTCTTTGTTGCAGATAAATCAGTCTTTTCTTTGTTTTCACCTTTTCACAGCATTCTACTTCTCATCCTTTTAACCTGAAGTCAATATGGAAAAGGGTTTTCGCAGAGTTTTCACAATTTTTCCTGTTAATTGGAAACTTGAACATTCTTGCGATTTCCTTCAATTTGTTTGCATAAAAACTTCATAATTTGTGAAGCTAATGAGAAATTATCTTTTCTCTATTTACTCTTTTCAATGGACTGTTGATTCAAAGTCTGGGAATAACTTTAATCAGAAGAGTCTTTGCATGATAAAGATAATTGCATTTCAAGTTGATTTTTTTTTTCTTCTCTCAACTTTCATGTGAACTTTGAATTTTGAATAAAAATAATTTTATTCTCGGCTTATTATCACGATTATCACATGGGAAATCAAGTCAAGGGTTGATATGAGAAGAGTAGAGAAGGAAATTTTCGAGATTTTCGATATTCTTTCATTTTCTGTGGATTGAAACAGTTTAATTTCAATCGCAAGATTAAAAAGGTTTACTGTAGGTTGATTGATGCACGAAATGGAAGCAAAATTTTCAAACTAAAACTTTGATTGAAATTGAATTTTGACCGAAAAAAAAAACTTTTCTCTTTTTGTTAACCTTTTTTCATCTTCAAACATTACTTTTCATCTTTTAACATTGACCAAACAATAACCTCAAACAAAAAGCAGAATCGATCAAGATCAAGATAAACATAAAAATAGATTGAAAGGGGAAAAGAAAAGATTTTTTTTCTTCTCTTCTTTGCGGGTCTGAAAAATGGATCCAAATTATTATTACAATTGGGAGTAAATTTCATGTTCAAAGTAACTCAGCATTTCGATGAAAGGCGAGAAGCTTCTCTCAATCATCATCTTTATCCTTCGTTTGTCTTTTGGCTTCTTTACTTCATTCCAATTCTCAATGGACTCGAGACAAAATTTTCATTTCTCGTGAACTTTTCGACTTCTTTTCGGTTAAACAAGAAAATGTTGAGAAAATGTTTTGATCGCTTTCACTCGAGATAATCAGTGATCAACTTTTCAAAGTTCAATGCAAACGTGCAAACAATGGCAACTTATTTGCTCAATTGATTCAATTTCACTTTGATAAACAACTTTTCATTTGAATCAATTTATTTTCCACTTTACTCTCATCACTCATTTTCACAAATTACATAAATCATAATCATTTCCTCTTCTCTTTTCATGGGAAAATTCAAATGTTTTTCGTCCAATCTTTTCTCTTTTCTTTTCTTTCTCTTGAAATCGTGAAAAGTTCACAAAAACGGTTTACTTTTACAAATCAAGATAAATGATGATAAGTAAATACAATTCAATTCCAGTGGTTCAATCGTAATCCTCTTCGTTAATCCAATGTGTCAACTTTGTTTGTTGTTTGGTTAATCAATGAAGGTAAAGTAGATTAACTTTCTATCTTTCTCTCTCTTTAATATCAATTCTGGTTAATACTATTATTAAAGTTGAGATTAAATGTTTCAAAAAAAATTATTTTTCGCTTGACCAGTTATCCAATTTTGCTTTTAAACGCTAAGCCAACTTTTTTATCTTTTTTGTCTCTTCATTGTAATCAGATTTTGGAATAAGCTTTTGAAAAATTTCAGACTTTATCTGTTTCTGGGAGAGAATGAAATTTTGGCCGAAAAAAGTTGCAACTTTTCAGAAGCATTAAACTTAGCTTTAATTTGACCTGCCAAGTTGAAATTCAATTTTCAAGGTTCGATTAGGGTTCTAATCGAAAAGTTTAAGTTTCACTTTAACCAATCTGAAGTCACAGTCAAAGATTTATGTGTTCGATGGATAAATTTTTTTTTCTGTCAGCGGAATCACAGGAAATGTTGGAAATTAAATAATTCAGCGTACAGAGGCTAGTGTCATGTCCAGGTCTGGTTATCATTGTTTCCCTCTCTGGTCAATGATAGCTCTTTACTTCACAGAATGTCTCGAGACATTTCTCGTTTTATTTTTAACTTTGGTTACTTGAGAATCTGGATGTTGGAATTCGATGAATCTTAAAATCATAGCTTGCAGTTCAGACCGGTGTTAAGTGAAGTGTTGAGGTGCAAAT
Source organism: Tetranychus truncatus (assembly GCA_028476895.1). Lineage (NCBI taxonomy): Eukaryota > Metazoa > Arthropoda > Arachnida > Trombidiformes > Tetranychidae > Tetranychus > Tetranychus truncatus. The sequence continues at coordinate 11,615,879 of CM052062.1, forward strand.
AGAAGCTTGTAGTAGAAGAGCCTCACTGATCTTTCAAAATCTACTAACGTTTGTCTTAGGACCGGTTTCACCAACTGAGTTTAACTGACATCAATTTGATCTTCAAATCAACTAATTTCGCGATTGAATAAACATTTTGTTTCACCAATTGGACTCAATTAAAGCTCTGAGCATATGATTTCAGATCGAAACCAATTGAGCTCACTTTTTTTGATGCTGACCGCAATATTAAATTAATATATTGTCCCATCAAAGGCATTTGTTTACATTCATTCAACAAAACTACTTGTACAGGCCATTCAGCTGATTTTCCCGTCGCGGTTTTTGCTCGGCCTCTGAGTGACCTCTAGGCTAAATGAATTTATGAAAATTTCGCAGATTGCAATCGACATGTTTCAAGATCAAGGTCATTTTGCGGGAAGTTGTCTAGCAATATTAGAGGTCACATGAAAGTTAGCACATAATTTACAAGGTCAAAGGAGGGTGACAGCAAGCCTATGTATTCGCTTTAAATATCAATTTTATCGAGTTATTTGACTTCTGAATTTGAAAGTCCCCTTTGATACAATTTTTCATGTCGAAATGGAAAAATATATCGGAAACAACTTTTAAGTGGATTTCAACAAGTTTGCCAACACTAAAAACCTTAATTTCATTAGAAAAAACATTTTTAAAAATTCAAAAAAATTCGATTTTTGACCGCATTTTTTCGACCTTAGGTTCACGATTTTCTGTAAGATTTTGAACATTCCTTGTACATACAAGATTGGTCTATCGATTGGCAATAAAATTTTTCTGTCATCACAACAGGCAGAACCTGTCACTGTCCTTTTCACACTGGTCAAGTCCAAGCATTCTGCCACACGCTCTTCGTGAGTTATCTTTATTTAATTTCTGGTATCATTTAAATTACATCTTTCATCATTTAGTCATTTTCAGCAAACACTCAAAATTTTTCAAGTTTTCAAAATAACAAAATATTGATTTGTTAGAGTTTTATCTGACATGCAAAAAAATCTTGTGTTCAAGCTTTAAAGCTCTCTAGGAATCCACAGAATCACAGATTCCTTAAAATTGATCCAGGAGTTTTGAGGCATCTTTATAAAGTTTTCAGGGAACATGGTGCAGTAACATATACCTCTGCTTTTGCTCGGAAAGATTTCCGCAGAATGACCTTGAATGACCTTGACCTTGAAATATGACGCTTGAAGTATCCGCGAAATTTTCATAAAATGAATATCCAGCCTAGAGGTCACTCAGGGGCCGAGCAAAAGCCGCTGTACAACAGGAAAATCAGCTGAAATTCCTTGTATTTATCCTTTTTTAAGGGTTTTTTATACATTTTGATTTAATTTTTCATCTTATCAGTTTCAATATGTCTGCAAAGGAAATCTCCTGATTTTCGGCGAAAATTTCGAGGTCTATACTGTACTTTGTTTTTAAATGCAAAACACATTTAGACACCGCTCTATTCGGCTTTTCATGACAGAAAATTTTCACAACAAAACCTTTCCACGACTGATTTTCCTAATTCCTGACTCGTTTGCAAAGCAACTTGCCATACAACGTGACAATCTTTTGCATTAAGTGCAAATTGAAAGATGAAATGTTCACTTCTTTTATAACCACAGATCAGATAACAAATTTGTTTCGATGAAATATAATATTATTCATATAATTGGCATGGAAAGAGAAAATAATTGATGTAAATGTGATTCTTTTATTCGCCTATGTTCAACTCTTGGCCATTGAATAAATTAATATCAGTTGATAAGTTTTCAGCCTGTTCCAAGGTGAAATTCATTATCATTATTTACCTTCTTCATTTTTTGCCTCCTTCAGCCTTAACCTTATACCAACTATTAGTTTCGATATTTAATGAACACTAAAATCATCATGCAACACTCTGCTCCTGAAGTTTGAATCATTTGCTGAAGAAACGCAAAATTGTGGCCCAAAATGAAAAGTGAACAATCAAGATAAGTGGTTCTTCATTGTTAATAGTCGAGCTTTCATTTTTTGGTTCCTCTTATTTTCGTTTGTTACCGAAGAGAAGAGAAGGAAAAAAAAAGAAGTACAAATGTTAATATTATATTTACACAAATGCACACACAGAATACTTGAATAGCCAATGATAATATCTTTTTGAGTTATGATAATTTAGCAAGAAAAGCAAAAAATGGATAACAAAATTCAATTAACCTTGAAATGCAACACTTGAAAAGATAAAAGAATCTCCAGAATATCAAGAAGAAGAAAAAACTAATAAGAAAACGATATTAAATTAGGAAGAAAGAATATCACGAAAAGAAGAGGAGAAAAAACCTAAAAATTGTGTGTAATTATCATTAATATATTTACCCAAACAATTTGTTCATTTGCATAACTTTTCTGTTCTTCGTTTCACCATCATCTTAATAGCAATAAGGTTATCAAGTTTTAATCAGTGTCTAACAGAGTTATTTGAAAATGGAATGGAAAAGTTTTGCTCTCATTTCTCATTTTATATTTGAAATAATATACAATAGTTATCTTCCATTTCAACTCCCAGTTGACTTTGGAGGGAAGATTATCAATATGTAAATGACAAAAAGTATAAATAAATAAAAGTCTATAAACAGTATATTTGATGAAAAGAAATGGATAAAGAACAATGAAAATGTGATTCTGATGGAACTGAATATAAAAGGGAGAAAAACAAAGCTAAGAGTTGAATCACTGGGAGGTTATTTTCAGCAGCAAATGTTGCAACAATTGAAATTATAATAACTATAATAGGAGTCATGTTCGTGCAGAAATTGATAAAAAATATTATTCTTATTGAATAACAACCTCGTTTAAACAGTATGCTTAATCAGATTGGAAAGGTCACAATTGAAAGGACAAATATGGAAATTCTTGATAATTTCAATGAAATTTATTTTCTTCAAGTTTTCAAGCTTCAGATCTCATCTAGATAAGTTTATTTAATGATGAGGTCAAATGATTTGCAAAAGTGAAAACAATAAGGAAAAGGCGAAAATTTTTCCGAGGAATATCCAAATCATCAAGTTGATACGAATATGCAAACAGCCTTCATTGACTATGTTGAATTAACAGACTTCACTAGTCAAACAATTGCTCACCAAAATCAGCGATTAAAGTATATTAGATATGATGGACTAATGTACTTGGCGATTATTATTCTTTCTACCCATTTGCGTTCATAATAAACGCTTTTGCTACAGACCTCAGGCTTGAACCATTCGCTTCTGTTGAAGCTTCATAAGTATAAATGCTCAAAGTTTTCGAGAGACTTCTTTATTGGACACCTAAAGGACTTTTGAATGCCATTTTCTGTGAGTTTGAAATTTTTCCGTCAGTTAATGTTTGTTACATGTTCATAGCTGGCCTAAAAATGTTTCCATACCGTTCAACCAATCAATTGTTTTCGAGAAAATTGGCTTTGCATTTAACTTTGCATTGGTTAAGTATTGAATTTGTAACAAACATCAAACAATCGAAAATGTTTAAACGCTAAGAAATGTATTTGAAATTTAATTTCGATGATGGATTACTGAGCGATTTTGACCTTGAGCATTCAAAATTATGGTGCTTAAATCTGACGAAGTTCAGGGTTCGCCTGTACGATTAAAAGGAAAATGAAAATAAAAAATAAGCTCAGTTCTTAGCTTGGTGCTTGTTTAATTAAGTATCTAAAAACAGTATAACAGGTTAAATGCTATTTTACAATTTCCTCATTAGATTTCATTTGCAGCATGGTTACAATTGACTGTTTAAATTTTGAATACAAACGAAAGCAAGTACACCGTGTTTAACGGTTTGTCACCATGCCATAACCACACCGTGTGATGATGTACTCATATTTGAAACCGTGAACATTAACTCGAGTATGACGGCGTTTACCTATTTCTCGACCTCCTTCTTCAACTTTTTTATCAGGTTGTCCGGCTCAATGTGTCGGAACTTTTATTTTTAATATTTTATTTATTCCTGAATCAATTCAGTCAATGTTTTGCAAAATCATATAACAGAAGATTCAGGATTTGTTTGCCGTATCTTAAACCCTATATACATTGGTAATTCGAAAGTCACTAGAAAAAAATCGAAAAATGACAATTTTGTAAATCTCGAACTTTGTGGCCATAAAGCATTGGTACCTATGAGTAGTTATATAATGTCCGGGTCTGGACCAACTTGTCCGCTCTGGACCAACTTGTCCGACCTGGACCAACTTGTCCGTTTTGGACCAAATTTTTTCCTAAACTTTTTGATGATTATTTGAAAAAGTTTTAAAGGGTAAGGGAGCGTGGGAATTTTTTCGCGCGGGAAACAAAAGCGTGGGAAACTCTTTTACATCAAATTAAACTTTTTATTTGCCAACTAATTCATAATTTAACTTTTACTTTTATCATGATTTTTCAATTATTACAATATTTAAGATTGTTTTTGATAATTAAAGTCCTCTCGTCCTCTCTTCAAGCAGATCCTGCGGAACTTTTGAAATTCTTTGTAATTCTTTCATTGCGTAGTCGGCAAAAGTCATATCTTTATTATCGAGAATTCCGAGCATTTTTTTCAATTTCTGATTTTCTTTACTTAACTTTTCTTTTTCTTTTGCTTCAATGTTTAACTGCCGATCAATATCTTTTATTTCTTTTTTATATTTTTGAACCTCTTTTCGCCCATTGTCTTCAATGCCATTCTTCAGCATATGATAAAGCACGTTACTCATTACCACTTTGAGTTTTTCCTTGGTTTCAATGTTAAATGTTGGATATTGCTCTATTATGTTCAGCATGTCTTTGACTTTTCCAACTAAGGGTCCAGATTGCACCAGATTATCAAGACTAGTAAAATCTTGATTATATTCTTATATGTCTCAGGGTCCATCTTTAGAAAGATTATGTTTAACTTAGTCTTATATACTATACATTGGTCTAGACCCGGACAGGTCCAGGTCAGACAAGTTGGTCCAGGTTTGACAAGTTGGTCCAGAGTGGACAAGTCGGTCCAGGTTGGACAAGTTGGTCCAGGTCGGACAAGTTGGTCCAGAGCGGACAAGTTGGTCCAGACCCGGACATTATATAACTACTCCTATGAAAAATTTTTCAAAGTCGTTCCTTAGAATTATAGTAATTGGGCTGATCAAAAATCACTTTTCTTATCTCAATTTTATCCTGATCTCCAAGTTTTCGAGAAATGTTCGATTAAAAAAGTTTCTATCGCGAGAAAATTACAGGGGGACCTTGGTTTTTTCTAAAATTTTAAGCGCAAGGAATGTCATTTTTTTTGATTTTTTTCAATAAATGCGAATTGGAAAGCGGAAAATTATAAATCATGTGTCAACGAAATTCTGCATCCTTCCTTATATGATTTTCAAAAGAATTGTTCTAATTGATTCGGTTATCAAAAAAATATTAACATTTAAAGTTCCAACACACTAAACCGGACAACCTAATAACTGTCAAATCGCTCATGATGACGATTTTTATGTCCCGATCTTGAAATTCGAAATTTTTTTTATCACTGGATCATTGATCACCCATCACCTGTCACCCCAACATCGATGTATTCCATCCACCAGCAGTCGACCCATAATTATTGTAATACTTAACTCAGGTCTTCTTATTTGCCGTTGAGATAATTGCTTATCTTTATGATTTTTAAACTTTTCTTAATCCAATAAGCTATTTTAACGCACCAATCTCTTCTCCCTAAACTATCCTCAGGCAATGACCACTTAACTACACACTACACCTCTGTCCATTGTACCCCTTTATGAACATTTGTACCACACATGTTGCTTCCTAATTTTCTATTCGAACCCGAACTGGCCAATTTAAGTCAGAGTTTCACTAACCTTCAACCCGCAAACATTAGTTTTGAATTACAATTAAACTTTACTTTTTGCTTTATACTAAGTTTACACTTGTGTTGTGTTTCCAACCTTTCATTTCTTTTGATTATTTTATTTTCTTAATTTTGGGAAACAACAATGATGTCCACAAAATTGCATCCAAATTAAATCATGATTATTTACACGTTTTGATAAATTTAATTGCATTAAGTCTAAGTCTCTTAACCAATGCTTTGAACTTGAATAAGACTGAGAAAATGAAGAAACGCGGGCATTTATTTATTGAGATTCGATCAATTCGACTGACTTTGTACCTCAGGTTTATTTCGCATGCAAGGACAACCAGCAATAGAACTGATGAAAAGCAATATTTGATTTATCTATTATTAATCATTCTATATCGATTTATTATAAATACTGGCACAATTAGTGGAACAAGGATACGAAGAGGATACGAGGATACGAAATTGGCTATCTGTACACCACCCAAAATTTCGTATATTGTTATGAAGTTAGAATTGAGGTCCAGGCGGATGTAAAGGATCACGAGCCTTATGTAATCTTGTAGTCTTATTTGGTTAGAATTTGATCTGTCTGCGTCAATTTGTGAAGATTTAAATAAGCCGCACCTTGTGCCTGAAAACTATTCGCGACAATAGATCAAAAATAATTTTAAGAAAAATTGAGTTTGCCTAAAAAGCCATCGAGTTTGGTAAGAAATCTTGTTACATTTTTTTTCGAACAGAAAAATTTAAATACAGACACGGATGAATCTCTCTGAGTCTCTCTGTCTTCATTCTTGCTTGCGAGGCTGTTTCTTTAACTGTTTTTTAGTAAAAAAATATTGATCTATTATAATATTAGTTTAGTCACTTTATTGACTCAGCTTATAATAATCATTTGACTCTTGGATGACTTGGTCACTATTTTGTGCTCTAATATTTTGTCTCTCTGACTGCGGCTTTTAACTTCAGATGTGGGTGAGTTTGTAGCCGGCTTCTTTCTGTTCGCAGGATTTTCATTTTACGACTGTTTGTAGCCATAACTCACGTACAGTCAATGCTACAAACCACAGACTTGAACCACGAGCTTCCATGAGAACCATAATATCGCTGACGTAAGGTTAACCATCGACCTCCAATTAACACTAATAAGTCATTTTCTGATAGTAAAATTTCGTTTTCAGATCGCCACAGTTACTTACAACATAAAGATAAACATATTTTGCGCCAAACCAATTGATTTATTGATCGGTATGTAAGCACGCTTATCCTTTGGCCATCATGAGTTATGAACATATAACACAACAATATGATAAAGTCTGTACTCAGAAAACATTTAGAAGTTAAAAAACTTTTGAAATTTTTCTTGTTTTCAGACTTTTATCGATTTGCTGTTACCGAAATAATGCAAAATAAAGCAGTTCGACTATTGAACTTGGACTGTTTAGGTAACCACATTGATTTATCATTCACGTAAAAAATTGAATAGGAATGAAAAAAGTGACTTCAAAGTAAAACTACAGATTTAACAACATGCTTATGATGCACATTGAAAATAATCAAATTTAATGTTGACGTGTTGTTGAGAATGTCATTTACTCTGACATTTCATCTTGAAGTATCTGTACTTGAATCACTCTCTAATTAATGATATTAGGGCAACAATGGCTCATGAGAGAGAGAGAGAGAGAAGAAAAAGGCAACAGAAAACAGTATCCTTAATCAACATGAACAACTGAAAGTATCTGAAATGTTATCAAACATGAATAAAAGTTGCCAAATGGTGAAAAGGAATGAAAATATAAATCAGAAAAGGGCGAAAACTTTTTTTTATCTCAATAACATTTCCTTACTTTTGCCATTCAAATGATTCCAACATATAACGTTATTCAAGTTTATTCAACTCTTTTAATACTTTTGCCTTTTCTCTTTCATCTTTCAGCTTTACTAATTAGCTGTAAATGCCTGAGCAACAGAATGAGAAGGAAAGAAAAAACTAACTGACTATTCGCTATTCAAATGATTGCCATTATTTCCTCTTATCATGAAAGTTTACTGGGAATAACAGGGAATGAGAATAAAAAGAAAACTTTGTTTAATTCTTTTTCCCTTTCTATTCATAACTTTTTTGCTCTTCTTCTCATTGATTCATTCGCCAAACAAAAATCTCTCCTTCTCATCATCATAATCATCATCATCCATAAAACTCTAGATAAGCTGGCAACCAATATTATTGTAATAATGATATTTGTTGTAAGCAAAAAGGTTAACTTTAAATTTCTTCATTTCTCGTTTCTTCAATTTTCTACTTTTCAACTTTTTGCTAAAAAATTCTTTTCTTTTTCATGGAATAGATAAGACAGGAAAAGCAAAGATGATTCAATCTGATTCAAGAATCGAAATTATGATTTGATGAAAGACGAAAAAAGAACTTGGAAAGAATCTGAATCAATAAGGAATGGAAGAGGGAACAAAAAAGACTTTTCGTGGTTTCTCTTGTTGATGTTGGGATGAAAAGAGAAAAAAAAGTAGCGAAAGAAAAATCGTTTTCTCATGTAAATTGAGTCCATTTCAGGGGAATCTTGCAATATATTCTTGCTTTTTGAACACTCACTTTACTCACACATTTATATATTAATCTGTTCAGTATCATTAAAGTAACAAAAAACTCAATGTGTTACCCATGTTAAGAATGAAAAGTAAATCAGAATGAAAAAGAGAGAAACAGAGAGAAAGGAAAAAAAAGAAGAAATTCTGAATATCAAGATTATTATTGAAATAATATCGATATAAATCTTTGCACCTGATTCTTTGCGTTTCAATCGAGGAAACTGTTCAACTTATAATAGACTTGATATTGAAATGATTCAACTAGTTATTAGTTTTTGAGTTTCTTGGGAAATATTTATTTGTTCAGATTTTCTCTTTCAGTCAATTAATCTTTGTCAGGAAAATAAAGTAAAAAAAAAATGATAAATGAAATATGAGTTTGTAATTGAGCGAAGAAAAAAAAACACAAAAATTAAAGATGAAACATTGAACATGATACAAAACTGTATCGAATGTACTTGATTTTTCCATTTCACGGCTGTTTGCGGTCATAACTCAATAACGGTTTGAGCTGAGAATCTTAATCATCAGTTCCATAACTTGCTTAACATTCAACCTTGATAAGCTATCAACTTGAACATCAAGTAAACGTCAGAAATTAACCTTCGAATGTCATACAAAGGTCATCAGATTAAAAATAGCTCTTTAAAGTGAAATAACCATGAAGATGATCGAAATTTTTTTTTATTCGATAACCAAATGAGATTAATTATTTTTGATCAAAGTGCATAAATACGTGATACTAAAGGATGGATGATGAAGAGCCAGGAAGGGACAAGTTTTGGGTGAAAACAAGAGAAAAAAGGTGAATAGAAAAAACGCAAACTTTTACTTTGATGGATTGACCTTAACATTTCTTTTTCTCTTCTTTTTTCTTCTTCTAACCTTCCCTGTTAATCTGATGCTTCCACCTCAATAACACTCCCTGTTTATCAGATTTAATCTCAACTTTTCCCCTTTCCTTTGTGTTACAGTTACAGTTGTTATCTTTTACAAGTCAAGAGATGAGAAAAGATTTTTTTTTTCTCCTTCTTTTTCTCTCTTCCAATTTTCATCAGTTGAGGATAAATTGTCACGCAAGGAAGAAACACATTTACAGGAAAAGCCAAAAATTGTGACATTCTTTTCATTATTCAGAAGAATGGCAATTTTCAGAAGAAAAGGCGAAAAAATGAAACAAAAGAACAAAGTGTGAAGTTATTCAATCTTATTCATCATGTAACATCAGATTCCACTTGAAATCTTATTTCAATTCATATTGAAATGTTTACCTGGAATAGTTCAACTTGCAATTTCACAGTTTCCACGAGATTCAACTTTTCCATTCTGTGTATCATGAAAGAGGTTTGAGAAGAGAAAAGAGTAAAAAACAAAAGTTGAACCTCACAAAAGGTGAATCAGATTCTATTTTTGGGGAAAAAAATCATGAAAAACTTTTCTTTTGTTTTTTTCCCTTTTCATCCAAAATTCTGTAAATTTGTATTAATATCATTTTCCTCTTGGAAAACACCAAATTCATCTTATTCTTTATTCCCATTCCAACTCATCTTTTCAGTTATTCATTATTATTTATTATCACTGGGAGTGAAAATCAGAAAATGGTAAAATTTGAAAATATTAAAGTCAATTTTGTTCCCTTTTAATGTCTATTGATCGCCTCTTCATCTTTCGGTGAAACTTTTCTTCTTCGTTCATCGATTTTGTTTTCATCATTTCCTTTTCACTTCAACATCTCACCTTGAGTAAGATGAATTAAAGAGGAAATTATCAAGCCTTGAGGTAAATTGTCAACAGAAAATGACCTGAAAAAAAAGAAAATCGTAAGTTTATCGTTTTCATGGAAAACTATCAAAATGACATTTTGAAGAGTAAATGAAGGAAAGCAAGTCGACTCTTTTTGCTTGCAAATGTTATTAAATTGATTGACAGTAAATGATTGAAGATTAAGTGAAAGATAAAAGCAAAAGATTATCGGTAAATTAAGATGAATTAGCTGGAAACAATGGAAATGATATAATTCATGATAAGATAGAGAAAAGTTTTTTTTTTCCTTCATCCATTTTGTGGTCAATAAATAGTCACTTTATTAACAGAATAACTTTGTTCATCTTTTTACCATTACCATTGTTGTTACCTTTAATCTGTATTTTTACTTTTCTTTTGCTTCATCATTTTTTATCTTCCCTGTCTTTCCTTTTACCATTCATTTCATTCAGCGGATTATCGCCAAATTTCATTGGTTAATTCCGTAAATCAGTGCAACATTAGATAAAGGATGATAAGGGATGAATTGAAGATGAATTTACTTTTCGTGTTTTCCTTGTTTTCAATCTCGTCACTCTTTGATTTATGAAACTACATTTGAGATAAGATTAACATTCTCAGTAAACTTTACGTTAAAATTGAAAAGTGAGGCTAAACTTGGTTGAAGGTTGATGCAGGATTGAGGTTCACTCACGGTTAAACAATAATCAGTTAAAGAGTCTGATTATGGATTGAATACAATTGTTGGAGAAGGAAAGTGGTTGAGCGGAAAAGGAAAGTCAAAGATGAAAGATAACTGAGGAGAGAAAATGATGACTTTTAGATGATGGAGATGTTTAGGTTGATGATGATGATGAGGAAAAAAGGACCCATGAAAAAGCTATTGTTTGGTTTGATGAGGAAGGGAAAATGAAATGATCATTAAGAGTTGGAAAGAAGGAAAAGGAAACAGAAAAGGAGAAAGTTATGTTTCTGATGATAATGATGATGGCGATGATGATGATGATGATGATGATTATCGAGAACAAAAAGCATGTAAAAGTATAGAATGTTTCATCATTTAGTAGACTGTATTAAGGTTGATTGTTGAGGTGGAAACTGATATTACAGTGTTTGGGCAATTCGGTTAAATTGGTTGAGGCAAGATGAAGAGGAGAGGGAAAAAGGTTGGAAATTAACATTCAAAGTTGAATGAAAATTTGAAATCAATACAATCAATGGGTAGACTGGTGAATAGCAAAGTGATTTTAACTCAGGTAAGGCAATGACAACTTTTATCCTTTGATATTCTTACCTCATCTTCTGGTGCTACAAGTGAGGGAAAGAAGATGATAAAGTTTACTTTTTTTTTGTTCTTTTCACGATTTTCATCTGTTTTGCCAAGTGAAAAGATGAAAGGAGTAAAGTGTCACCTTTGATTGATTTAAAACTAATGATGGCCAAGATGAAAAAGAGATGAAAAGAGGTGAATGTTGATGCATTAAGTTATCTCATTGTGTCTCATCAGATTGACATACCTTGTCTCCAATCCTCAAAAGAGATTTGATTCTAGACAATCGACATACTCGACATTTCCATCTATCTTTGTATTCGATCAATATTTTGACACTTTTGTTTCTCACTCAATCAAACTGCAATCGCCTTATCAATTAGCCAATTGGCGAATTGATTCATCATTTCAAAATGTGAATCTAAATGTTTGAGTTTAAAGGTTAGTCAATCTGATTGAATGCTTGAAGAGTCAATGTTTGTGGATAAAAAAAAATGTTAATATTAATAAAAGGTAAATAGCCCAAAGACAGTGATCATGAATTGGTCAATAAAGTTGCTCCAATTTTTCCCATTCTAACCTCAACAATTGAACAATTTACCTCAGAATTTTTTCTCTTCTTTTTTCTTCTTCTTTCCAATTACGTTATTAATATCATGTAATTCAATTTCTTTGGCAACAACAATGTTGAGCCTCATTTTTACGTTACATCAATTAATACAGTTTTGTAAACCTTTTGCCTTCAAGCATTTATCCAACAATATTGGGACTCAGGAAAAGGGACAGAAAATAATTAAAAAATGAATTCACCTTGAAGGTAACAAGCTCTCTTCTTGTTGAAACAATTACTTTTAAACAGAAAATTGGGTTTTTTTCTTTGTTAATATCGATGAAAAGCTAAACATTTGTTAAATGATATTCAACTTGAACAGACAATTAAGTTGAATTTCATTTCAAACTGCTCAGCTAGTAATAAGATGATGATCAAGGTGAAACAAGGGCGAAATTCAAGTAATCAAATGTGAACAAAAGGAAGAAAAGGAAGAAAGGAGAAGAAGAATTGATTGCTGAGGTTGACTAAATTAGTAACTCTAATTGCCAATTAAATGGGGTTTTTTTCAATGTGTAAGAGGATGAAGGAAGAATGAAGATGATGATGAAGGGGATGAGGATGAGGATGGAGAAGAATAAGAATAATAAGGTGAAAAGACAAAAGTGAAAAGGAAAATTACTTTTTCTCTTTTTCTTCTTGTTTCAAGAGTTTCTGTTGTTAAGTTAATTTGTAAATCAATTAGTAAATAAGTTTGCTCCAACAGTTTAGAGATTATTCATTTATCAATAAGTTATAATGATATTAACACCAAAAGTGGGTCCACAAAATGTTTATTATTGGATAAAAAATTTGGTTACCAGCAAGGAAAACAAAACTGACCAAATAAAGGGAAACTTTTTTCTTGTTGAACCAAAAAAGCCTTGTTGGTCAACATTTAATTCAATCTTTTCAGTGATAGAATAGAGATGATTCAATGATTACCTGTTTGTTTTAACAATTGCTGCTGACTTTTTGTCTTTCTTTCCATCGATTGCAATCAGTTTGTAGACCTTGTTAGTCACTTGGTTATTGTGACTGATTTGTTCACCAGCTTCGAAAAGGTATTAAGATTAAACTTACAATTCAGTCTTTTTGGATCATCGGATTATTTTGCATTATTACTGGAAGAAGCTAATAACAGACAGAGTGTGGATCGGCTCAAAATCCATTTTTTGTGTCAAAAGTTTGATTCAAGACATTTGCATTGAAAAGTCGAGTGGACGAGTTAAAGCTTTTCAAAAATAAATTGTCAATCTCGTTTATGCGATTACCCTTTTGGTGTTCAAAGAGCATTTGTCCAATGTCAAACTTATTTCGGTTTCAGTAAATGACCTTCAAATATCGATCAGACAACAAAGTGACCTTAATCTTGACTTAAAAATGAAGCAAAGATGAACGCTGCACAAACTGCCTACACTTGATTCCCAAGTTGAAAAGCTACGAATTGTTTTCAAGTGAAAAAGTTCAAAGAGATTGACGAAGACTTGCCACTGTTGAAATCTGGGTTCACAGAGTTACAAAGCTCTTCTCGAGATGTTGACAAGACAAATCGAGCTTTGTGGTTTACTTATTTCTTGCAATAATTGGATCAATTACAATAAAAATTATCGCCTTTTGTTTGCAAGCAAAGTTGCCAAAGCATTATAAACAGCTTACAAATCTTTCAATCATCGCTATTCATTGAACAAGTGATGTGACAATTCATCAAATTAATCAACGTAATCGCAATTGTGTCGCACATAAATGTTAATATTATCACTCTCGAGATCTTTAATTAAACACAGTTTTTCTTTATTAGTCGAAATTCTTGCTGTCACCTTTACAATTTTCATCAAAGCTCTTCATGTAAAACAAAGACAAAGAGATTGAGGAAATGCTCACTTACAACTTTCATGTACATCATTTTACCAGGAGACAGGTGCATTTAATAAGCAAACGATTTTGATGAGCAAAATCGTTTTATTCATTTTACGAACTTCATTTTTATGGAAAATTTTGCTACTAGATGAACATTATCTTTGGAAAAGTTGATAAATTTGGGCGAAATTACTAGCCTGAATTTGATTCACTTTTTCTGATAAAATTTCATTTATGAGCTTAAACCTTTCCTTTCAATCATGAGATTACAAATTAAGGAACAACATGAAATCGAAAATCTTTTCTCGAAAATCCAGACTTCTTTTAACAAGCAAACCTGTTTATCATCATGTTTTCAGCCTATCATCATGCTATCAATAATCTAACCTTATTCATGATTCTCATTATCTGATGTTGGTGAAGAATCGTTTTGTTTTTTTTCACTTTATTTTGCACGAAAAAGGTTGATTTGTGAAAAGAGATTGTAATGAATTGGAATAAAATTGGAGCACAAAATGTATCTGAAAGGTTGTTCAAGTTACCATGATACTAGAATGAAAAATGGACTTGACCAGTAGATAATAGGATGATAAGATGACCAAGTGTGGAGAAAATAATTGGCTTGAAAGAAGTAACAAGAAGTAGACAAAAAAAAAGAAAGGATAAAAACAAATTCGTAGGAAGAGAAAAAACGACAAAATATTATCTTTCTTCGTTTTCTTTCTGATAATGATGATGATAACGTTGAAGGGATGTGAAAGAGTAAAGATGATTTAACATTAATGATTATGAACCCAAACTGTGAAAACCCATAAAATGTGAATCCATCAAGAATGATGGTAAGTCCATCTTTTTTTGTCCATAAAAGACTAACTTTATCCGTTGGATAAAAAAGGCAAAATCAACATAACCATGTTTGTTCACTAAACCCAACTCTTTATCATGAAAAATCCTCTTCAACGATACTTTATATTCATCTTCTGTCTAATAGGATAAACAAGTTATTTTACCATTTTTTTTTTGAAAATTGTCCAACAAATGTTAACATAAATTGATAATAAATGCATACTAATACAAATTGAGATGGTTGACAGTAGATGGTTGTTCAAAAAAAGTAGACAAAAAAGTAACCAGTGAAGGGATGATAGCAAGCAGGGATGGTTCAATGAGTTGATGGGAAGACAGGTTTATCATACAAGACAGAGTCAACTCTCAGCATGGGCTTAGTCTACTTGCTTTGAGTGAAAGTTGAATGAGTTTGTGAGGGAATGATGAGCAGATGAAGAAAAAAGATGATGATGAGGGATGAAGAGAGGAATAAAAATAGTAAATAGTCACGAACTGAAGTGACTAGAATCAACTAGATCGCATTAAATGAAAAAAAACTATTAGTTTTTTAATTTCTCCTGCTCTCATCATCATCCTCTTCATGCATGTATTAATGTGTATCAAAATGATAACCAAGACTTAAGGCTAGTTAGGCTGAAGGTTGTAAGTGATCAACCTAGAAGAGTCACTGTCTTAGGATCACCATCAACATCAAATGAGGTACATAATGCAATCTTGTTTCCTTCATTTTCTATTCCACTTTGCATTTCAATTTCCACATCAACATCCAAATCATCATCATCATCAACAAAATTATCATCTCCATTATCGTTTGGATTCCATCTCCACTTTCACCCTAATATGCACCAGCAAGACTGACTAAAATCATGAATCGACTTTTGCTTTCTCGTAAAACAAAATGCCAACCAAGACTTTCCAAGACTGGTTGGACTTGAGGTTATGAATGATCAACCTAGAAGAGTCACTTTCCCTGCACCAAGTTTAACATCAAATGGGCTACATAATGGGACGATGAAACCCATTCCATTCATTTTCCATTCCCTTTCTCATTTCGATTTCAACCATATGAATCATTATCATTAACACAAAGAACATTATATTCTTTATTATCATCTTTAATTTTATTTCAAATTCACCGTAATTTATCCACGGTTAAGGCTGAATAAAAAACCATGAATCAAAAAGGCTAAATATTTGTCTTTGGCCTCGCCACTTATCATTCTGTTGAGTATTTGCAATTTGAACATTTTTCAATTTCAATCCATTGTTCACTTTTTACTCCCTTTTCAACCATTCTTATCATCCCACTCTTTCCTCCGACAATCTAAGTTATTGAATTGATCTCAAGCGAGATTCTTAACCTTAACATTGAACAACCTTAGAAAAGATAAAATCAGCAATCAAACTTGTTCTTTTAAATCCAAGTTAAATTTTGTTTTCTGTTTCCTAATAAAACCGCTGATTGTGATTGTTTCATCAATAAATGATTTAACAAAACAAAGGCCAACAATTGAGTTAATCTGAACAATTCTGATATCTTTTCACTTCTTCCTTAATCAATATAATGCTTTTTTTCACTCCAAGAAACGAAACTCCGAGAAAAAATATTTCTAATCACAAATAACGAAATAATGAACAGTTTTTACCAGCAAAAAAAAGCCAAAAAATCAAATATTCGATGATTCAGTAATAATTGTATGAAAAGAAAATTTTCATACCAAATGAAGTTATCATGTTAGTTAATGAATAATATTTATATGAAGGAACAAAAGTCTATCATTACTGGAAGAGCAATAAAAAAAATTTAATAGTTTCTTTTTTTCAACTTTGCCATAAATGTTATTGATATTTAGTTAAAAGGTATAAAAAAAGGATGATAAAGTTGATGATAATGATGATGATGAAGCAGCAACAATTTTATTGTTATTTTATCTTTAAAAGATGATAATAATGACAGGGAATGAATTGGATAAGAGCAAAAAGAAGAGTAATTTTTTTGTTTAACATTTTGCTGTTGCTATTAAAATATAAATATTTCAGTTTCTTTACCTTTTCCAATGATAAATATTTAACCTGATAATATTATTTATACATAAATAAAGGTAAAATGAATGATTCTCAATGTTATCATTAGATTCTTGTTTCATCGTCATCATCATTGTCATGATTATCATCTTGAATGGATGTTACATGAATGTTAAATGGTAAAAGCAGAAAAGATGAATTGGATTAAATGGAAGGAATGAGGGAAAAAACGGAATTTCATTTTTGCCTTTCATTCTTTATTCCTTGATTATTAACTTATTAATCAAGATTAATGGAAGTGAAAATAATGATTGCAATTAGTTGATCAGAAAGTGTCTTGAATCGATTAAAGCTATAATTAATGTGAATTGATGAGAAAAGATAATCAAGATAATCCATTTGATTATTCACTTGCAAGATATTGATCACAATTGAGATTTTTTTAGTTCCAAAGGAAAGGGAAAGCAATTAAATGCAAATCAAAAGTAATCAAAAGAAATGAAAAGGTGATCAATTCGTTAATAAGCCTTTTAATCGAGTGATTAACTTTTGATTCAAACTCGAAACATTTAGCGTGAAGAACAGGTTTAAGATAAATTATTTGGAAGAATTTTTTGTTTCGCTTTTCAAGATTTTTTTCTGCTTTCACTTTCAACAAATTGTATTCTGTTAATTAGTTGATTAGATGAGTTTTTTGTCCCCTTGAAGCGCTATCAATGTTTTCAAGGGTTTCAATGAATCGGAAATGAACAATCGGAAGGAAACATTGAATTAAGTGGATCAACTCAATGTTTCAAAATGGTTCTACAGTGAGGCTGAACAAAATGCGCTTTGTGCCAACTGAGGTTGAGTTTGATGAGTTTGAACAAATGATGAATAATATGTTCATGAAATGCATCAACACAAGAAATGATTAGATGGACAACGAAAAATGAAAATGAAACTTTCAACCAATCGTTGAATACTCCGTGAAATGGGCAGTCAGGATAACCTTACAGTCGATATTTTGGTTTATACTCTCATCATAATCTTCAAAAGGCCAAGCAAGACTTGAGGCTTGAGGTCTTGAATGATCAACTTAGAATAGTCACTTTCATAACATCAAATTCAACATTAAATGGGCTACATAATGGGATCTTCTTCCCTTCATTTATTCCCTTTACATTTCTATTTCAAACAAGTTACCATCATCATCACTATCACCATTATCGTCTTGATTTTCATCTCTTTCGCCCTAACAATAACATCATCCACCAACACTAACTAAAGATCATGAATTGACAAAGCTAAGCATTCTACTTTTGCTTTCTCGTAAAACAAAATGCCAACCAAGACTTTCCAAGACTGGTTGGACTTGAGGTTATGAAGGATCAACCTAGAAGAGTCACTTTCCCTGCATCAAGTTCAACATCAAATGGGCTACATAATGTGATAATGAACCTCATTCCGTTCATTTTTATTTACTTTTTACCAATGAGATACCATTTTTCAGTTTTTACTCATTTATATTGAGGCTAAACGTAAGTTTCACGAAAACCATTTTCACAATGAAAGTAGGCTTAATGAGTGCTAAAAGCTGAGAAACAATCTATCAGAGTAGGCTGACTTGCAAGGGGAAATACTAGCATTGGCATATTAGCATTACTGATACCTGATTACTGATATCTTGACTGCTGGGGCTTAATTCAAAGTGAAACTGTTTTGAAGTCAACATCTCATAGCAATTTCATTAATGAATCTGAATGTTACTTCACTATTTAATTGCAGTTTTTCTGCACTTTTTTGCATTCCTAAAACAGACTTCATAACAGATCGAATATATTTTTACTGGTTTAGAGATGAAACTCGTTCTTTTTAAGAATTGTGATTGATTCGATCAGTGTTTTTTTTAATTAACTTCGATTCAACCAGTTCCATTGATAAATACATTCATGTTGAAGGAGAAGACAGGGACGTAAATAATGATGAACATGGTGATATTGAAGTTTGTGTTTGCCAAGGAAAATAATAAGTGAATCAGATTAATTGAAAAATGGTGTAAATGAAAATTCCCATTGGAAAATGTAGAAACAGGTTTCCCTTTTAACATGCTAATCAAAGTGACATTCAACTGAATATCTTGTTTATCTTATTACACCTTTTATCCTCTTTCCATGATCATCCAGCAATTCACCAATTCCCAATCAATGACAGTAAACCACTTTTAAATCAACATATAAACTGACATCAATCCCTTTATTTTTCCCTCCATTACTCTTTCCATCAACATTGAGCAAATCAGGTAAACATGAGAAGAGATTAATCACGATTTACACAAAATTTTTGCTCACTTCTGGTAAACTTTATCTTTCCATTATCACTATTAAACTGATTTATCGGATCAATTGTTAGTTGTTCAATCAATGGACGAAAAAAAGGAACAAAAATAATGATTTCTTTTGGTTCAATGTTGTTACCTAGCTTACGGCAATTTTGGTAAATTAGTTTTTCAGATTTTTTTTCATTCTTTTTCTGCTTTTCAATTTTTCTCACTTTTCTATTGATAATTTCATGGTGATAATAATTTGTGATTGCAAGTGTTTTTGTGACAGCAAATGTCGTTAAACAGGGGAAAGCAAAACTAAAACAAATGGATTGAATTGGGGAGTTCAGATGAATTGTTCAGAACGATAAACATGAAGAGAAAGGAAAATTGTCTGCCAATATCATGATCTTCATATGTTAATATCGTTTAAAACGGTAAACAATTTTTCAGTGAAAAGACTTTTTCTCTTCATTTTTACCTTTTCTTTGCCAACAAATAAATACTGTTTGTGATTAAAGGGAAAAAACAACAATCAAGAATCTATTTTCACTGAATATCACTCTTTATCCTTCATCATTATCTCCATGTTAGTCTGAAACAGGAGAAGAAGAAAATTGTGTGAAACTTTTTAGATGAAGATTAATCCTCTTATATTCACTTCCTTTTTTCCCATCTTCATCATTCTCATTACAAGAGTTACTCATAAGTTACCGGTAAAAATGAGATAAATGTAGATATATTTAACAGGGAATTATGATGCCACTTGGAGTTGAAATGTTACAGAAAATTTTTCCATTCATTTGGCGTTCGACTTGAAATGAAAATATTCTCATGATTCAATTGTTAACAATTTGCCAATTTTCTGGTTACCTTGCAATTGCAAGCTACATTTAGAGTTTAAAATTTCTGGTTCAATTTTTTACTTCGTGTTCAAACATATTTGGATTAATGTTTTGGCTTTTTTGTTGTTTTATTTTTTCTGTTGCTGTTTCTGGTGTAATACACAAACTTGCTGACAATTGATGTGAAACTGTCAGAAACAAGCATTCAGTTGACAAGATGTTGACAGTAAACAATAAATTTTCTCGGTAAGAAAATTATTCTAAAGAAAAGTGTATCAAGTGGTCAGTTTTGAGCTGAAATGAAACAAAATATCAAAAACAGCTTCTAATGCAGTTCTGTTTTCCTTAAATCATTTATTTTCTTCAATTTTTCACCATTTTCTTGATCTCCAAACTCAGGCTCATTTGGGTTTCACTTACCTTTAAACTGATGATGAGCTTACTGTTTAATCCACAACTAAATTGTCACTTGCACTAAACACACAATTGTTACAAATTGAAACACTTTTAGTTGATAATCAAAGGTTAAATTCACTGTGAGTTTTAATAATCCAAATGTGTTTTCACGTAAAGTTTAAATGATCCACTCTTTGAGTGCAAGTCTTGAAGAGACAATAATCGTGATGATTAACAATTTCCTCAATAATTATATAATTGTCACAATTGTCTGATTGATACACAATTAAATATCTTTTTATCTTTGTTTTCCTCGGTTACTGTTGATAAATTGGTGCCTTGTTATAACTTACTGATCAATGTTATCTCAGTAACTGGGAGTTTAAAGAGATTTCATCATTTCCATGGAATGCGCCGAATCTTATGCTGTCTAACTCACTCATCATCATCGTCATCATCATTGTCTTCTTTGCTTTTTTTAGTAGTTTTCTTGTTTCCTTTTTGCCGGATTAATTTCATGATTTAGTCAATGAAGATGCTGACCACTTTTCAGGTTTTTATTTTTCTATTCAACTTTTCCGTTGTTTTTTTTTGGGTATTCAATGTTATTAAGGTACAACTGTGAATTTAGGTGGATCAAGGGAAAGATAAAGATGATAAGAAAGAAAGAATTAACTAAATGTCTTTCTTAATCCTTGTCATTCCCTTAACAAACTTTGATCCTCTCGAGAGGCTTTACTTTCCCTATTCATGGCTAGTCTCAACTTTGTGTACAGTTTCATTGATCAACACATCAAATTGCTTTTGTATCCTAATTTACAGGTAAAGGCCTTTTTTTCTGTGTATTATCACCATCTTCAATTTGTCTTTCATCTCTCATCATCACCATCTTGATCTTCATCATCTTTATCCAGTCAATAATGAAACATTTACTTTTGGCTTAAGCTTGTTATTTTCAAGCTTTTCCCGTGTTTATATTGAAATTGGTTTTTTTTCAGTTTAACTTTTCACAATTATTTTGATTAGCTTTTTTATTTTTGGGCAAAGTTAATCCCGTCCATTTAACATATTACCCTTTTTTGGGTTAATTGAAAAATTGAAGATTTATTGCAATACAAATTCGAATCAAATTTAAATATAAGTGTCAATCTATTGAAAAGGCTTTGTTTTCGTGTTGTGTTGGTGCGAAGGTGAGACGGAAAAAAAGAGGAACATTTGAAGAGATGGTGAAAATAGTAAAAGCACTGGGTTCAATTTTGTATAAGAAAGGATATGATGCTATGGATTAGTCGAGCAATTTCATGAGAAATGAAGCGATCTCAAAAAAATGCATGTCTACATCAGGATGCATTTCTCTTTATTATCTCCGCTATCAACCTGTAGATAAAGAAAAGAAAATGGATATAAAAAGAAAGGTTAATGATGAGTTACAGATGGTCAAAAATTATTGAAATGCCCCAAAAAATGGGCTTATTTTCTTGCTAAAAGGTTTAGCTTTTTGTTTGAAAAAAACTCATTTAAATAAACTCTTTAAAAAATGGGATTACTGAAATTGAACTATTATTTACAGTTATAACCATTACCTAATAGAATTATAAATTTCAAAATGATTAACTGTTTAACAAAAAAAATTTAAACTCACTTCAGAGTAGTTGTAATCCCCAAAAGAATCAGCAAGCCTCCGAAACTTATGAGATTTAATGACCTTGGTTGTGGATCGAATGGCAGCCTCCTATAGAAAGGTAAAATAACCAAATAAAGGGAACATTAATATCATATTAAAAGCTAATGACATGTTACAGAGTCACGCCCAACTTACCTCTCCATCAGGATTTAGCAATGAGGTAGATATATCATCACCGGTTCCCCAATTGTTTTTCATCAATATATCTGATGGCGGGTTATGAGTCACTTTACTATCAGAGCTCCAAACCGTTACTTCTGACCCGGCCTTGATAGTTGCGGTTCGAGGAAATTTGTAGGTGGTGACCACCTTTTCTCCAATTTTACGTTGCAATTGCCAACCGCTCAATGAGATGTCTTGGTCACTTTTATTGTGAAGCTTGACAAATTTTCCCTCTTGATCATAATCATTGATTTGAACTTCACCTCGACAGTCAGAGAAGGTCTTAAATTCGACTGTATTCTCATTGTCTTCAATGACAACCCGTTTGCGTTTTCTTGGCATGGCATAGACTCTAGGAGTTGCCAATCGGCCAGAGGTTGAAGAAGTTTCTTCGGGTCCACCCTGACTCTTTCTAGGAGATAAACTGAGTCTAGTTTCTTCTCCTTCCAACATTTTTCGATAGGCATTGATTTCGAGGTCCAAAGCAATTTTAAGATCCAATAAATCTTGATATTCTTTATGAATTTCTTTGAGATCATCTCTAAGTTTGCTCATTTCTTCATCCTTTTCCCGTAAAGACAGTGTTGCCCAGTTTCTTTCTTGCTCAATCAATTTTTCCAAGTCTTTGATACGAGACTTATATCCTTCATTGACTGCAGACAATTCTGAAACTTTTGCGGTAAGAGAGTCAACCTTATTTCTGAAAGTTTGCAAATCATTTTTGAGAGTAGTTTCTGAGCTACTTTTACTAGTCAAACGCTTTTGTAGCTCTTTCAGTTGGGCTTCATAGGTTCGAGTTAACTCTTCACGGTTGAGACGAACTTGTTCCTCGCTTATCTGTCTCAATTCAGCAAGTTCATCAGCAAGTCTTTGCTCATACTGCTCTTTAATTTGCTCTTCAACAGCATGTTCAATTTGCGTTTCCCTCATGACTCTAGTTTCACTCAATTCTTGCTCATGTAAAGTTTCTTTGAAAATAAGCTCCTCCCGTAAACTTTGAATCTGATTTTCAAGGTTTACTCGAGAATAAACTTCAGCCTCCAACTGTCGTTGGGCATCTTGAAGTTGTTTATTGGCCGATTGTAGATCATGGTTGAGCTCATTGATATTGTCTTCCAATCTTTTTCTCTCATTGTGAGATTGGTTAAGGCGAGATTTGGCATCATCCAACTGTGTCTCCAGGGATTCACATTTTTTCTGAACATTCAAGAACTCCTTTTGTTTTGCCTTGAGTCTAAAATTGAAACAAGGAGATGTGAAGAAGAGTTGATTAAATTTAAAAAAACACTTAAAGATTGAGTAACTTACTTTTTATCAATCTCATCCTTTTCAGTTCTAAATCGGTTGGTATCCAATTCAAGTTTAGCTTTTTGAGTGGATACTTCGTCTAGAGCCAAACGAAGGTCTCTGATTTCTTTTTCGCAAACGGCTTTGGATTTGTTAATTTCTCTTTGAAAACTTTCTTTCAATGATTGTATCTCAGTGGCATAGTTGTTATTTTCATGCTGAAGTTCTCGGTTTCTCTGAATATATTGGGCAAGGCGATCGTTTAAATTGGCAAGTTCATTTTTCTCTTGTTTTCTGGTCCTAATGGCAACACTAAGAGGGCTTGTCGCACGAGACTCAGATGAAGAAACCTCAACTATGGTAGTTGAACGCTTTGACTTTTCAGTTGAAGCCATGATTGGTGTTAAGTAGTATATAATTTCACAAATTCAATAGTAAAAAACAATATTTAATAATCAAACAACCAGAAATTAATATAAAACACCAAACAATTAAAGGGAGGCACCCACAAGTCTAACTTAAAACCAAATCGGAAACCTAAAAAGACCAGAAAAACCTCACTACATTTTAAAAATGATTATCTAAAGTGGTGACTTCACTCGGCGGTTAACAAAAGATTACCGGTATTTGTTATTGGTTACCTAAAAAACTAGCGGCAAATTTGAAATTACAGTTGAATCAACATTAAGCTTTTTTTAATTTACTTTAAACACGATTAGTTTACTTAAACCATTTACATTGATTGAATATTAATTAAATTTAGAGATAGAAAGCCACTTGAGTTAACAAAAAACAATTGAATGAGTAGCTTTCTGGAGCAGAAGGTATCGCAAGCAAAAAACAGCTAAAATCTAATGTAGTGACTAATTTAATGAGTGCAGCTGTGTTTATTTCAATTGTTTATTTAACAGTTTTCATTAGTTTCATTATAAATTCCTTCTAAAATTGAATTCTGATAAATATTCATAAGCCTCTATTTGAACATCAAACTGTCAAATTTTTATCAACATCTGACATGACCTTGTTTAAATGTAGTCATTGTTTTAGAAACAATGACCATTAGTTGCTGGTAAAGTGAATGTTGCCAACAAACCAAATTAACAATCAATGGAAATTGTTGAGTTGAAATAAAGTCTAACAATTTTGAAAAATAGTTAAATTTGGATATCGATATCACATGTGAAGGGTATCGATGTAACATTGTATAGCATTGAAATAATAAAATATGTAACATGAGTCATTGAATTGACGATCAACTTCTTTAATGTGATTCAAATTGATGAATAATCTACTTCAAGTGTTAACACAGTTAATTCTCGTTTCCCATCCTTAAATAATGTGTTATAATTACCAGTTGAACAAGAAAAACATGAAGTGTCCGTTAAGAAGTGCAGTAACAGTAAAGATGGACTTGATTTCTTTAAGGCCTCAACTTGTTTTTGAAGAAGTTATTTCTTTTTTTTCTTCTCCTTTTTCTCGCTTATTATTATTTGTATCTTCCACAATCAACTTGTGATTAACTAATAGTGAATTGAGTGGAAGCAGTCAAAATAAATATATATAGAGATATATATATAGTAAAAACAGGTCAACTTGTTCCCGGATAAGCAAAACCTATTCACGGTTGAAAAAGTCAACTTGCCCTTCAAGTTATATCATCTTCTTTCCTTTTTTTCACCAGTTTCTGCTGAACCTTCTTCTTCCTCTGAATAATTCTTAAATACCCGATTCTTTATCATCTTTTCGCCTGTCTCTCTCTTTCTCTTTCTTTCGCTCTTCTTTTTGTAAACCGACTTCTTCCAATCCCTCTTTCTGCTCTCTATTTACCTGGCAGAATGGCAACAAACATTCATACTGAGGGCCACTCTTTCGTCCCGGATCAATTCACTCCATGATCATCATCCCCAAAACCATCATCATCATCATTTAGATTTCTTAGTCGTGTCTTCAGCTAGCCCTCAGAGTCCACTTTGACCCAACCTTCTTACTTGCTCTCACAACTCTTCACAAAAATATTTTGTTTACCGTTTATTTAATTAACCTTACCTAAAGAGACAAGTTAACTTCACATTTCACCTCAACTCCCACTGATTGTGTAAAAAGTGACTGATTATTCGTTTTCTCAAAGTAATTTGTTTACATTTTTGTTCTCTCATTAAATCATCATCATCAACACCATAATCTTCCCACTGATTATTGACTACCCATTTACACTAATCTATTTTACTTATTGGTGCTAAAACATTAAAGTGACAATTGATCAATCATAAACTTGTGATTTCTAATCCAACCAATTTATTGTTTTTGAATTTCAGCCATGAAAGATCAGAATTAGTGCCATTAGCAGTTGAAACTTCTAAATAATTGTAAATTAATTTTATTATCCATCAAAATATATCACAGCAATGTTATCGTCCGATGATGAAAAGCTTCGCCGCAATTTACTCAAATCAGGCCAACTGTTTGAAGACCCTGATTTCCCTGCAACCCAATCATCTGTTTTTTACCACCAAACTCCACCATTTACGTTTACATGGAAACGTCCAAAAGAATTGACAAATTATCCAGTTTTCTTGGACGATGCAATATTATTCAATTCACACGACTTTTTTGATATCAATCCGGGTAAATTGGGTGATCGTTGGTTAGTCTCAACAATTGCCTCTTTAACCTTAACAAAAGGATTATTTTATCGCGTTGTACCAGCTGATCAATCATTCGATCCAGATAATTATTGTGGATTATTCAGATTTCGTCTCTGGTGGCATGATGAATGGAAAGAGGTTGTCATTGATGATCGTTTACCAACTGTAAATAATAAACTTGTTTTCATTCAATCAACTAAAGGTGATACTTTTTGGGCTTCGCTATTGGAAAAGGCTTACGCAAAGCTTCATGGTTCCTATGAAGCTCTCAAATATGGTTCAACCATTGAAGGATTATCTGATTTCACTGGAGGTTAGTTAATTTCAACCATTACTTCATAGTCATTCTACCCAGACAATTTTGGTTTATTTCCTTTTCCGTTCATTGTCTAGTCCATTTTCATTGAGAAAGAGTTGATAATTATTTGACCACATCAACAACAATCAAGAAGCGTGGATCAAATTACTGTGATCATCATAGCTTGAAAATGTTCCAATTGAAAAAGCAGCATCAACATCAGAAAGTAAAACATCAGTTAACACGAAATTAGCTAAAAGAAAAAATTGACAAGAAAAGCAAGTTAAGTAAAGTTTGCACTTTAAAATTATAGCTAAAGTTAATGGAAACGAAGAAGCACTCGAATATCTAATTAAAGAGTTAATAATACAATTATTTATAACAATTATCTGATAGTTTGCTGAGCCTGTAAGATGTTTACTTACTTTGATAGACATTTAATTATTTAGTTTAGAGATAATTTAAGAGTAAGATCAAATGCCATCCTCATGCCACAAATATAACACTTTAGCTCACATCAATAAGCAGCCTAAGGGGACTAAAAAGGATTGAAATGATCTTTTAGCGATGAATGACAATGTTTTGTCATTTTGTTAGACATTAAAATTAATTAAGCAGATATGTGAGCAATTAAAATGTTTCGGATGTTCAAACATAAACCAAAACAAGCTGATAAAATAAATTACTATCAAGGTTTGGAACAGTGTCAAGTTGACTTTCTAATCACTTGTAATATTGAATCCAGCCATGAAAATATAGTTAGACGAGGTTGCTTCAACACTTGTTTAGTATGCATGTAAATCGCTAATCGATTAGTTAAGCTCAATTGGTAATTTTTATCATCTAATGTATTAAACAGCTTATCGATGAAAATCCGTGCGATTGATAATCGTCTATTGATTAGCGTCTAAATTCAGGATTTCATGAGGATAGGTCCAACAGATAACCAGATTTCATTTTTTTTTATTAATGAAAAACACGAAAGGATGAGGCTTGTTATTTAGAGTTGGTTTCAACTTAATATTGAATTGAGTTTAATTTTTTTGGTTAATTCACATTTGAGATCATTTTTGCGGATTGTAAAACTTTTCAAATCATCAGAGCTTCAGTGAATAACCATTTTAGCCTTCATCATCATTAAAATTAGCCAAAGCCTCAGCTTCATCAGGAAATCAGGCAGTTTCTGGTTCATCAGAGCAAATTTAAACAGGTACCATGACATGATAAAGTTTGGGTCAAAAGAGAAAAATTGAGTCTTTGTAAAGGCCATTATCAAATCCATGGGTTAGATCAGCACGAAACATTTACATTAAGATGTGAAGTTATAAAAGAAACAAACCAGAAATCAAAGGAGAAATGAGGTAATTTGAGGTTCTTTAAGACTGCTGGTTAAACCTGCTGACCAAATTGCTTCTGTTATTGTATTAAAGCAGCAATCATGACTTGCTGGAATCTTGAAATTAATTTAACACTGAAATAATTTCTCATAATTTTCTCTCGCTTTAATGGGTCCAAAGTAACAAGTAATTTTTTGCTTTACAGGTGTAGCTGAAAGTATTTCTTTGAGAGAGGAACCAACATCTTGTTCAACCTTGATAAACAAACTGCTCTCGATGACTTCAATAGTAACTGCTGTTGTTTCCAACGAAAATACTGCAATAACACCAATAAATGGAAGTCCAGTAACCAGCTCATATGAAAGGCTTGCCAATGGAATCTATTTATCAACCAATTATCGGGTCATTAAAGTTCAAAGGTTAGATCACAAAGAATCTTGTCCAATATTAATTAAACTAAGGAATCCCCTGGGAACCAGTTCAGATTACATTGGCAGCTGGGGTAAAGATTCAATAGAATGGTCTAGATTAACAAATGATGAGAGGAAAACTCTACCTTGTGATGAGGGTGAATTTTGGATGTCCTATTATGATTTCATGAAAATCTTTACCTCACTTGAGGTGATCCATTTGGATGCAGAGACAAGTAAAGATGAACCAACGCTGAGGGGCAAATGTCCTTGGTGTATCAAATTTTGGCGAGGTAAGTTCAACATTATTGATAACAAGGCAAATAGCAGGGTTCATGGAGTGACTGGTTGATAACGAGTTTAATACTGGAAGCAATATCTCCATCCAGAAGTGAGACTTAATTAAAGATAATTAAGTGAAACACCAACAGAATAAAAACAATGTACAGCTAAGGTAGCAAAGCTCCTACCCACATTTAATGACCAACCTTTTCCAATATTTTGTTTCTGGTCTGTCCGAAGCTTATAAATTGTTATTTAAAACAACAAAACAATTATCAGCTTTTGATCTCATCCAGCTTAGGTTAGTCTTTAGTCAAAGTTACACTTGAAAAATTTAATTAGATGCTAATATTAAAGGTGAGGCTTTTCATGATAACATAGACTTGAAAAATCAGATAGGAGTAAATTTTAGACATTTGTGTGTATAAATGACTTAAGAAATAATTGTTAGATTGAAAGCTGATTTAAGAGGTTCAAGCGGTTGGTTAGAGACAATTAAATAAATCATTTAAAATGATTTATCATTGATTTTGCTTAAGTTTCATGCTTACGGTATTTTTCAAAAATAGCGCCTCAACTAAATGGCGGTTAATTGTGTTAATCATGCCATCTACTGTTTAATAATCTGAATATTGCATTTAAACTTTTTAACCATTAACTTAATTTTTCTTTTTTTGAAATCATCTCTTTATCTAGGTATTTGGCGTAAAGGTGTGACTGCGGGTGGCTGCCGTAATCATGTACAGACCTTTCATACCAATCCTCAGCTTATGATAACTCTTAACAATCCTGATACTCTTGTCATTTGTTTAAATCAACATTCTGTCTTAGAGCCTAAAGTAATCGGATTCAGCCTCTATTCGTGTAGTAACATTGGTTACACAGGTGAAACTCGACTGGATAAAAGTTTTTTCAAGCGAAATCGTTCACTACACAATTCACTTTATACCAATACCAAGCAGATCTCATTGAGGTGCCAATTAGAAGAGGGTAAATTTGTGCTTATACCAACTAGCTTCGAACCAGGACAAGAAGGTCAATTTTCAATAAGAGTTTATTCAATTCACTCTATCAAATTATCATTTCTTGATTCATCACCTTCACTTATAAAATCACCCATAATCAAAGCTCCACCATCTTTTGACCTTAAATTTAGCCAATATGAAACCATGTTTCTTCAACTTGCTGATGAGGTACAATTTTTTTTTGTTTTAACAATTCATAACAATAGTAATTTACAATTGATTGTCCAAGATTTTCATTCATAAAATTCCTTTCATTACTATAATTTAGCACAAAACCGTTAATGCATTCGAGTTACAGGAACTTCTTGAAAGCTGTTTACCCAATGATTATGTGAAAAGCTGTGCTACCTTGGAAGTTTGTAGACAAATTATAGCAACTTTAGACGTAAGTTCCTACTTGTAATTTTATCTTGCCCATTTTATTCATATTGTTTAATCTTACCATTTTACAGACAAGCAGCTCTTACGGGAGATTGAAGTTCACTGACTATAAGAACATTATGTGTTCTTTGCGATTCTGGCAAGCAATATTTAAAAATCACACCAAAGGTACTTCAGGTATTCTTAGAGCTGATAAATTGAAAGAGGCTTTACATGATGTCGGTATGTTAATTTAAAATTAAATCCATTTACAGCTTTTCATTTAATATTGACTCCTTTTATTTCAGGCTTTGAATTGAATGTGGAAATCCTTTCATACCTGGTTTTAAGATATATGAGGAAAGATGGAACCCTTAGATTCGGCGATTTTGTCCACAGTATACTTCATCTATGCATTGCGTTCACATTATTTGACAGAAAGGACCCAATGAAAACTGGAACAATTAAGATGAGCTTAACTGAATGGATCAAGGCATGTTTGCTGTCATAATTCAAAGACAATCTCAATTTATTATCCTTGTTTGTATCTCCGAGAAAGGTGAATGGTGAAACCATTTCGTTTAATTGTTGGCTCTTCCTAAGCTCAAAACCGATGCTGCGAGCTTTGTTGACTTGATTCTCTGTAATCTCACTGAAAATGGTGTATATTATTTAAATTATTGAAGATATTAGTGACATTAACTTTATATCGCATTTTAGATTATTTACTTACTCTTTTGTGTATAAATTGTAGCAAAAAAAGATTAATTTATCGCACAGAACGATTTGTTTGTTCAAGGAATTTGTATTCATTATTGAAGCTATTTTTTTAAGGCGCAATAAAGTTGAATCTAATTTCGATTGAATCAAACACGTCGAATCTCATTTATTAATAAATAGATAAAAAAATTAAATTTCGACATGATTTTAGCGTTAATCTCCATCGAGTTAGCATATTATTGCAAGTTAATGAGTTGAGCATTTTATTAAATGTTATTTAATGTGTTATCTTATAACATACAACATTTTAAAAAGATTTATTATGTTTCTTAATTGAAGCAGTTATCATTGGGCTTTGAAACGATTGCAATGCAATCTATCAGACTTTCATTTTTCTTAATTTCAAAATATTTTTACAATTCATAAATATATATTCCATTCGTTGCACTAAAATGGACGGTTAATCAGTTAAAGCAAAGTTAAAAAAAAATATTGAATAATATTAAACCAACATTTGTATAACCTTTATAAATATACATTAAATATTTAAGCGAGTTTTTTGGCTCTTTTAGACATCAGAATGAAAAATAAACTAGGAAACAAGTAACGCAGTATTATGGCTAGTTTATGAGTAAAAGTTGACAAGAATAATTCTTTTTTCTTCTGGTATATTGCTAAAGATATTTCATCGGCAACAGTCTTTGGATCCATTCCTGATGCAGTTGTCTCATCTACTCGATTGTAAAGAGATCCATCGGATGAAAGTGCATTTAAAGATAAGTTAGTTCTAATGTAACCAGGATTCACGGCTAGTACGTTGATACCTGGTTGGATGGAAGATAATTCAGCTCGAAGGCAATCCATAAAGGCTTGAAAGGCATGTTTGGAAGCTGAGTAGGCCGATCTATATGGTATACTTATTTGTGATTGAACACTGCCAATACCAACAATGGTTCCTTTACCAACCGCTAAAAAATGCTCTGTTATTGCTACAAAATAAAATTAAATTTTAATTTTCGTTTATTCTAGAAATATTTCCCTCAATACAATAGTATTTCTCAGTCGGAATAATTGATTTAGTTGAAATGAGGTGTGATTAACAAAATATGATACTAAAGTAATCTACTTTAACATTACTTTTAAAAATAGGGGTAAATTTCATTTACAAACGTAATGATCTGAAAAGCTAGATTAATGTACCGAAAAATCAAAGAAATACTAGACTATGAGTATCAAAGCTTACCTTTAATTACTTCAATTTGTCCAAAGTAATTTACTGCCATTAGATTTTGATAAACCTTAATGTCAGTTGACATTATTGTTCCTCTATAGCCGATCCCAGCATTGTTAATAACAATATCAATTTTTCCATGTATATTTATTGCTGATTCAGTGATTTGTCTAATATCATCAATTTTGGTCAAGTCTAATTTTAAAGAGGTTGGTCGATATCCTTCTGGGTAAATCTCGACTAATTCATCACGAAGCTCATTGAGCCTCTCTATATCCCTTGCTGCAATGATTAGCTTAGCTCCAAATCTATGTAAGACTCTAGTTAAAGCTAAAAAGAAAAATTTGTATGAATGATTTAATAATAATCAAAGATATTAAAAATTTGAAAACCCGATTAAGGCAAAGTAAACTTACCCTCTCCAAGGCCTGAAGAAGCTCCAGTAATAAATATTACTTGATTTTTGAAGCTATTTTTATACCTGAACTTGGTAATTTTCTGCATCAAGGCATAAATAAGCCAAGATATTGAAGAAACCGGTAGTAACCAATTTAATTGACATAATAATGACATTATAGTCACCTGAAAAATTACAGTTACCAGGTAAATGAAGGAAGATAAAATGAGTAAACTGTCAGACGAATAGTAAACATAAAATAGCTAGAATGGAAATCACGAGATATGATTTATTTTACATACCTTTTGACTAATTGTTGTAGCGATTGCCGATTAGAGTTGATGGAAGAACATTGAAAAACAATAGTATCATCATCAGGACAGCTAAACACCTTTTAAGGCAAATTACTTTCAGAATGGGTAAAGTAGCAAAATGTCATCTTTGTTTACATGTTAGAGCAAAAACTATTAACAGAACGAATCAGAACAGAACCAGAACAACAGATGGCGTCCCTGTTTCTTTTCCCTTCTCGAATTTTGGATTCAAGTTTTTTAATGCTTACAATTTTTCAAGTCTTTAGTTGAGTTATCTCTCGAGTTATCACCTACAAAACAGGTGTAAAGAAAGAATACCTTGCATGGTGTCAGATTCGCCACTCAAGTTCTCAAAAATTAAACCTTATGAAGGCCAAAGAGTTTATCTCGATGCATTTAAAAGCCAAAAATCAAAACATTTACTCAAAAAGCATTTCAATCTATCAACTGAAGGCTTCTGTTAATAAATGATCAAATCACTTGTCTATCCAAGCTCAAAGCAAGATGAAATGGATAGTCACAGGGACCGTTGATCCTTTACAGTTCCCAAAATAGAGAAGCATTTCGACATTAAAATTGTTTTGGTCAACATCCAGATTAAAATTGCTTTCACTTGGAAAAATGGCACTTCCAATAATCCGATTCAGAATCTCTATCTCATTTAAACCTTTAAAAATTTCATTGTTTTACCATTTCACACCAGTTTATAATCTAAAAATCTTAACTAA